>KK118379.1:109212-150624 GCA_000611955.2 Stegodyphus mimosarum | reverse complement strand
TACGGGTTCGTGGATTTGAGAGTATCCGATGAAAACACGATGCAGAACAATAAAAAGCACAATTTATTTACAAGAATCACTATTTACAGCACAGTTCCAAAATTACCTTTACAAGCGTCGAAAATCTACAATAAGTACGCTGAAACAATCAGCAACACAGCTTCAGGCTGTAACTGTAAAGGTAGCTTCACGGCAACACTAAACTTATAATAAACACCGTGGAACAATCACCAATGCACTGTCAAGCTATACTGTAAAAGTAGCTTCACGGCAAAGCACTATCTCGATCGCTTTCTGTTCACAAAACTCTCGCGTTGCTTAGCACTCACAGTAAGCAGCTATTCTCGCAATTAATCACACTCTGCTCAACAACAACTTCACAATACTTCACAATCTTAATCACACTGCTCGCAACTTCTTCACAATGCCTGCTCTCAGAAACGCAAGGGTTTATATAGCTTTTCTTTAAGTTCCACACGTTTCGAGAAATATCTCGACAGGAAGTTATTCTAGAAGCTTCCCGATTGGACCATGGGATATCGCCAATTTGGTCGCCAAATGGGCGATAAAGTCGCCAATCTGGCAACCCTACCATACGCTATTTTATGGCAACCCTAGTGCTATGTCGGAAAGCTTACATACAGGCGCAACCGCCGAATTTTTTGTAACAATAAAATACTTTTTATTCATCCACTCAAGTTCAAGTACATTTTTTTAAACTTGCAGTGGATGACACTTGATGTTAATACATGTCTTTCACATATTAAAATTTCTTTTAATTTTTAATTAAATTTTTTTTTTGTATTTTTAAAATTTTTCTGCGTTGACCTAAGTAGGAATCGGCTTAAAAAATTTGTTTTTATACTTCTTGTTTGAAAGCAGGAGACGTGACAAATGTGCAATGCCCTCTCCAGGATTCGAACCATGGACCTCTCGACTGCACATCGAGCTCGCTGACCACTACACCACGAAGATCTGCTTGGAAGGCAGGAGAAGTACTTATAACTTGATCCCGAGGATTTTCAGTACTGAAACGCTTTAAGAAATACATGTATATAATAAATAAATTGAATTAAAATGCTGAATATTAAAAAAACTATTCTATAATCATTCATAAACTGCAATAGCTAATTTTACAAACTTTACAGTGAAATAATATATTTTATGAAATTCCTACTACAAATGTTCTGTGTTTTTTCTTGCTCCTCTGTATGAATATTAAGAAGTGTTTCATATATTGCATAATAATTTATAGTATTTCTGTTTAAACAAATATGGCATTTCTTTCAAACATTTGCAAAGAATTATTTCTTCTGATGATTGTTGTTTATTTTAAGGAATGGGGTTTCATTTAAATACTGAGATAAGTAATGAAGGTATTCAGAGTGCTCGCACACACATTTGCTTTAAATTCATGTATTCTTTACATCAGTTGGTTCTGAATTTCTCCTGCCAAATTTACTATTTTATGAACAGTTCAAGTATTCAAACAATCGGCAATTTGATTTAAAAAAACATAAATTTGTGGCTCACATTGATCTAATTTTCTTTCCTCAAAAATTTATACATGGAATCCGATGAAGATTTAAATAATCCGTAAAAATACACA
This sequence comes from Stegodyphus mimosarum, assembly GCA_000611955.2. Classification (NCBI taxonomy): domain Eukaryota; kingdom Metazoa; phylum Arthropoda; class Arachnida; order Araneae; family Eresidae; genus Stegodyphus; species Stegodyphus mimosarum. The sequence goes on along the minus strand of KK118379.1, from coordinate 149,015 downwards.
ATCAAAATGAACTACTATAAAACTGCAAATAGCGCTTAAGAATCCATTCTGAAAAACTGTAACTGCTTCATGTGTGTCCTGTTAAAAGACATGGCATTTTGACAAGTGATTTTTCAAACTCGATAATTAGAAACAGAGCATCATCTCCCAGCCTCAAGCCATAAATTGAGTCTGACATCAGAGCAGAAGAATCATATCAGTTATTGAGAATTTTTCTTACTGGCGGTTACTTCAAAACATTACGCCTACCACAAATCAGGCCAGATTCAATCATTTTCCACAAAAAAAAAATCTATGCTACTTATGCAAAAGGATTTCATAACTGATGAATTAGGTAGGGCTATGCTCTCAATTATGCATCATTTGACCTACTTAAGTTTTTATAGGGAATAATTATTGTTTAATTCGTTCATTATAACACGTAGTGCACCACATTTATCAAGGAAGTATCTAACAAAGGAACATTACTTTTGAAAGTGCAATGACGCCATCCAATTCTCTTTGAATAAGGCAAAATAATTTAGGATTCAAGTTATTTTTCTGAAGCTGTTTCAAAAATGTGTATTTTATGTATCTTTTTTATCCAGCACATCCTTCCAAACTTGTAGCGGTTATAGAAATAGAATATTTTAACACAAAATCGTTCAAGAATAGGGACAAGATTATCATGTACTATCTTTAAGGCGAAACGCTAGTGTGTATTATAATTATACTTTGGAAAAAAAAAGAGGTTATAAAATAATTTTAAACGGTATGAAATATTATGCATGAAAAATTGTTGATATCTTCTAAGCGTCTGGAGAAGCATTATAAACATGCTTGCTGCTGTTTCAGTATTTTTATTAATACACTATTATAAAATTTTCCGAGATAGTTCTGATGAAAACACCTATATTTTTATTACATTTTATTCTGTTTTTTCTTTCTTTTGCTATTATTTTATTTCCTTATTTTATTTTAGCTGTCATCCTATATTTCGTAGAGACAGACAACTTCATGGGAAGGATGGGAGAGCCTTTTGCCCTCCCATCCTTCCCATGAAGCAGATTTCCATGTCTATTTCCCAGCAGACATTGCAGATTTCTATGTCTCCTTCCAAGTAGATTTCTATGTCTGTTTGCAATTATCTACCACCCAGTGAATCGTCACCTTCTGGTTGGACAGATTATTTTTATTCTCATATTCCTATTTCTTTATTCCTAAATACACGCTGATTTTATGATGCACTAAGCTATGAATTGAAATAATTCAACCCATAATTATGAAAAGAATTATTTTAATTCATGGCGTAGTATTAAGAATCCTGTAATCGAGAATTTATTTCCTGGTGGGATAATTTAACTGAGCTATCAAGAAATAAATTCTTGATTTTTTTTAATTTTAAAACAAAATAGATTGGCTAAATATTAAAAAGACATTTTTAACCTACAGAAGTATCCGAGTGTTTGAGAAATCAAAGAAGAAATAAAGTTAAGCCAAATATGCAAATCTAGTAAATGCTAATATTTTCAAATAATAATAAGAATAGATGTTAGCTCTGATAAGGAAACATATCATATTCCACAGCTCCTGAAAGACTCTTTTCCTGTACCTGTCTGGTCCACTACTGGGATCGAAATCAAAAAATAATTACAAGTACTTAGTTATTTAAAATCATTTAGTACTTAGGCTAAATAATAAATGATTTAACTTTAGACAAAAACATAGCAGTATCTGAAAAGCATATGTTTCATATTACACAGGCCGTTTGTACATTTTTTAGACGATTTGGCTTTGCATTGAAAAAATATTTTAATTGCAACTGTATTTTTCAAAATATAAATTATCGCCTGCTACCTGAGGGTTTTGTTTTCATGCAAAATGCCACTTTTAAAGAAGCTATGGATGGAAGGCTATGTTTGTATGCTTTCCGAAAAAACTTAGTTAATTATTAAAAAACGTTGTGAAAGCCCTGTTTTTTTCGATATCAGCACCAAAGGAAATAAACGTCACAATTTAGCTTCAAGTGGAAAAATCGTTCTAAATACGCATCCGAGGAAAAAACGGAATGTTTCGAATTGAATCTTAGGCGAAAAACATAATGTGCATCGGCTTTCTCCTCTCATAATTCTTTATGAGAAACATTTATCCGGATAAAAAAGGAAAAATGTTGTCACAAGAGACGAATCTTAGGTGTACTTGAATGACTGCAATAAAAAGAGAGCCACTTATTATCATCAAAGAGGAGGAAAAAATCTTAAAACGTGGTTCAAGGAATCTAAGGAAAGTTTTGATTGTTGCTGGTTTTTCACATAAAGGCAAATTAAAAATAAAGACAGTAGAGAAAAGGGTTAAGATTAACTCTACGCATTATTAATATCATATTTTATACCCAGTTTTCAAATATGAAATACTTCTCTTTGCACATAGTGTGAATAATCAAAAGAACTGCATCAAAACAAAGCAAGCAGCGACACGTCAAATTCTACCGTTAATTTCCTGGAAAAAATGGAACAAGAAACGGGTATCAAGGCTATAACTCTTCATTCATATCCCTACTGAATTTTCTCATCTATCACCAATGCAATTTTGTGCTTTTGGACTTTTAAAAAGCGGGTTGTCCAAATGTCAAGCTATAACCTCTTTAGATTCTGGAAAGCTTTTCAAGAGTAATACATCTCTTTTGATACTATATAAAAGGCTTTGCTGTCTTAAAAATTACAGTGTATAAAGATAGTGAAGAATCAGGGTTATCAAGCAGAACATTTAAAACGCAGAAATATTATGTAAAATATTTCTGTAAATACAGTAAATATCGTCTAAAAATGTGCAAACAGCCTCTGTAACGCTTTAAAAATTAGAGGGACACATGCGTTTTACTGTCATGCGTGCATCTTACAGTGCTTCGAGTGGAAGAGGCTCAACTAATAAATAATTCTTTACTTTTTGTTTTCAAAGCTTAATGAATGATATTTGTACATCTCCAGCAACTGATTAAAATGCAATTTATGTGACCTACTTAGACATTATTACAAAATGCTAATTACATTTGATTTACTTGAAGGAAAAAAAAATCTTCATCCTAATTTTATATGTAGTAACTAACACGCATCGTATTTAGGAAGCTTTCATCAGGAGGCGTAAAAATATTAAGCATAACTTGAAGAGCTACCAACACGTCACCTTCAAATCCAATAATTAAAAACACTACGTCATGGAAATGCTCAAAGCTATTAGTTAAATCTGACACTATAATAGGACAGCATATCAGTTACCTAGTAGTTTTTCATTTACGGCCACATCAAAATGCAACGCCTACCTACAAATCAGTCAGAACTTCCTAACTTTTTTCAGCGTTAAATATGCCATTTATGATTTAGAGTTCCAGAATTAATGGTTCAGATAAGAGTTATTTCCGTGATTACACATCATATGACCCACTGCAACATCTCTAGAAAATATTCATTGATTAACCCACCAGATACGCAAATTAGCATATGAGTTGTTTGCAAGGACCTCATGGAAGTCGTCAGCACTTTGAAACAGCAATAAATTGTATTCATGCACTATTTCTGGGGCTGAAGAGGAAAAGGTACTGTGACCTTGAGGAAAAATTGGTGTTAAAAATGGTATTTTATTACTGTTATCGCATGATGTTTTACTTCTTGACAAGCTATCATTGGTAGCATGAAGGCATTGCTACTTGCATATTATTATCTCGCAGCATGGTATTTTTCGAAAGGTTTTTAACATATTTGCTTTCCTGGTTCTACACTGTCAATAGCAGATACTAGGAAAGGTGATATGATTTTCGCCGCTGATTTGTAGTTTTTATATAATAAGCCGATTACTATTTTTTTTCCTTAAAGTTTATTGTAGAGCAACAACCCTTCAGATAAGAAGATTGAAGGTACTTTTTTTTCCTTGTAAAATATTCGATTATTACTTGATGTTTTGTTTACTTGGAGCAAATTATTTGTTCAGTATTCAATCTAGACTTCAATCAGGGCTGATACGAGCTGATACCTGCAGTCCGCTATTACCTTGTTCGAAGAACTCATCTCCAATCGCTAGTGCAGATGTGAAACACGAAAAAAATATTCCGATTTCCAGATTGGTATAGAGGGAAAATATCATGGGAAAATAATAGCAGTTTATGTGAACATTTTTTCCAAAGATTATTTAATACTGGTCGTTGCTCCAAGGTACAAAATTCCTTCTATCATACAATTCTGTTATCCGAAGTAATAGGGAGAAACCACTGTGGGTAATATTTTTGGTCGGTAGAACAGGGGGGGGGGGAGATAATCCATCATATGACCAGGCATTAATCAGTCATTGCTTTTCAATGATGGAAATGTCTTAGTTTTAAGTGCATCATTTTGTACGATAATATAATTTTTTAATACCTCTTGCACTAAACAAAATAAAAAATCCCCTCACAGGGACATTTTAAACTTCCTTCTTCCTTGTTGTTGTTGCTAATGCTTACTTGTCTGACTTATAGTCAGCCTGAGCCCATGAAATTCCTCTTGACATGGAGCGCAAGTTTATGCCTATCACAGGTGACAGTGCGATTTAACTCAGTTCCGCCCCAATTTCGATGGAGAACCTGAGGATCCCGGTGAGGCGGGTCTGAGGTTCTGCCACCCCTCTCCTCCTACCAACAACCTCTCGAAAGGACTTTCGGCTCGCCGCATATTTAGAGTGCCCCCATGCCGCACGGACACTATACATTTACAAATATTCACGCCTTCTCCGGGATTCGAACCCGAGCCCTTCAGTCCGGCAGTCAACTACGCTAACCACTATACTGACAGGGCGGCTGCTTTCTACCCTAACTTTCATTTAAATCACTTGAAAGGAAACGGTCATCTGTAATTACAATGTAATCATTACGTTTTCCTGATTATTGAAGTTAAACATGGAAATTTTAAACGTATGAGTATAAAAAAATCTGATATACTTTAAATAACAGTAAATTCCAATTCAGAGATTCTTTTCTGGATTACAGAAAACAGAAGTAATAATCCACGGATAAATAATCCCATAGAATGCAAAAATGCAGTTGGAATATGCGGCCTGAATATAATCCGTTATTATTAATTAAAGCAATTTTAGAAAACTGTAATGCCATGAAAAAATTATTGGTTAAAGTCCAGGAAAGTTTTAATTCGCGTAAGTTGTAGAGACATCAGGTAATTTTGAAAGCAGGAGATGTGAAAAATGAGCAATGCTCTCTCTGGTACTCGAACCTGTCGAGCTTGCTGGCCACTACACCACGAAGGCACGCGAAGAAGGATAGGGAAATACCTTATAAAGTCACAAATGAACACAGATGCTTGAAAACCACCTACGGAACGCAGATTTCACATCAGTACCTAATTTTTCTCCCAGCACCGTTACGAGCTACAGTTTCGAAGAGATCTCTTTAATAATTATCCCACATGATTACCAAGAAACTGATATTTTATTGAAATAAATAGTAAGAGCTGCGTAATGTGATCATGTTTGTCCACGGTTGTTTTAATAGCTCTAAGGGATGAAAAAAAACTTTTAAAATAACAGTAGAATATAACTAATTTGTCTCAATACAAGAAAAAAAGCATATTAATAAGTACTTTTACAGAATAAGGTATTTTAATAAGGAAAATGCAAAAATTTATTAATGAACTATTCATAATATCTTTAATGCTAAAGTTCACATATGAATTGTTCATAACGTTTCTGAAAACTGTTTGGCCGATGCTAATCTTCTAATTATTGACCCTTAATCGCCATACTGACATAGCATCCCCCATTCAAGTAAACAATCTCTGTTAGCCGGAGATGATTTTTAGGGAATTTTCGTTTTAGCCCAAAGGGTGTTAGCCCAGAAGGGCTATTAATTTCGTTTTGGTATTTTACGTCGGTTCACTATAAATGTCGATTCATTTTTCAAATCGTTGCCACCAAATATTAGAGCCCTGCATTATATTTAAAGAAATTAAATAATGAAGAACTTGCATGAATGTGGGTCTCACACTGTGAAAAAACAATGGTACTGAGAACCATCAAGTTTTTAATAATGTATTCCTCCACTCGAATATCGGCATTTGGAAGCCCAAATTTGGAATTTTGGAATTAGTTTTATTGTCTATTTCATATTTTGTCAAGCATTAAAGAATTTTGGTTAACAAACTCAACGATTTCAAAGCGAGCAATGGCAACACTGTACGAAAAAAAATATTTTTATCTCCAGTACGCAAGACTGTGTATCGAAAATTCTTAAGATATGCTCTTTTAAATATTTCGAGATATTGCCGTTGAATTGAATTTTACGGTATAAGTGCGAAAAACATGATAGTTAATAAGTAAAGGTAACACACAAATCGTTAAAAAACGCCCCTTTGAGCGTAATCTAAAATCTGAAAGTTTTCATTTTTTTTTTTTTTAGTATTAGTATAAAGGGGCAATTTGCCCTTTTAAGGACTATTAATTTCGTTTTGGCATTTTCCGTTGAAAACTATAAACGACGAATCACTTTTCAAATTGTTGCCACCAAATATTATTGCCTGTATTATATTTAAAGAAATTAAATAATGAAGAATATCCAAATGTGATAAAACCACGGTACCTAGAACCATGAAAATTTGAATAACGTAACCTTCCATACAATATGGGCATGTGGAAGCCCTAATTTGAATTGGAATTTGTTTTATTATCGATTTCCTATTTTGTAACACTTCAACGAATTTTTGATTAACAAACTCAACGATTTCAAAGCGAGCAATGGCAACACTGCACGAAAAAGAAAAAAAAACACATTTTTATCTAAAGCGCACGAGACTACACTGGTGTGCAAAAATTAAGGACGAGACGGTTTTTTCAATATAACTTTGTACAAAAGCTTTCCAAATCAACACATTTAATACCGTAAGATCCCCAATACGTAAGGACATGAGTAATGTAAGCAACACTTACTAAAAGAGAAATCAGAGGGATAAAAAGAAGCTTTATTGAAAAAGTAGCATGGAGCGCAATGCGACTGAAGGCCGAAACATCCCTGTGATGGGTGTCCAGCAAGAAACATCCGGTCTTTAATAGGGGATATGATCTCCCCTGACTGCTAGGCAGGTTTCACATCATTTGTGCATGCTGGATATGTGGTTGTTAATGAGCTGTTGAGACACTGCTGCTCGTTCCTCTTGTAGCACCAATCGCAGTTTCGGAATCGTTACTGGCGATAAGTTACGTGCTGCCACGGGTCTCCCTAGTAAGTTCCGTACATGCTTGACGGGATTTAGATCCAGAGACCTTGCCGACCAATCCATGTGTTCAATATCTTCACTCTCCAACAGCTCTTCGACAGTAACTGTGCGATGAGGTGGAGCGTTGTCGTCCATGAAGAGGAACTGAGGACCCATAGCCCTTGTGAAAAGACGCATGTAAGGAAGAAGAACCTCGTTACAATAGCAGTCCCAGGTGACGAACCTCCTTGGGAGATATGAAGGTCGGTCCGGCTACCAAGCATTATGTCTGCTCGAACGAGAACTCCGCGACCTCCAAAACAGTCCCTTTTGATGATGTTGAAGGGGTTATTGCGTGTTCCCCGCTCTGTCCAGATGTGTATGTGTCTAGAATCGCAACTCAGACTAAATCTGCTCTCATCTGTAAAGAGTACTCGTCCCCATTCATTGTCTCTCCAATTCCGGTGTTCCCGGCACCACAGAGAACGCCTTCTCCGATGGGCAGGCGTTAGAGGTACACACCGTACAGGGCGTCGTGCAAACAGACCACCACCGTGCAGTCTTCTGGCCACGGTAAAACGCGATATCGGTCGTCCAGTCGCCTGTGTCGTGTGTCTAGCGATTTCTCCCGCTGTCTGCCGCCTGTTTCTTCTGGCCTGTAAGGCAATATACCGGTCATCTGCGGGTGTGGTTCCTCGTGGACGACCACTACTAAACCCCCGGATAGCTGTTCCTGTAGTTTGAAATTGTCTCCAAAGTCGTGAAACGATGCTGTGAGCAATTCCGAATTCTGCAGCCACACTTGTCACACTGCGGCCTTCCTCCAACTTCCCAATGATTCGACCTCGGGTAAAAGCATCCAGATGTCGTCTAACAGATTGATTATTCGCCATTTCTCGCTGAGGCAGCAACTCGGTGTGATTTTAACTGCTATACGGCGGGCAATCTCTTTGCCAGAAATACTGATCTTACACCGACAACATGCTTTATACTACTCAGACACTACCCCATTACGTCTACCTGCATATCTGCGCATGTGCTACCGTACATCACCTTACTTAATCTCCTGACTGGTCTTTCTGTCCGCTCTGCCTCTTCGTTCAGCTGATATGCTAATTTTTAGACTTCGTCCTTAATTTTTGCACATCAGTATATGTATCGAAAATTCTAAAGTTATGCTCATTTTAAAATTATTTTGCGAGTTTGCTGTTGAATTGAATTTTATGGTTTAAGTGCGAAGAACATGATGTTTAATAAATAAAGATACCACAGAAAACGCTAAAAAAAGCCCCTTTGGACGTAATGTAAGATATGGAAGTTTTCATATTCTTTTGTCCTTTCTTTCTTTATTTATTTTTAAGAAGCAGGAGGTAAAATTCTGAAGAAATTTCTTTGTTCTTGAAAGCGAAACCTGGTCATGAGTACCTCAAAATCGATAGAACTATTCAAAATCTATACCAAATTACGATTTTTTGTTTGCTTTATTTTAAATGATTGACTAGAATTGAAAACCAAGTTGTCTGGTGACACAGTTCCTTACTTTCCAACATTTATCTGATTCTTGGCAATTTTTCTAATAATAACGTTGCTTTATTTGGCGACAGTAACCGAATTGTTGATCACAATAAGCAATATATTTTCCATATTTACGTATACAAACGCTGTGCCTTCGGCAATTCGAAAGCAATATTGGATGTTACATGTCGGATGATTACATTAACCTCGATTACAATAAGCTGCGTTTACTGTAAACGGCTGTAAATAGCTCAAGGGATAAACAGAGATGGTAAGCGAGGAATATCGCTATTCACGAAATCACTCACAAACCAATACGTATAGCAAAAATCCCTGAAAGCTCATTACAGTTACAGGATTCTAAATGAAAAATTGATTTGACTAACTATAATCTACAATACAGCTAATATACATAATATTGTTTACCTTGAATAACCTAGATTATGGAAAAGCACACTAAGCCTATGTGTGAAAAGGGAAGGAAACCATCACGAAGAACTTTCTAAGAAAACTATCGCTTATTCATGGGTTACAAGAGATAAACCACCCGTGCAATAACCCATTCACTTAGGTAAAGGACAGCTTGAAGATTCGAGAAAAATTGTTCCTAGATCTTCGGCAATACGCTTTCCACAAGCTGCTAGAATGTTATCAACTTGGCGCCAAAAATGGATTTTATGAATCAAAAGGAGGGTTTTGCCCTTCTTTCCGACTCTACCTGAGCTGTCTTTACAATGCGATAGATTCAGAATTACAAGATCTAGAAGTAAATACAATAATTGACATATTAACAACTTACACAAGCACAGTAAATGGCTACATACCCAATTAAACAAAAGTGCACAGTAAAATTATTACATAAAATGAACTAAATACGAACACAAATAAATAAAAACAATTAAAACACTATAAAAATACATAAAAACCTAAACATAAAATTGCAAAAATTTACAGCAGTATTCGAGTATTATGCTGTACTTGCCTTCAAAAATGTATTGATGAAAAATTACAGAATCATGGTATTTTCTCCCTCCTTTCTGCATGCTTTCGTGGCGTAACGGTTAGCACAATCGACGTAAATTCGAGAGGTCCAGGTTCGAGTCCCTGCGAGGACATTGCTCATTTTTCATGTCTCCTGTTTCTAAGTAACCTAATGATTCTACAATGACGCCCAAACTAAAAGGTGATGGATGATAATTCTTTGCCATCAGGATTTGGCGATTGGTCTCCTAATCTCCAGCCGCCCTTTAAAAGGGGAGTACATAAGGTATTTTTTCCCTCTTCTGCATGCCTTCGTGGTGTAACGGTTAGCACACTGGGCGCGTATTCGATATAATCTTGTAATACAATTAAAATTCATCATTATAGTGGGCGTTCGATAAAGCTACCTAGTGCAGTAATTAGTAATTCATAATTAGTTTACACAGATCGCGCCAAATATTACACACGCCTTCTCATTTCTTAAACGTAATGCTTGCATTAAAGTTAAAAAAGGGCATATTCTTAACCACAAGAATTTAATATGCAAGCAAATGATTTGTCCGGTTTTTCATGCTTCCGCATTTCCAAGGTACTTATTGCATTCTTGATATTAATGTACCGTAAGTAAAGACACAACTAATGAACAGCATGTAGCAGACATGACCTCCATTTTCAAATGGAGAGTTTACAGTAGAAAGCATTTTGTGTTTTAGAACATGCAAAGTATTTACCCATTGTTCCTGTGCATGATGTCTTTCGAAGGCAGAACAAAAGGGTCCATAAACTCATCAGAGTATTCTGCAAAGGTATCGACAATTTAAGATCCATAGTTGCCTGTATAAAGATTAGAGAGTTAACTGACTGGGCATTTCATAAGAAACAGTGCAGAAAGTAGTAATTTCACGCGTAGCTCACAAAACCTAACAAATCGCAATAGCCAAGAAGCTTGGTCTCTTTCAGCGAGGCATTTGTATGATTTTGGACTGACAGCTGCAAATGAAATAATACCGTTTGCATGTGCTTTAACATTTAGAGGCAGACAAATTATATCCAGCAACGGAATTTTCTAATCGTATGCAAGAAGCATTGCAAGATAAGATTTTACTGCACAGTTAATATTTAATTATGAAACACATTTCATTTGTGCCAAATCACCGTCATGTGTGCAGATATGGCACTTCGAAAACTGTCATGCTCTCGCCGAACAGAAACGGAATATAACAGAACTAAGTATCTTCTGTGACATTTTATTAAAGAGAAGTATAGATGCTTCTCTTCCCTTCGAGAATACTGACGCGTATGTTGTTTCTTGAGAAAGTGGAATTGTGGTTATTTTTTAAATGAAAGTTTATTCAAAAACTTTCAGAATACAGCAAGACGTGGCCACTTCTGATTGGTATACTGCTGAATAATGAGAACCTACCTGACTAGTTTGAATAGTCCACATAAGAGGATGTCTTAGCATCTTTCAGTTGTCCACCAGTGTGAACGTTACCATCAGTAAATTTAACAATATGCAGTGTTGTGAAAAGATTTCGTAAGGAAAAGGTAAAAGTGGAGTTTAAATGCGTGTTTACAGTTTATTTTCCTGTGAAGGTCTGAACTATTATGAATCTCGAATAAAGTCGCATCCTAGGTAGTACAAGTAATCATTGGGCAATATTCAAACCAGTGAAAGTAAAATAAAAATTAAAAATAAATATAACAAATATGGATCTCCCTAGTTCAATGCTTCAAATAGAACTTATCAAGAGAAAAGTGTTTTGAAGCTTTGTACCAAGTTGATCAATGAGTTTCGAATACAGGTTTCGTTCCTCTGAGACATTTGAGATTCATGACCGTAAAATTCGAACTTTCAGTTTCGCGACTATCGTTTAGAGACTCTCAAATGCTCAGATCTTTTCCCGACCGTATTCGCATTTCTTAAAAAGGAACATAAACACTTATTATTTTTAGTTTTCATTTTTATTTTACTTTCAATGTTTTCAATATCGTCCAGTGATTACTTGTACAACCTTAGTGTGTGATTTTATTCGAGATTCATAATAGTTAGAACCTTCACAGGAAAATACACTGTTAATATACATTTAAACTCCCCTTTTGCCTTTTTCTTAAGAAATTTTTGCACATTTCACGAACCTGCTTCATTTGCGCATTTCGTCTTTTAGTTTTTAAATTTTGTTCTCGTGATCTTTTAAGAAGACGTCTCCTGACTCTTGAATATGAAGTATTGTATATCCAAATGTATAACATCTGTATGATTGCATGTAACCTTTTTAATTCTCAGTAAATGCCCGATACGGAAAGCTAGTACACTGGGGCAATACTATTTTTTCTTATAGCGATGATATGGTGACCCTTGCACTTGTTCCTGTCCTGTCTTGTCCACTAGTGTGCCCCGATCTTATACCCCTTGAATTTTTTCTTCTGGAAGTACGCTAAGTATGATGCTTATGTGTCACTGATGCTAGTTATATTAGAAGGGCTAAAAACCCATATTACAGTTGCTTTGGTAACCACCAGTGAGGGAATTATTGCAATGTATGTGGGTAGAATTAAAAAGCCGCTTGGACGTGTGCCGTGTAAGAAAAGGAGCGAATGCCTTACCTTTATAGTTGTTAGATCTAAAATCTGAAATATTTTTATATTATTCCGCAAAGCATTTATTTTATAATTTGAAATGCTTTATGAAATATAGCATTTTGAGATCCGATGAATGATTTTTAATAGCCCTATATAATAAAGGCATTAATAATTAAACAATATTACTTATGTCAGAATGCAAATGATTTTACTTTAAGGTATAAATTACTCCTTTTAAAATCTAGAAAATCAAATCTATAAAGCGAAACAAACGGTCTTAAAATTATCACACGATTAATTCATTTTAGTTTCTGTAAATGGAAAGAGTCTAAAAGGAAAAGCTACCGAATGTTTTTACTATTTCTTGCTTTACATTGACAAGGCTTCCTACAAATAAGAGTTTTTATTTAAGGTTTACTTCGTATTGCTACACTCAGGAATACAAAACTTAATAAAAGCCAAAAAATATATGCATTTTACGCTTTCACGAACCTCGACAGTAATGGAAATACAACACTTCAGAAATTACACTGGTCTCTGAAGTGCCATTGAAGCTATTTCAGTATTTCCTGCTTTACAAGAACTGCTAAAATTAAACAGAGTGATAAACCCCTAACATAGAAATTGTCGATATACCATTAAAAATAGGAAATGCAAAAACTAATAGACACGTTAATTGTTTCACTAAATAAAAGCTTGTAATGTACGATATATTAGAGTTTTGCTAATACGAAACAATAGCCTTATATTTATAAAGAAAATAAAATACGGTAAAACACTAGAGTTGGGCAATAGAAGGCTAGGAAATCATTACAAAATACATAAAACTGGTTCCTTTTTTTCTCCTTCAGATCTAACAGAAAAAAATTTTCTAACTCTCTCATCTCATTGAAGTATCAATTCATTTATATTCTACACAAGAAATCAAAATTATTTGGACACATGGAGAATAAATATTTCTATAATGATATTATTATCAAATAAATGTTATACACGAACGTTAACACATCATAACTTTGAACAAAATTCCTGCACGATCAGAAGAGATATTACAATCTCAATGAGATTTTACATTATCTCAATGAGATTTTTTATTTATTTGTTAATTTTTGTTTCAAGAGCTAACAAGGTTCTGAAAAGTAATGCTCTACGTCTTCGTTTAACTTTTTCATCTCTGTTTTCCTGTTGCTCAAATGACATAAAATTAACTCTCTTTTGATATGGGAAGCTGAAATTTTCAAAGTAAATAAAAAGTCGACGACAATACATTCTTCTACTTTTTCTAAAATTGGGAGCAATTCTCAGTCCTCTGATTCAAAAAGTTGTATTATTTTCTCTTTCGATATTATATTGAAACAAAAAGTGACAAAACATTAAATTAATTCACAGTTTCTTGTAAACTTTCGTTTTTCCTATTTGTCTTATAAGTCGTTTTTTCTGTTGCATGTTGTCTATTCAATATTCTTACATATAAGTTACTAAACTTTAAGCATCTAAAGTTAAATAAGATGGTGGATAAGAGGTTTAATACTGGTCCGAAGAACAAACTCAAAAACTACAAATGCACAAAGAAAAAATATACAAAATTATAAAAATTAATCTCCTTTTACTGAACCTCCAATTCAGAATTCATCAGGGGAAAATGATGAAAAAAGATTCGATTAAATTTTCATTGAAGACATTAATATTCCTTTAAAACCGAAAATCGAATCTCAAATGTATCCAGAATTTTCCCTACGCGCATTCGAAACACTTGTAAAAAATAATAAAACATAACATTGTGCCAAATTGCACATTCAAATAATTAAAAAAAAAAGGCTAAATCTGCATTCTAGTTTCCCTGAGCATATAAGATTTTCCTCACTATGCCATATGTAGGCTGAAAATAGTATAATGTAACATCTAACATCTCAGCTAACCTCAACTGAGTGAAAACGCAAACGAAACTGTCCTGTCTTCCACAGCATGTAAGTGCGAGCGGCTCTACCTGTGAAAACATCAATGTAAAAGAAAAATTGATTGTTTCTTTTCAGATCTGACAACCATCTGGTAAAGTGGTAAAGAGATTTAATACCCATCAAAAAGGGCAGAGCCCATGTTGTGGAACGTACTAGATACATCGCACTGCCTGGAGAGGTCCCTTGCGGTGAATGTGGAGCGTAGTAGTTATCTGGATAATTAGTGCGGATGGACAATACTCACATTACCAATGATTAGATAACGGATGTCCGCTACACTTCACCATATCTATATGCACATTATGTCATATGTATTTCACGAATCGCTTGATTTCCCCGAACAGCTTCTTCTAATCTTCCCTTCCTAATTTCCTTCTATATATGTTGCAATTTCAGACTTTCTTGTTGACAGTCACCGTCTAAGGCAATATGCTCTTAAACTATTTACAGATGGAACAAATGACTGGAATGCTGTACCAGTATACGCTTTAAGCAGCTTAGTTCTTCTGTCTTTGACGTAAATGTTTTCGTAAATGAAATCTAATTTCATAAACTTTCCAGGATCTTAAAAATTAAGCTAATATCTTAGATTGGAATTGAAATTTGCTAATGGAGCCTTACCTTCCGGTATTTCACGATTTTGTATCCTTGCGTCCGTCTTGAACAATCCTTTTCGTCAGCAAACTTAAAATTAATAAAGTTTATGAATCTAAGAAAGAAAAGTGTAACTCGATTTAGACTTTTTTGATAAAAACATTTTGATCTAATCTTAACATATACTAGGATTAAAAGAATTTAATAAAATACGTAATTTTTTGTAAATGAAGTGTTTTTAATATCTTGAGATAAAGCAAATAGTCTAAGTTTTCAATAGCCGGAAATTAGTTTAAAACACTTTAATATTCCTTACTTGCGTTACCTGCAACTAGCGTAGGAGACGTTTAATTCTGTTTGGCTATCTTAAAATTTTCATTCTTAATAATTTTAAAGTTGAATGTGCTACAGAAATGTGATACGAGACTTCTTGTAACTATGAACACCTGCTACACTTTATTGCATATCTTGTATGAAATATACGAAAGCTACAATTTTATGATAATAGCGAGCCATTAATTGTTTCTAACTTAAGCATTACATTTAGCGAATTCGAGAAAAGAACATTAAAACATTCAATAAAAATACTTATGTGTCATGAAAGTATTACCTAAATAGTTTTAGCCCATTTCGCAATGTAAAGCGTTTAACTGAAAAATCTTTCCTTGGATATTTTATTTTCATATTCAGCTGTAATATAATACATATAAAAATCAATATGTTTTCGGTCATAAATAGTGTTTTTTCTGACATGTAAAATTAAAAGTTACTTTTTAATGTGAGATAAATTTATCGTGTACTTTTCAATTAATTTTTAATTTATATTAATACGACTTGAAAAAACCGTCGGTTTTTGGTTCACAGTTTAGGTTATCATCTAGTAAACTGATGTATCATTACACTTTACCTGATGACTTGTAATTATATAATTACTAATAATTGCTATTTATTTGCTGCTTTAAACTACATAATTTTCATATATAAAGAAATAAAATAAATATAAAGATTTAATTAGCTTCATATGTGAAGAAACAAATTAAATAATGAATGACTCCCTTAACTTTAAATAACAAGACGTGAAATTTTTAGTGACTCTCACTGTCGTATAGGAGGGTCCGGGAAGCATACAAGCATTCTGTGCCTCGCCACGCACATAGGGAAATATTCCTCCTCGTGATTGGATTTGACCTCCTTGTGACGTCATTTCTTCTACGCTTAGGAACGCCTTGACTTTGCTTGGGCTCGAGGGCACACCTCCATACTGCTTGTTTACGTTTTAATAACACTGTCGAAGAGATTATTACGTGTGTTGTACTTTTCTTGCTATGAGATTACACTTCTCACAACACTATAATGCGGTGAATTTAATATAAAAAACGTAGCGTTTTTTTTTCCTAGAGAGAAAAGTTTTATTTCTTCTTGTGCTAAACTCCGTAAATGTGTATTAAGTGCGTGTGATTATTAATTCATTATTTCATGTTCATTACGTATTCATTCTCTACAGATGCAGTCTTCGAAATCATGAGACAAATCAGTTTTCCGCATCCAAAACAAAGTATACAGTAATTTTACAATATTTATAATCAGATTGAAAAAGTAAAATTTATTTTTGAAGTTAGACTAATATAGACTTGGAACAAAGAAACAGGGATGCATATTTTAAATTGAATAATACACTGCTGGCCACCCAAATTGCAGCACCAAGAAAGACAAGAGATATCTTAACAAAATTTATTTAGTAGATAATATGTTAACCAAGCATCAAATGATTAAATTTATAGACTTCTGTGAAGTGTGGTTCCTTCCAGAATCAGTAGCCAGAGTAGCCACCATTGTTGGAGATCACCGCTGCCACACGCCTCGGCATTGATTCAAAAAGACTTTGGATGTGTTCTTGAGGTACAGCAGACCAAGCAACTTCCGTACGATGGCAAAGTTGATCTGGTGTGGCAGCTTGGGATGTAATCTGGGTCAATCGTTCAGCAACCATGGACCACATGTTTTCTATCGGCGAAAGAACCTGAGAGCGAGCCGGCTAGGGAAGCAATTCAATCTGGCGATTGACGAAGAACCCTTAGAAAATGCGTGTCATGTGTGCTCGCGCATTATCCTGTTGAAATATGACTGTGGACAAGCCCTGAAGCTAAGGAATGACAACTGGCTCTAACACCTCGGAGATGTAGCTCTGGCTGTTTAAAGTATCGGCAACGCGTACTAGAGGAATGCCAGAGTGATATCCAATACCGCCCCATACCATAATACTCGGTGCAGGACCAGTGTGGCGGTGCAAACTTCAGCTGTTCAGCATCCTCTCTCCACGGTGTCTCCAGACTCAAATCCGACCATCGTGATGTTGCAGACAGAAGCGTGACTCGTCAGTAAAGACAATTTCATTCCATTCTGCTCTCCACATCCTTCTTTCGTCGGACCATTGGCGGCGGAGGCGTCTGTGGTTCTGCGTCAAGAGTAGACGAAGCAATGGACGTCTTGCGGACAGACCACTCTGCTGTAAACGGCGTCGAGGTACGCGCAGACACTGGATGATGCGTTATAGACTGAATGTGTTGTGCTATGGTTCGTGATGTGGCTGAGCGATCCGTCACTGCCATGCGCACAATGTTCCTATGATCACAAGAAGTGGTGCACTGAGGTGGATGCGATCAAGCACGTCGGTCCGTCGTACCCTCCTGCATCCAACGGTCACATCTCCGGATTACAGTTCTTTGGCTTCGTCGAGCACGACTACCGATTTCCCTAAAAGATAATCCACACTCTCGGTAAGCCACTATGCTTCCTCTGTCGAACTCGGATACTTGATCAAACGATGATCGCTGTTTACTACGAGGCATAAATGATCGTTTTTTTTTTTTGAAAAGTCACAAGAAAAACACAATTACCGAACTTGAAATCGCCGAAAACACCAAGACTTAAATAGCGCTTTGAAGTGGCGCCACAGGCGCTCGTGATATGCGTCTGCCCCGAAATTCTAATCATTTGCATATCTCACCTCCGCTAATGCATGTTGTAAATTTCATGTTATTTGCATGCTTCCTTCAGGGTGTTACATTTACGGTGGCCAACTGTGTAATTTACCTTATGAATATTGCCCATTTTTTAATGTATTGCCCATTTTTGCAATGTAAAAGGAGCAGAATGCAACAAAATTGTAGTAATAATAATATACTTAATATGACACAATGTCTTTACAGTTGGATGGACATCGTTGCACTTTGGTTTTTGCACTAAATTCACGAACTCAACTATTTGTATAACCTAAGCGCTTAAGATTGCTTCTGATATTAACAGCATCTTTGAAAGATTTTATAATTTTATTATTCCATGAAACAGGAAGCCATCTGCAGAAAGCTGCAGCTAAATTTCTACTTTTTAAAGAAAACAAACGATAGTTTTCACGCTTCCGTGTCTATCACGCGCTTCATTCAACGAAAGCAAAACGTTAAGAATCCCGCCTAAACGTCATGACATCAAGTGAAAATGATATCATCGGAAAGTATGTCTAATCATAAGTACGGATATTTTTTCCTATGCGCATGTAGCTGTACAAAAAACTTACAAGCATTCGGGAAGGGGCTCCTTGCTTTCTCCGTATCAAATAACGGAGAGGGGCATGGAGGCAAATTGTCTGTCTCTTCATACGAGGCCGTCTGGTCCATCTATTAGGTGTCTTCATAATAAAGAGACCACAGCTTCCGTAGTTGTAATCAACGCCTATAATGTCCAGTGCTCATTATTAGGAAAAAAATTAAATAAGCAGGCTATGTTTCGCTAACTATTAATGCGTATATCTCGAGATGTATATATTCTTCAAGTCTTCGTCGCTGCAGAAGGTTTCTTCTAAAGTATTTTCAGTGCTCTGTTACATGTATATCTTAACGAGCATTTGTTCATGCACATATGTAATTAGTGATTGAAGGCAAGCTCACTAGCATTATTTACGCTTAAAAAAAGACTGAACGCTATTACGTTTATCTGAATCAAACTTTGTCAGCGCTGTTAGAATGCAAATATGAGTAACTACCTCCAAAGAAAAGCATCCGTTTAAGGTAATATCACACGTTCAAAACATTTCGGAAGAACAACTCTGAAACAGACAATCACCGTGGATCTTTTTAGAATTACCATGTAAAGGGGAAGCTAGTTCTCCACCACAAATTGTGGTTTATGAAGAAGGATTCGATGTTGATAGCTGAATAGTTATTGAAGAGGAGCAACTTACATTTTTGTTTTGGAAAGAAAAGTAAAAAATTATGCGTCTTTTTTTCAGTGGCTAAGCTTTAAGACGATTGTTTGAAACTGTTGTTCGTCTGAAATAAATGGCTGTGTGATACCAGCCTCACCGGGCAAGAGACTAAAGACTACGGAAATTTGCTTTAGATCAGGTCCCAATGGCTGTCACTTGCCTTTTTGACATTGGCCACTCCTAAGGCTGGAAGTGGTAGCCATTTTATTGTGGAGGCACCTAATAGGTGGCCACCGTTGCCTCCTATGAAAGGACGGACGGTTACGACCATGCCTTCTCCGGGATTCAAAATCATGCCCTTCGGTATCTCAGTCGGCTTTCCTAACCATTTTGCCATATAGGAGGTTCATTCAAAGAACCGATCATTTGCCACATTTAACCCTACTTGATTTTTATTGCCAGATGTTTTCATCTCTTTCGTCAATAGCTTCTAAAAACACGCGTTATAGATGTTCTATATCTTAAGCAAACGAATGAAACTGACTAGAGTTTGATTGTTCTTGCACCACCATGATGGACACATTAAATTTTATTGAGACAATTAACAGCCAGCGAAAAAAAAAGTTGACACTTTTTCTACATAATGATGTAAGCTAAAAATGTGCATAAAATTTAATTCTAAGTCATAATTATTATTCTGTACGTTTAGTTCATCAAAAGAGTTTAAAGTCACTCAGTAATTTTTTTTTCCTTTAAGATTGATGTTAAAGAAAGTAGCACGTCTTTCATCTAGATGCTACTAATTCTCCTTATTTAAAATAAAAAAAGGAAAAAAAAATACATATATGTATTTTCATTAATTGGGGTATTAAATATTTAATTGGTTTGTTCCAGTTGACAAAACTTTTCTACATAATACTGTAAGTAATAACTAGCGGCAGTGTTTAAGTTTTTGCGTGATTATTTCTAAATGTAGGGCATTTTAAAATAAATAGTACTTAGCGAATGACAAATTCTGTTAATAATCTTTAAATGTTTCAACTTCACGCAAATTAAACTTCTATGAAATAAAAAGAGTTTAAGGGAAGGTAACCAAAACAGAATCAAACTATTCATAAATATTTATTATTTTCGAGTGAATTATTTTGTGAAATAATAGTAATAAATTTCTAACGAAGGTTCATCTTGAAACTATTCTCTGAAATTCATCAAGTTTTGATAATTCGAAACCCATCTCAAGCAAATATTCAGTTTTATCAGTTCTTAAAGTAGAAAGAAAACTAAATTCTTCTAGAAATTCTTAAATTAAAATTAAGTTCTTTACCATTTCTTTAAAGCGAATTTCAATTTCAATTGCTTTACTCAAAAATATTAATATAATTTTTTTATCCCATATTACATTTCGTTCCCGCCAGCCGCTGAATGTTTGAGCACTGGTAGTTCGACTAGGCTTCAAATCTCGGTGAGGGAACTGGCTGCATGAATGTTTTCATGGTTTTTCCCATGTGTAACGAGCTAATTTCCTTAAAAAATTAATCAGGAAGGGATCTGTCTTCCTAAGCAAAGACCCTTGTGAGCTTTACTATAACCCAAATAATCCAGTTCTCATATCACTAGGTCCCACTAGTGGCCGAGGCGTTAACGATTGCTAAATACTGGTAGTTAGTTCATCCCGCATTCGAACCCAGGCGAACGGGCTGTTTGCAGTGTCGTTCTTCTCTGTTTTCTCCTTATGGTTAAGATGTCTACCAGCCAGTTTCCCCCAGAAAGTTCCCCGGGAAAGCATACTTCTCCGCAACCAGAAAGTCCTTGCAGGCTTTCATATTCAATTAACCTAACTTAACTTTAATCTCACACTCTTGTACATTAAGACAATGTATACACTAACATGCAGAAAGAAATATGAGAGAGAAAAAGAAAAGAATAGAATTTAAAAAACAGATCGATAACAGCTATAAAATCAGAGAACAAACAGAAAACCAAGAAACGCAATTTTTTTAATTCTGATATATTCTATATAAATTAAAGTAATTATTCATTCCTATTCTAAAGACTTTGCGTGAGTTTTTTTGTAGCACACAATGTGCTAAACACACATTTATTCTCCTGTTAGATCATACAAAAAAGTTAATTGGCATTAACGTGGCTATAAATTTCGCTATTTAATAACAGGTACTGATTTTTAATTCTCACATTCCTTAACGAAATTCATCTCTAAACAATGCCAAGCATTGAGATACCAGCACCTTTACCTTAGGTCATAAACCTTTCCATGGCTAATAACAACACACTGTACAGTTTTTCTGCAATTTACACGTCAGTTATGCTGCTCACGTGTGGACTGATGTTGCATCCGACTCATAACTCATGTGCATGTAGATGCTTAATTTCGAAAGAAAGTTAGCTTTTTTTATATTCACAGCCTTCTGGATAACGCAAGCTAATTGGTGAATTTAATTCATTTCTCTGAAGACCAGTGCATGGACCACAAAATGTTAGAGTCAATAAGAAAGAAGAGCTTGATTGGCGATTGCATTTGGAATTATGAAAGAAAATATGAAGAATTGTCTTTTATCTCTTAATCTTGATTGATTATTAAGTCAGTGCTTTGTTATAAAAGTAATAAGTTATATATATAAACAACTTGCTCCGCTTTCTTGGGAAATTTTAGGAACAAATTCACATACACTAAGAAATTTATCATTAGATAAGAATAATATTTTGTATCTGTTTGTATTAGTAGCGTGAATTTTATTAACTTCTCGTAAATTTTATCTAGTGCAGTACAATAGATATATCATAGTGAAGCTAAAAATATACAAACTGTATACTATTTTATGCACCAGGCATGGCTAAACTGCGATCGGCGAGCCGCATGGAGTTTTGGATTTTGTTCCCTTAAATAATATTCGCTTAAAACAAAAAGCGGTTTTATTTTTGCAATACATTTGCTTTTAGCATAGAAATCATGCAAATTCCTGCTTCTTTATCAATTAGTAATTGAATTTCTTATGCGTTTCTTTATATGCGTAACAATTTAATCTATTTCAAAATTAATTAAAAAAATATTTAATCTATTTTCTTCGCGTACTAATGGTTACAATAACAAGCAAATTAGCAAATGAAATAATTCGGCTTCTACAAACATTCTAACATTCCATGTTACTTTTAGAGCAGGTTAGAGGCTATCGAGACAGCATCAAAGACAAATGTGAAGTCCATTTAAAAATACCTCTATACGTACACTCTTATAACAAAAAAAAAATCGACGCGCCAAGAAGGAATCATCCAATTATCCGATTGCTTTGAAATTTCGTATGCGTAAATGTTTTGACCAAATATGCAAATGATTAAAATTTGGTGTCCAGTGAATGAATAGCGCGATCTCTAGCGCATCGGAAATGCGCATCCAGAAGATGTATTATATGTATGTATGATGAGCTGTTCATGAACTGTTGCTAAAAATTTCTGTTGAATTGCGATTTAGGACACCTTTCAAAGACTGAAAAAAGGCCTCGCCGCAAGATTCGAGCTCATTACGAGAAACTGTCAGAGTTTAAAAGAGGTATCATTGGATTGAAGGAGACAAGTTGGGCAAACCGAAGAATCGCTCGTCATATGACTAGAAGCGATGCGGCGATTAGAAGATGCTAGGTCGTCATTAGAGGCACACTTACAGCACAGCGGTACGTCGACGACATTCTGAAGCCTGTTTTGCTACAGTTCCATTTGCCCTGGCCTTATTTTTCAGCAAGATAATGCCGTTTGCCTTATTTTTCAGCGAGATAATGCCAGACCACATACGGCACGTGTTGCTATGAAATGTCTTACAGCATGCCAAACACTTTCTTGGCCAACCAAATTGTCAGAACTCTCTACCATCGAGTATGTTAGGGATATGATGGGAAGGCGATTTCATCTACCAGTAATGTTGATGGTCTAGCCTGACAATTGGAGTAAGTTTGGCAAGAAATACCACAGGAGACCATCTGGGAGCTTTATTAGTCTATGCCACGCCGTGAAGCAGCTTGCATCCAGGCTAGAGGTCGGTCAAAACCTTATTGAGCTCGTTATTCTGTAACTATATAACTCTGAAATATATCATTCAATTGTGAAATTTTAATCATTTTCTATTCTGTATGCAATCTTCCTATCCACCAATTTTTGTCTCCGTCGAACAAATCCTTCTTGGTGCGTCGATGTTGTTGTTATAAAGTATATATATGTTTTCTCTCCGATTTTATTCAGGCAATTTCTATTCCAATTCATCTACTCGTCCTTCTTTTCAACAACTGTGATTCAATATTTCGGAAAATTTTTATTTTTTAAGGTCCTGCAGTTCTTCACTATTCTAATGGCTTGGATAGTCGTAAGAAAACCGCCTTTAGTGAGAAAAATCACATTTCACACAGGAACTCTTTCTAAACCTTTGGTAATGACACCTTCGTACCCTAGGCAGAGAACACTATCTACTTCATCGATGATTGCGCATGTCAAAATTTTTGATTTTGGCAAGGATGAATTTTGGGAGCATGATCTTCTTCACCGGATCGACCACATTTCAAATTGTAGTCGAAAATAAATGAACCACGTTTCCTCAAACTATTTGACTCAAGTATCTTTAACCGTTATCGTCAAACCTTGTTTCAATAAGTTACGTCAAGTAATTAGGAACTCATCGAAAGCAAGCTTTGTCTACGAAGCTTTTCTCAAAATATGGTATACTGATATTGGTGACATCGATGTAGCTTGAGATACCTTTTTTTTGAAGGGGGTCATGCTGCTTTTGGATGTTTTTGATTCTTTTCCTTTCTAGCACACCTGTGAACATCACAATGTTTTTCTTCTGTCATATTTTTAGTCTTCCTGGCTGTCAATCATCTTTATTGTTTGATACCTGCTTTCCGAAAGCGGGTAGTTCAACGAAAAACTGAACTATGATCTGATGCTTGATTTTCTATAAACTACAAGAAATTCGATGTAAAACTCTTATAGAATTTTGCCATGTAAAATTTCAATTTTGAGATGTGATACTTGACTCCCAATCATAGTACATCAGACATCTGCAAAGTACATTTCAATCATTTTTCTCTTCAAACTATCGTATTCTAAACATCTTACATGGACCCTTGCTTCTGTTTCGAATTTTCTGCTGCAGTTTACAAATGTATGCAATTCTTCCCGCCGTCAAGGGTTGCTAGAAATTAATATAAGATTTCTAAGAGCGAATGTCGAGGCATACCTGTCAGAACATATCGGATGACTTGTGGCGGTACCTTCAAATCTGAAACCCAGCTGGTCCAACATCAAGCAAGCTTTTGCCGAAAGATACGGCATATGAAATTTACATAAAAAAAGAGAAATATAGAAAAAGTATGTTCGCTATGTACGAACAGCAGAACTTTTCCTTCTTTAACCAACATGTAACATTCGTGACATTTAATTATGCTTGCCGTCCTTCTTCCTATTTAATTTATATTAAAATTTACAGGATCCATTAAATTTCATAGGATATTTTATAGGTAGGTATTTCTTCTTTTCGTTTTTTAGCAGACTACTAGCATTGTAATTCGGCCTACGACACGGACGGATGCAGTATTTTACGCTAAATCTTCCATAATATATCTGAAAATGACTTTTATTAGTAAAAGCTCGATTCAGATATTTATTTAAAATACACTTTATTTAAGAAATTTTAACAGGAACATAAGCGTGAATCTTATTTTGCGTAGCTTGTCAGGACTGAGTGTTCTGCGCACACTTTTGGCGAACATGGTCTTAACTGTGTTAACGTCCTGATCTTGAACAGGGAGCTGAATGCAGCTATGTTCAGTGGAAATGGTAGAATAACTGCCCGCAAGAAGGGTTTTAAAGTTACCCTTTTATTAAACTACTAATTACAGCCACTTCCCAACTCGGAAGGGATAACAGAAAATAATGACTGCACTTGGGTCTAAACTGAACAATCAAATAATTGAAAATAAAGTTAGTAGAAAATTAAGAAGTCGTTGCTCTCAGAGCTATAAACGCGAGTTTGGCCTCTATGCTAAGCTGTCTATGGTGCGTAGCAAGACTTAGCTAATACTAACGCACTTAGATTACTTCAATAAATATTAGAGTAACAGCGCTAAGACTTAGAATTTAAATACTAGGTAGTCAGACGAACGTCGAACAGAGTCGAAGCGATCTGAGACTAAAAGCTCTCTCACACTGAGAAGTTCCTTGCTAACCTTTTAAATACAAAACTTGGCTCCACCTCAAATTAGCATAAAGCTGAAACGCGCGCTCATTCTAACGGGGAGTTGAAATAAAAACTCATAGGAAAGAGAAATTAACATAAAACTTTGTTAGTTTTAACTAAAACCTTACAAGCTGATCATCCTATCTGTTTTACCGTTCAGTTATGTTTATCGCATGAAATTTCATTTTTTATAATTATAATCGGCGTTTTCTTAGCGAAATCGATACTGACTAAGTAGCGGATTTGCTCCGATTGCACTCCCCAGTTTGCCGTGCTGCTACCTTCTGAAATGCTTTTTTAATGAGGTTACATACATTGACATTACGATGATGTATCTCAAGGCTTGCAGAGGGTTATTGCGAATATTTATCCCTTTTAATTTGCATTGGAAAAATTTAAAGACAAATCGAAGCTTTCATTTCTTCGAATTTAAATCCGAATCCTGAAAGAATTTTCTCAATATCAGATCTCTCGAACCTTTCAAATAAAAATTTAAAAAAAACTTTTCTTAATATTGAAATTTTTAAATAAAGTAAAATTTGAAATTTGCGTTTAATAAATAGCAAACATGAGACTAAATTTTTAATTACACAGTTATGTTTGTTAAAAAATACGAGTCAAATTTAATAAACTATACACGCAATTAAACTCTTGAATTTAGAATTTAATTTTCTCAATATCTTTTGATAAGCATATTTGAGTAATAGCTCAAATTTTAATTAACGCTTCAAAATTCAGCAACTACAGCTGAATAGTTCAACTGGTAGAAAACCGGAGTCATGTTCATGTCGCAGTTAAGTTCATAAGAGGTATTTGTATTAGGTTATCTATGTCTATAATTCTCGAAATGAAACGAGAATTTTCAAAAACAGCGGTGCACCGGTTGCTTGAGAATAGAGACAAATGTTTTCAAGCGCCATACTAATACACAGTACTAAATAGCGCCACGGGATAGTTATTTACATACCATTGAAATTATTACAATCACATTCTTTTTTTAGTGAATCATTCAACAATACAAAAATGTGATTTAAAAATATTCAACGATTCTTTGCTTCCTTGTACGAAGTAAAAAGGAAGTATTGCAATCGCGAAAAATTTCGGGTATCATATTTTAACGAATATATCTATTTTGACCGCTATCGAATGCAATTTAACGATGTTTTTGAGTGACATCTGTACGTAAGGACAGAATGCAGGACTCCTTTCCCCCAAAAAAATTATAAAACTGATTTAAAATCTCTTGCATTATGTGAGAGATTCTCTTGCCACACGTTATGCGAGAAATCTCTTGCGTTATGCGTTGTACGTATCTCACATAACGCAAAAATGAGTAGCCTTAGAACGTTGAAATTTTGTATATAGGACTGCTATAACACGTAGACGTGCACCTCATATTTTGGCTGCAATCGGCCGCACCAAAAGTATATAAATGTCTGTATATGTATATATATATATATATATATATCCGCTCTGTTACTCAGCTCAGTGAGCTCAGTTTTTTATTCTAATATGTTGGTAAATTGTGCATTTTTTGTTTTAAAAATGGTTGAGTTATGTTGTTCTTATCCTCCGGTTAAGGTTTCTATGGCTTTAGTAAATCCGATTAGTTTTTATGCCTTTAGTTATGTATAAGTGCGGCTAAGCCTAACCATTTTTCATATGGCAGCAATATTTGTTTACATTTGAAACTTAGGAGAATAGTGGATTTGTTGCCAATCTAGAGAAACTAAGCTTCGCAACAACAAAGATAACGCCTTCTTTTACTATTGCGAATAAAATCATATTTAATCCCTTCTGGAATTTATTCGAGGAAATAAGTGTTTAAGATTTACTTCGTAATTTTTAATATAGATATTTTGAGTTTTTAATGTAGTTTTGCTTTGTCGCGATGTGAGAACTGAATTAATTGAATGAGAGTTACTAAATCCGTCTGTGAAAAACTCTTTCTTTTCTTTTTTTTTCTGTTGTTGTTTGCTAATTTCTTTTACATCGTCTTAGGTATTTATTATACATCGTTTTTGATATTTATAATAGTATATGAATTGAACATGTAGCAGCGATTAGATAATTCTTCAGATGATGTACGTAATTTTTGTCCGTTCTGAGTTATAAAATGAGATGTAACGCTGTTAAATTAACCTAGCGCCAGAATGTCGCTATGGTAAACAAATGTAGTGAATTTTAAAGAGTGCATTTCTTCTATTGTGGATTATGCGCTATCGACAAAGTAGATTAAATTCAATCCAATAAGTTTCAATGAAATGCGAAATGCGTATAATTTAATATTCCGTACAAGGACGTTATGCGGTGTACACATCGGATTATTTTATGTTAGGATTCGGGATGATGCTGATGACGATGATACTACTGCTACGAAAAATAATAATAACTCTAAGGTTCATTTTTGGAAATTCAAATCCGTTTGAAGTTCCTCTGGTTCCAAAGATATGAATGTCATATCTTTAGAAAAACTGAAATCAACTGATAATATAATTCTCATCAATGAATTAAATTAATTATTGAAAGCTCGTTTTGATTACAGCAGTTAGCTCTCATGTTAATTGCATATGAAAAATTTAAATTGTTATTGTTATGTAGAATCCTGAAAAACTAATAGCTTGTTTTAAAACAACATTACTTTGTAGAAGAGCGTAAATTTGAGACTGGTTGCTCTAAAAGTTTTTTAGGAAGACATCCTTCGCCTTCGGTTGGTCATCATGCATGATACCTTCTCGTTTCTAAAGTCAGTAACATGTACGGAAATATACTTTTAATATTTTAATTTTGAATGTTTGATTCTGATAATCTTTGAAGTTCTAGAACTTCATGACTAGGAGTTAAAAAGAAATTTTGATGAATAACATTTCCATATGTAAAATTGTTTAAACTATAAATTGTTATTTATGTTACAATATGGACCTGCACATTCTCGCTTATGTTTATACTAGAAAACCTGGCGAGCATAGGCAATGACCGCTGTTCTAGATATTACAAATTGTAATTAAAATGATTTGTGCAAAAGTGTCTGCTAACTCAAACTGAATTACGCAGGTCACGCGGCGAGGATGCCCCTTTGCTTACTGTCCCACGGCGTTTCCCCCTTCTACTTACTTAATTGCTTAAAGTAGAGTGCGATGAAGGAAACCACTGGCGGTACATTTCTTTCTCTGCTCAGTGGTTTCCTTTTGTCGAGAAAGCCGTTTTTGTGCAGCTTTAGCTCCTTTTCTCTCCTCTTCAGTGCTGCATTTTCTAGGAGGCATTTATAAAAGAAATTAAATTAAGACGTAATTTTTATGTAAAACAGATGATTGCCAATGCAAGCAAACGTTCATCTTCCCCCTGACACGCTCAATTTGCGTTCAGTTGTAAACCATTTCAAAAGCAGATGATTGCTGATGCAAACAAATGTTCACGTTCCCCCTGACAAGCTCAGTTTGCATTCAGCTGAAAATTCAGTTTAAAATACAATGTCGT
Source organism: Stegodyphus mimosarum (assembly GCA_000611955.2). Lineage (NCBI taxonomy): Eukaryota > Metazoa > Arthropoda > Arachnida > Araneae > Eresidae > Stegodyphus > Stegodyphus mimosarum. The sequence continues at coordinate 120,257 of KK118379.1, read as the reverse complement.
AATAAAATCGGGCAAAATTTTAAACTCTTTACGCGAAAGGATATTTAGCATAGACGTTTGGGTAAACTTACCTGATGAGATGTACTACGCACAACTCGTTAGTTGGTTTCGTCTCCTTTAATTTCTCAAAGTTTGCAAGTTTCTAGGTAATTCGTATGTAAATATAGTTAAATGTATAATAAGCAACAATTGTATGAATTAAATATATTTAAATACCATGATAATTTAATTAAAACAATGATAACTATTGTGATAAAATTTATTTTACTATTTGAATGCCGTGACAACTTCACCTCATTGGCTAGTGCAGTTACGCTAGCAATCAATAAACTATCGGCGACAAGCAGACACTTAAGCTACATATAATAAAGGTTTCATATTACATGCATCTGAAATTAATGCATTGACTAATTACGCGTTCAGAAATATTAAAATAATATAACAAATCTCATGGACTACAGAATGGATATCTAAAATCCAAGTCTTGTGCAATTTTGCGAGCGAAACTCATGCAAACTGTTGGATGCAAAATTTCATTTTTCTCTTTCTTCTGCTACTGAAATAATTCAGGAAAAATTGGGAAATGTTTGTTTTGCCATGCAAGCTGCTACAAATATCATATACCAGACCTTGCAATGCTGTAAATAGTCAAACCTTAAAGATAATTAATTGATTCTTCGGATTTAAGTTTTTGTAAATACACTTACCATGCTATCGCTAGTTAATTGCACATATTATCACATGTTCCTAATAGATTTATTATTTCCTATCTCTTTGAATGAAGTTATGCTCTAATGTTAAAACCTGTTTTATCACGTCCACTTGTTATCTTGTTGGACGCACAGCTACATTAGTCAAAGTCCCCTCTAGTGACAATTATCGCACTTTAAAATAATATTTTATCGCTTCTGAAGAGCTCATTTCATCTTTCTTTGACACTTATGAAATATAATGACATTTGACCCCGCCAATGATTAAGAGAGTTTTGCTGTAGAAACATTTTCCAGTTAATTAAATTTTCAATTTATAGCTTTATTTAATTAATCTTTTTAAATGAGATTCGTCAACTTCTTTTAAAGAACTGCGGTTTCTTTATATTACGAGAGGCATTATATTTATGTCATCATGAAATAAAACATACAGATGTTTCTCTCATTTCCATTTATGATGTATCATCATTAATTATTTCTCCGTTTTTTATAATGAGTCTTCCATTTGTTCTACTTTCATATCCTCCGATGAACTTTCAAAGATTAGCATCATTCTTAAGCCTATAATTGCTTATTTAATATCTAAGCAAAAATTTGCAGGCCCTTGAATGTTGTTTTAATTCTAAATATTTTTAGATTAAATAGGTCTAGTTTAATATTCCCTTTACCTATATAATAACTGAGTATCGAAATATGATAGGGAACAGTTATATAATTTGAATGCTCTTTGTCAGATATGTAAGCTTAATCCTTGAATTAGGTCACCAGCTGCCGAGTGATAAAGTTGCTGAACACCGGTAGCACACAGGTTCAAGATTCGAATCCCGCAAATTGGCCGGCTGCATGGGCATTTTCATAGTTTTTTTAATGCATAACTTATATATGAGCCAGTTTCCTTTGAAAGTCCTCCACGAAGCTATCTCTTCCTTTAGGAAGCTAATCATGGAGTGCTTTGCCGTAATCAAATAAATCAAACCAAAATCACATCGAAATATTTTTACATAAGAAATTAAACACTTATTTTGCAAAGTTATTTTACTTTACTTTGGTTGTTTCTTTACCCGTTCTGATATACAGACAGTTACCATTAAAAAGTTATCCATTCAAAAGTCTGATTTAAAGTAAATATTTCGAGTTCCAAAAATAGCAAATACATTCAAAAAATTTTCATATTACCATCGCATTAAAAGCCTCGTACATACAGAAGCTGTTCACACATTTTTAGACCACTTTGCTTTGCTATAAAAAAATCACGAGCTTGGAAAATTTTTTTCAACTCCAGTTATATTTTTGAAAGTGTAAATTATCGTTTGATACTTGAAAATTTTGTTTTCATGTAAAATGACACTTTTAAAGAAGCAGTGCATGGAGGGCTATATTTGTGCTCTTTCCGAAGAAACTTGTTCGTATTTAGTTATTACAAAATGCTGTGAAAGTCATGATTTTTCGGTATGTAGAACAACGATAGATAACATTATAAATAAAAGGGAAAACAAAACGTCAAAGTTTGGCTTCAAGGAGAAAAACTGTTCAAAATACACACCCAAGGAAAAAAACGGAATGTTTTGAATGTTACAAAGGTAAGAATTTTAATGTTAAACGAAAATCTGAGAAGTTAAAGGACTGTTGCATAATCAGTAAAATACTCCCTGTCAACAGTAAACAAATTGATTAATGCTGATTCAAATCTTAAAAAAGCGGAAAAACGTAATGCGCATCGTCTTTCTCCACGAAATATCCCCAAAAGCAGAAGCGCTGCAGAATTCTCTGTAAGAAACAATTATTCGGGCAAAAATGGAAAAATGTTAACACAATAGACGAATCTTGGGTGTACTTAAATGACCGTATTATCATCAAAGAGAAGAAAAAAAATCTTAGAATATGGTTCAAAGAATGTAAACAAAGTTTTCAAAGAGATATATGATTGTCGTTAGTTTTTGGTATAATGAGGGATAAAAATTAAACAAAGTGCAGAAAACTGGTAAGGTCAACTCCACATGTTATCAGGAACATATTGCATACCCAATTTTCAAATGTGAAATACATTCTCTTCACCTATAGCGCCATCAGTCACTAGAATTGCATCAAGACAAGCAAGCAGTCGACTGTCAAAATTCACTGTTAATGTCCTAGAAAAAAATGGAACAAGAAACGTGTATCAAGCCCATGCTCATGCTCTTCCCTCATATCCCTACTAAATGTCCTAAGGTATCACCCATAGATGTTTGCGGTTTTGGACTTTTAAAAAGCGAATTGTCCAAACGTCGACCTACAACCCGCTCCTCTTCAGTGCTTTGAGAAGCTTCTAGACTTTCTAGAGAAAGACTTTTCTTCTAGACAACTAGAAAAGCTGTTCAAGAGGAATGGGATAAATCCCTCTTTCGATACTAAAACAGGCTTTATTTTCTTTGAAATTACGTTTTGAAAAGGTAGTAAAGGATAAGGGTTATCAAATGCAATATTTAAAACACAAACGTATAGGTAAATATTTTTGCAAATACAATGAAAATCGTCTAAAAAGTGTGCCACTATAGTCTTTGTAGGCAATCAGTGCCATTCCTACCAAAGTGAAATGGAAACAATAAATCTTACCAGATATTATAAAATTTTGTCCTTTTTGAAGCCACTGTAAAGTCTTGCAGCACTAATTTTAGAGTTCTGATTCTGTTTTAAGTTTTACTATACCATCAAGAAGATTCTTTTTTGGTGAATTTTGTTCTTACTCTTGTTTAAATTAAGGGTAATAAATAGAAAACAAATCTGAAAGCTTTCAGATTTTACATTGCGTCCAAAGGGACGTGTGTTTAATCTCCTGTGTGCTACCTTTATTTATTAAATGTTCTTTACCCTTAAATCATAAAATTCAATTTAACAGCAATATCGCAAAATAATTTTAAAATGAGCATACCATTAGAATTTCCCATACACAGTCTCACGCGATGGAGAAAAAAATGTTTTTTTTTTCTGCACAGTTTTGCCTTTTCTCGCTTTGAAATCGTTGAGTTTGTTAATTAAAAATTCGTTGAGGTGTTACAAAATACGAAATCGATAATAAAACAAATTTGAAATTCCAAATTAGGACTTCCAGAAGACCATATTCGGTGGAAAATTACGTTATTCAAAATTTGATGGCTATAGGTATCGTTGCTTTATAGCAATGCAAGAAACATGCATACATTTACGCAGATTCTTCATTATTTAATTTTTTTAAATATTATGTAATTCTCTAATATTTGGTGGCAACAATTTGAAACGTGAACCTGCATTTAAAGTTTTCAACGCAAAATGCCAAAACGAAATTAATAGTCCTTCTGGGCTAACATCCTTTGGGCTAATAAAGTCTACATAAGAACATAATCAACAAACAAGAAATTGTTTTACAAGTAACTAATTATAAGTAAAGTGAAGGCAACATTTCACTGTCAGTTTTCATCACGATCGGATCCAATCACTTCTCAAATTTCTGAATTTTGTAATGATACATACAATTATTAGTACAGATATAAGACGTTTGTACTTTAAGAGGTACAAAACGTGAAAGTGCTTTATTTTAGAGGAAGAATTATTTGTATTTATGGAACTACGTTCAGTGAAGCCTATAAAGGAAGTTCCAGGCGAGGTCTTTGAAAGTAATTTTAAAATGGCAAAAAGTTAGAAGGCAAGAATAGTCAAATTTTAAAAAACTTTATCAGGACTTAGTGTTCTGTGCATCATTTTTGGAAACATAAATACAGTCTGTAATCGGGTTCTTATCCTCAAGTTCTAAGTCCTGAACTGGAACAGTGAGCTGATGAAATGTAAGCTTTGTTCTCATGTAACTGCTGGGCTGGATAATAACTGCACGTGAAGGGATTTGAAATCCTCTTTTATAAATCCCTATCACTTGGGTCGAACTTAACAATCAAATAAATTTAAATAGATACCTAAATAGAAATTAAATTAAACGTTGCTTCGCAGAGCTAATCGCGGAAGTTGGTCTCTACCTGAAAGGGTGCGTAGCAAGATATACTAATACTAGCGCACTTCAAATTGTATTACAATGCAATCACGTAGTAAGCACTATGGCTTATAAATTTAAACTGCTAGCTGGTCAGACGAACGTTGGGCCGAGTGGCCGTGAGACTAAAGCTCTCTCACATTGAGAGGTTTCTACCTCTGGCTTAAATAGTACTTGGCTGTACTTCAAAATTAGCATAAGCTGAAAACGCGCTCTTCTTCTGACGGGAAGTTGAAACAGAGAGGAGATAGAAAGTTTTAAATTAAAATAAAACTTCGTTAGTTTAACTAAAACCTTACAACTTGTTTAGTCAGTTTGGTAATTTTACTGTAAAAGTTTTCACTTAATTGGTGCATTTTATAATTTATGTCAATATGATATTTTATAACCACTTTAATTAAATAATTCCAACTAGTAATTTAATTTTATTTTACCTTCAAGATCTTGGTTTCTTCACATTTAGTGGTGTTACATTTTTAAGATGTACAGATATGAGAAGATAAAAATAATTATGTCAATCGTATTTAAATAACAATATGAAATAAAAAAGCCAAAGTATGTAAACGGATAAAAACATCTTACATGAAAAACGTTCATTAAAACCCCATACCGCATGTTCCGGGGTACAACGCGATGGTTTAATACAAAAAATAGATCGAAATTCTTCGATCGAGTGCACGTTGTACGCCGGGCATAAAAATGATAGATTTAAAAATAAGGAAATGTTGAGCAAATTGATCTCTACATATACCTTATTACTTCTTATTTAAAAGAAATGACTTAGCTTACACACGTAAAAATTTTCATTATCGATTAACATAAAAACTTCGTCAAATTCGTCCTCCGTCATATTTCCAGGCGCATCATCGAATTCCGTTTCATCTTCATCACTGCTATTCTGATCCATAAATAAATTTTCATCTTCCGTTCCATGTAAATCATTGAAAACATTGTATTTTTTAAATGACTTTTGGATTGCGTGGGTTTTAATTTCATTCAATGCTTTTATTATCCACTGACACACTATTTCTAGACTGGCATGAACGCATTTGTAAATGTTGTAAATGTTTTTCACCTTTTGTAAATGCTTTTTCACCTAGCATCCATATATTTCACTTATGCTTTAAATCTTTTTTAATGTTTTATTGGCACACACATCTAAAGGCTGAAATGATGGCGCTAATCTGCCTGGAATAACAGCCATGTTTGTATTAAACTCTTTCAATTATTTGAGCTTTTCAGTCGTTTAACAGTTTTTTTTTGTATTACCAGTTAGATAGGATTTGAACATGTTCCAGACTAAAAGACTTTCAGGATTATTTAAGATAACAAAACGTTTTTGACCAACAAATCTTATCCACAATTTCACATCGTTTCGTCCACCCATCTTTTCTCCTGAACGTAAATGTAAATATCATTTCGGAAATTACATTTTGGCACCGCCTTTCTTTTAAAAATAACCATGAGTTTTAATTTTTATACCGACTATGAAAGCACCGCTGTGAGATGAGATTGTTGTGACCTGTTGCTTTATATAAACCGCTTTTATGGCTTTCACATCCATTACGCTTATATTGTTCAACTTATCGCTTGTCAGTTTAGTATACCATTGTTCGAAAGCCTACGAAAAATCTTCGAATGAGTGACTTCAAAAGATAAGAACATCGCACATGTTTCTTTCATATTTGTTCGTAAAGAAAAGGGTGCAAGTTATACGACGAATATAATTAAAAGTTAAAAAAAAGTAGCTTGAAATTATAGGTGCACGTTATGCGCCGGAATATACGGTATATTTTTTATGGGAGATTTAAAATAAACATTTTAAAAGGAATGGCAAAAATAATGCATCAGCTCACAAATAATATTAGGAATAACTGTGCTGATTTAAAGGGTTTATCGTTGCGTGCGTACGGGTTCGTAATGGATTGAATGCACAAATCGTTAAAAATTTAACAAAATTTATTCTTTTTGCAAGAAATGAAACAAAATAGTGAGATATTTCCTCAGAGATATTCGTATAATATCACAGTATCTCAAACGTTAAACAGAACTCAATTCAAAACAGAGGAAGTTAATTCTATCTCACAACGAATTCGCTACAATCAATAATAGCATTAGGTAAAAAACACTTCGCTTAAAATAGCTACAACTGAGATGAGGTGTTTTAATTCGGCTTTTATGAGCTTTTTAATTATTCACTGGAATATTCTGGTAAAACCTATTTTCTCGATTTTTCTCGATTTTTGTGTATGGCAACAGCAATTACGAGATATTTGTTTATTAAATATTAAAAGCACTCTCTCTTTTATTTTTACTTTTCCGACGTAGTTTTCTCTTCAAAAATCGTCTGCTATGCATGGGAAAATAAAAGAATTTTAATCACAATTCTAAATAAATAGCTAAATAAATACAAAATCCGTAACAATATGATAATGCCTTTAAATCAACATTTTGTTACTTAAGATACAGAAGATCCAAATTACAAGAGAAATTATTGTCTCATTCTTAAGGTCCTAAGCAACCAGCTTCTGATAATCACAAGCACTTATATACCTGAGATTATTATCATTTACTTGACAAAAGAAGAGATTGTTCTTGAAGCTTTTCAATTTACTCTTTTTTTCGTCTTATATTGCATTTGTTGCGAAGTTTAACAATGATTCCAAGCTAGGTTTCATTACCATAATACCTTTGTTTAAAAAAAAAAAAAAAGGCTAAAGCGTGTTATGCTATAAATCTTTTTTCAGAACAAATACAAAAGATTAAGAGATTAAGCTTGAAAGCTAAAGAATGAAGAAGCTTATTCCGCATTCCAAAAGCATACCTGAATTTATAAAATATTGTTGCCTAGGTTAGTTCTGGAGTAATCTAATTTTACATTGGAATAGTCATGCAGTAGTTTATAATACATTTCACATTGCTTGGTTCTTCATCTTTCTAGTAATGGCAACTAAATCGTTAAGGAAATGGAAAAACTTAACAGCTAAAAATAGTTAAATGTTAATGGAAATCTTCAACTACTATAGCAAGAAAATTCATTCTGCCCTCTTAGTTGAAAAATGTGAAATAAGAGCATTACATACCATAGCACATAAAAAGCAGAAACAGAAAAATGTTATCTTTAAGCAGATAATATTATTTTTTAAAGAAAAGGACTATTTTTGGTTGTTATTGTTAATGAAGTTTTCTTTTTCTCACTAAGTGCAACGAAAACGTTTACGTCAACATTATCCCAATTTTAGTAATTTGATTTTACAATTTTTTTATGAGTGTCGAAATGGTACTGGTTGATAATGATTAGATGGAAAATAAAAAAAAAATCTGAAAGGTTTCAGATTTTAAATTACGTCCAAAAGGGTGTTTTTTTAACATTTTCTGTATTACCCTTATTTATTAAATATCATGCTCTTCGCACTTAAACCATAAAATTCAGTTAAAGACCAATATCACAAAATAATTTTAAACTGAGCAAATCTTTAAAATTTCCTATACACAGTCTCCTGCCCTGGAGATAAAAATGCTTTTTCTGTACAACGTTGCCATTGTTCGCTTTGAAATCCTTGAGTTTGTTAGTCAAAAATTCGTTAGAAATTTACAAAATATAAAATCGATAATAAAACAAATTACAAATTTCCAATTTGGGCTTCTGGATAGCCATATTCGCAGTAGGATTACGTCATTCAAAACTGGATGGCTCTAGGTACCGTTGTTTTATCACAATGCGAGAAACATACATACGTACATTATTCACGCATATTCTTCATTATTTAATTTCTTCAAATATAATACAGAGAGATAATAGTTGGTGGCAACAATTTGAAAAGTGAAATGGACATTCAGTGTGATTCGACACTAAATCGCAAAACGAAAACAGTAGTCCTTCAGGGACAAAGCCTCTTTGGACTAAAAAAAAAACTGAAAGCGTATAGATTTTGTATTAGGTCCTCATGGTCTTTTTTTAAGGTTTTGTGTGTTACCTTTCTTTAGTAAATATTATGTTTTTAGCACTTAAGCCTTAAACGTCAATTCCAGAGCAATATCGCAAACATATCCTTAGAATTTCCGATACACGGTCTCGCGGGCTAGAGATAAAAAAGTTTTTTTTCCGTACAGTGTTGCCATTGCTCGTTTTGAAATCGTTGAGTTTGTTAGTCAAAAATTTGTTAAATTTTTACAAAATATGAAATCGATAATAAAACATATTCCAAATTCGGGCTTCCAAATGCCTATATTCGGGTGGAAACGTACATTATTCAAAATTGGATGGCTCTAGATACCGTTGTTTTATCACAACGCGAGAAACATACCTACATTTATGCCGATTCTTCATTATTTAATTTCTTTAGATATAAAATACAGGGCTCTAATATTTGGTGGCAACAATTTGAAAAGTGAAACGCCTTTTTATAGTGGACGACGCAAAATGCCAGAACGAAATTAATAACCCTTCTGGGCAAATTACCCCTTTGGCTAATTATGCTTTAATATATAATCTTTAAGTAACTTTTAAGAAAATATAAATATATAGTTACTTATAATGAAACTATTGTACCATCTTATCCGAAGAAATGATTAGATCCAAGGAACAGATAGCCAATATCTTCAAAATAGGTAAAAGTATAATGCCATAATAAAAGTGTAATAAAACGAACGTAATTTACTTCTGAATGCCTGTGGGTTTTATTTAATTGAAAATTTTAGCACTTTTTGATCAGAGATTCAATTGTGGTTTGTTAATCTTAAATATGCCATTTATTTCAAGGAGTAAAATATCAGAAAGCAGAAACTGTCAACTACTGATCTAAACTTCTTGAAAGGAAAAATTCAGCTATTACTCTCTAAAAGCAAATTCAGCCTCTACCTTAAAAAAAAAAAAGCTTCTGAAAAATCTTTTGTTTTTTTTGCTGCATATTTTTACTACACAAAAAGCCAATGAATTACAACACACCCATTATCTCTGAATAAAGAGAATATAATGACTTTTACTATCAATCATTTCGTTTAAATTAGCACTTAACAACTAAAACACTGACTGACATCCCAAGTTAATTATTATTATAATTAATCGCAATTTTATTACTTGACATATTGTTGTTTATCCTTTATTATGAATTTTGTTTATCTTTCATTGTGAATTTAAATACATTTATAAAATGGATAATGAAAATTAATGATAATTCGTGATTAAGTTGGTTATTATTTTATATTTTTAGCTAACTAGTTTTCTTCTTAACAAAATGGTAATAATTAAGCAAATGTTTTACTAAGAAATTCCAGAATTCTAAAATTTAAGATCATAATTTTTATAACTAAATTTATAATTTCGGCTGCGAATGATTTTTGAAAAGATACGAAGGATGAAATTGTCTAGAAGGAAGAAGTTAAATTGTTCTATACTTTTGTTAGCTTTTTAAATTTTCAAAAAACTCTTGAATATGCATATATAAATTAATATTTGTGCCAACACATTTCAATCCAAACTAAATTACCTTATGATATTTGTCAGAAAATTAACAAATATGAATTAGCTCATGTAATTTTCTATATCTATTTTATAACAAGCAGATTCACGTACTGTTGGAAAATTCAGTCAGTAAAAATGTAAAATTTTATTTCTTTTTCTCCTTGAAATCTACTTGCTTGTTATATTTTAAAAAGTAATCTTGTTTGCTAGATTTTATTCTCCAGTAAATTCGTTTTTTAATGAAATGAAAAGGCTGAAACCTACTTTGTAAAGAAAATGAATGTTTAGAGTTCATTTTTAATAACTCAGTGTACTAAAACATATGCCTAACGATTGTGGGACTTTTATATTAAACATGTTTCATCTAAATCTTTTACATACATTTAATATATTAATTTAATTTTTAACTGATTAAAATACATTACTAATTAACGAAATATTTTTTAAAATCTTAGCATAAATCAAACTTGATTTGAATGATTATCAAGAGATTATTACAAGTTTTTGTTAAAACAGGAAATCCTTTTAGTTCAAATTTAAACAAAAGATATAAAATGTTTTGTTAGTACTTCTTTAATGTTAGACATAGAAAAAGCATTTATTATTATTATGATCACATTATTAGTAGTAAAATATAATTTAATATGTAAAATTTTCCATTTTATCCTTAAACTGAAAAATTTTTATTTTCAGTAATTTTTTTCACAACTTAAATTCTTCTTTTTCTAATAAAATGCTACGTATGTCTTGTAATAAAATGTTATGTATATATCTCGCATATTTCAAAAACGATTAGCCGTAAAACGTTGAAATTTTGCACCTGGGACTGCTATAACATCTAGTTATGATCCTCCCATTTTATTGATTGGCAGAA
>KK118379.1:85185-108120 GCA_000611955.2 Stegodyphus mimosarum | reverse complement strand
AAACTTAAAGCATCTGAAGTTAAAATAAAATTGGTATCAAAGCAAGGCAGTTCCTTAACAATATTAATAATCACAACGGTGGTTAAGAGGTTAAAAAATGTATCTAAATATATCAAAATTAAAATAAGAGTACGTCAGTAGAATAAACTTGAAAAATAAAAAGGCGAAAAACAAGAAATATATAAAATATAAAAGCATAAAAATTAATCTTGTTTTACTGAAACTCTAATTCAGAACTCATGATGAGTTCTGAATTAGAGTTTCAGTAAAAGGAGTTTAAGATGAGTTCTGAAATAGCTTTTCAGTGAAACGAGATTGATTTTTATATTTTTATATTTTATGTATTTTTTCATTGTCGCATTTTTATTTTTCAAGTTTATTCTACTGATGCATTCTTATTTTAATTTTGATATATTTAGATACAGAGTTCAACCTTTTAACCACCGTTGCAATTATTAATAGTGTTGAGAAATTGCCTAACTTTGATTGCAATTTTAACTTTAGATGCTTTAAGTTTAGTTTCCTTCACTCCTGCGGCTATTGGCATCCTATTTGTCGAGGTAATTTCAAGCAGATATACAAAAAAAACATATTAAGTGCAATATAAAATAGTAAAGAGTACTAAAAAATGGTAAAATATGGTACAGAATTAGTCTGTAAAGCTATTTACAATATACACACACATATTACAGAAGAGAAATGATGTAGAGAGTCCTACAGATGCTCAGTTGAATCCTGAGACCGAATTACGTGAAAAGTCATTCTCCCCAAGTGCTGGCTTCTGAAATGCTGCTTGAGTGCAGCGATTCAGATATTAACGATGCATATGTAATAGCATTACCATGATAATACTAAGTGGGATTTATTCTGGTTTCCACCCAGAATAAATGCTGTAAAATGTTGTAAGTAGCGATCTTCATGGAGAACCTCGTAATGAAAGAGTTTGAAATAGTTCATGAAATCTTAATCTTGTGCATTTTTGAAAAATTTCTTATTGGTTTTACTCAGTGGAGAAATTTATCAAGAGGCTCGAATTTTAAGTCGTCGTTGAGGCATTTGTTCCATACAAAGTAGTGGGAATTAGTGATGATACGAAGAAATTTGCTCTCGACTACTGGTAGTTTATTAGTATCAGCCTTGGTAGCTGTTGCCCAAGCCGGAGAAGCGTACGTCATTATGGGTCTGATGGTAGATAAATAAATCAGTGTTTTCTCTGCTAAATCAACTTTTGAACATTTCCCGATAACAGGGAAAAGACATTTAATAACCTTTAATTCCTTGACGCTCACGTGACCGGTGTGATGAGTCTGTGCGTATTGATGGTAAAACGAAATCGAAACTAAACAACCAGAGGATTACATAATTTAAATAAATGCTTATTTTGGTTCTAAAGAAACAGCATATTTATTTTTTATAACTTCCATACTTGTTTGCCACATATTACTTATTTTTTGACATAAAAATAATATAACAAGCCTTTTAAGAAATAATGCTTACGCAACGCTTATCATATCACACTCCAAGTAACAACCTTTCAGAACTCAACTCGCTGTTGCCACACAGCGAATCTTAATAACTATGCAAAAACATTACATCATGTTGCCAATTAGAAAATCTTAATAATTATATAAAAATATTAAACTATGTTCCACTACATTACTCCCCCTTCAGTCCCAGCGAGGATATTGCTCATTTTCATCTCTCCTGCTTCGAAATAACCTAATAGGTCTACAGCGTATCGCCGCATTTATCACAGCTTCTTACACTTTAATTATGTTTAATTGTTTTATTAGTCAACAATATGCATCTTGTTACACTGATTGCTGGTATCAGAAGTATACTAACGTTCATCGCCTAATACCGTGATGGAATTTTCTCAAGATTAAATGCTTCGATTAAAATATTTATCGAATTAATGTCTTTCTTTGGTATAGGTTTCTTTAATGTAAATATTTCCCGATAGGGTTATGACTATTGTCCCCTCTAGGCAGTCAAATATTGTAAAATCTACTTTATTATAAGTCATTATTTATTCCAACCAAGTCCAACTTATTCACGAAGAGACAAACTCTGACAAATATACGACTGAATGCACGAAATCTTTGCGCATTAGCTACCAGTTTAATGAAATGCGTTGAGGAAGTCTTTATCTTCGAATACTTTCGCACAAATAAGATAAGATAGTAATTAAATGGTGTATCACCCAAAAACATTTGACAATTTTAGAACTACCTGAAGACTAGATGTAATTATACAAGAACTAAAACAATTCTTTTGCTCACGGGCACCACCCTTCCTGAAGCAATTGAAATATGCTCTTGAATACTTCATTTCCGATCTGAAGCGGAAGATAATAAAGAAAAACAAGACTTCCGCCGACACTGACATTCGGACTTTAATGAGGGAGCAAATGTTGTAGTGTTGTTAGATGCCGCGCTGTGATAAACACTTTTTAAAGCGAGCCACTTATCAATACTCGTGAACCTTTAGCAAGAAAATAAAGCAAACATAATCGACTGGCATTTGAAACCTCATTAGGATACAGAAAACGAAAATATATTCTTTGGTGAACGGGGACTGGCTACATATCTCTCTTAAACTACAATACATTTAAACATCGTACTACCTTCGCAATATCTATGTTAGTGATATTTCATGTTACTCGTATTGAAAAGTGGGAATAATACTTTAGCAGTCCTGACATAAAATTCTTATTTTGAATGAGGAATCACTTAGGTTAAAGCAATCATAGTTGTTCATTGTTCATTGTTCAACAGGTGCTGAATGTCTAATGATCAACAAGTTTGAGACATAGGATTTAAAATGTTTGATCTAGGTATAAAATGCTCACTGAGAAAGATTCTATTGACACAAAAAGTATAAATTAATTAGTTATAATAAAAGTTGTAATTAACTAGTTACGATTAAGGTATAAAACAGAATTAATCAAATTAAGGTAAAAAATGAATTCCTAAAGGAACTAAAATTTATTCTATTCTTTTGAAAATTAAGAATGATAGACTTTCAATTGAATCTGTCAACTAAGATTGAAAAATTAATTCCATGAGATGGCAGTTTTATTTTTTGCTAAAATTTCAGCTTAGATTCGAGTATCTGCGGAAGGCACCCTTTCTGCCTGTAGGACATATACTGGAAACAAATGCTGAAAATAAACTAAAGTATAAATAAGATATAAAATTAGCAATACAATAACCTTGCGTTTGGTGTAGATTTTACTAAAAACTCTATAGATTTCGAAGACCAAACAGACATAGGTCCCTCTTCAACAGGAGCAGAGAAATCTGCAACGAAGGGAAAAACGATGGAAAACCACGGTTGAATTTACACCCGAAAGGAGTAAAGTTAACGAGAGGTTTAACGCCATCTGTGGGCAGAAGTAACAAAGAAAAATGAAAAATTAAGCTAATAGAATTTTTAAAACGTTAGAAAGGACAGGAATGGAATTAAAGTCAGTCAGACAGACAGAAAGAAAGAAGTACAGGGGACACCAAAACATCGCCATGGGCAAAACTGATATCGCCCCACTGCACTAACTATCTATGAAAGTGCACCCTCACGGGGCACGCTAGCGACATGCTCAGGCATTTGCTTATATTGCAGCATTTATAATAGTTATATATTAAAAGTGTATAATTTGCATTACAGACAATATTGATATAAGATATACTTTAAACGGGTTCTTTGCAATTACATGAATAAATACAATAAATACAATGGATAAATACAATAAGTAGACAATGGATAAATACAATAAGTATACAATGGATAAATGCAATTAGTCATTTAGAAGTGCATATACATATTTCTTTTGTGTTTCGGTTTGGAGTTCTGTTGGTGTGTGGGGGCAGAAATGATTGCTACGTGGTTCGTTGCTTGTTTGGTATTTTGTTACACGGTTCACAGTTTATAAGTTCATTCTTAGCACGGTTTATATTTCAGCACAAGAGTTAATGAATTCATTTCATGGTACATAGTGTTGAGTGCGTAGTACTGGTGTATCTGTCACACATTGCACAGTATGAAGTAGTTCATAGTTCGTAGTTTGAGTAGATATAAGAAAAGTTACAATTATCTCAATAAATGGAGGTATTTAAGTGTGTTTTCTAATGTCATTCCTGCATAGTAAGAGGGTGAAAAGTGGATATTCTTATTGTTGCATTTTCTGAACTTGGAGAATTATTTCGCGTTGTATGCTATGGATGGCAGAGGTCCAGTCCTTGGCATTGTAGGTTATCGATAATATTTTTGATGTTTTAGAAGACTTTACGGTGTTTAATGATGAATCTCCTAAATTCTATTCCAGTATCGGTGGGATGACGAGTGTGATGGGCTGACGTTAGAAATTAAAGTCATTAACTATACCAAATAAATCCTTGTGAATGTTAATTCTTTAAAAACCAAAGCCTTCGTTAACCTGCATCTTAAAATACCGAACCCGCCAAAATGGTTTTCGAGAGTCACAGCTATTTCCTCCCCTCCCCATCATTAACGCACAAAGAGTAAAAATTTCAAATGACGTCCTTTATATTTCTAACAAATCACAAATAAATCCTTTTAGGACAACATGTCTGCAATAAACTGATGCAATGCATTTGGGAAAACTGCACCTGCTACTGCATACCTTAGGAGAGGGAATAAAACAACAGCAGAATGCCAGACGTTTGTGGTTGTTTGAATGAAAGGCCGTCTGGGCCGATATGGTCTTCAAAGAGTTAAAAGCTCCAGAAAATTCAATTCACCATCGGAAGAAGCATTTCGGAAAATTTTTGCAGACCGAAAGTCAAAATCGTGATTAAATTTCTAACTATGATCAGCTACAAAAGACTTGTTAATTTCACCTTTTCGAACATATAATTCGTGTCTCTTGTTCTCCTCTGCCTTTATAAATATGATTGTTGGAGCACTGTATCGAAAATTCTTATCTCCAAAATAATCAAAATTAATAAAAATATTTTAAGCAAGATTTTCTCGAACCTTAATATTTTAACATATTACACAAACAGTACATATAAACTGTTTCACTTACCTGCATGTAAAATAATGGCATATTTAAAAACTTAACATGTTAATGTAAAAACACAAAAAATACATGATGCATAGAAATTCAAATGTTCGAAGCATCATGTGATTATATTTGAAAACTATGCAGACGATTTTAATAACATTAAACTATTAATAGACTTGTTCCTTTCACAAATAATACCGGATTTTTCAAAGATGCCCGACTAAAAATCTCAAATCACTAAATCACTAATCTACAACATTTAGCGTGAGTAGTCAGTAGTAAAAAACTGCAAGCATTCTTTTCCATATTATTAACTTTCCTCGGAATGTGAGAAGAGAAGACCTCAATTGTCCCAAACGGCTTATCCATAATTCAATCCGAATACTTATCTTGAGATATCTAAGAGAGCCATCTTCTTATGTGGTATATTTACCAAACATATGAGTGATATCAAAGGTGTGTTTATATGGACGGTTTTCAAGTGCATGAATATGTATTGTTCGCTTTTATAATGTAGTAGCTCAAATGTATTGGAAATTATCCACCCTGAGATTCTTGCTGTTCAAAGTTGTCAGTATCAAAGTTGTCAGTATTCAAGACATTGTGAAGCAAGATAAGGATCACTTAAAAAATCTCGCAGCCATGGGCGACTTTATTCTTGTTATACAACATCATTTATGACTTGAATGTTTCTGCAATATTTGTAGAAAGCCATCTTGAAATGTTTCATCAATCTTATTGTGTCAATTTCAAATTTAATTTTTTTTAATTCTGATTTTTTATCAATATAATGGATCATTAAAATAAAGTTCTTGAATTTATGAATAAATTTATGGTAATCTTGGTAAGATCAGTGGCAAATATAAAAGAAAACATATATAAATGACATTTGAATAGATTATCTTTTGCTAGCGCATTTAAATCTGCTTATGTTCATATGAAACAGTAAATTTTTACAAGCATTTTTTAACGTGTAGTCAGCAGCAAATACTACCTATCGAAAAAAAAATCCGACGAATTTCTGTTGACGTTTTTTTCCACTGCTTTCCATTCGTCTTTCTTGTTTACTGACATATTAGCCATTCTGGAAAACAAAAAGAAAATGGGAACTAAATTTAAACGGATTTGGGGAACATTTAATAATGGGAAACAATGTTAGCAATCTGTCATACGTATAATATCACAAACCTGAAATCTGAAAAACTGTAATCTTTGATCCTAGGACTAGTCTGTTTGTTACTAATAAACTTAAGGAGCATATGAAATGTTCCGAAATATAATTTTTTTCCTTCTCAGGATTTTCTGCAAATGTTTTGGGAAAACTTTAGCAATTCTATGAATTTCTGAAATGATGCGAATTTACAAATGGACTGTATTTCGGATATTATATAGTTTACAAGAAACAAACAACATTAGATGTAATTCCGCTTATTCAGTTTTATGTTATTTACTACTACAAATTTTCTGAAATAAAGGTAAAAATTTTTAAAAGTGAGGTGTTCTTATGTCAGATTTTAAGATTTACTATCAAAATTCTCAATCATTTACTCTATGAAACTGTTATAGTAACTTCTTAATACACAAAAATTTAATATTATAAATCAATTACCAATATTATTATCCTTCATTTACTTCTCAATATAAAAATAAATGCATTAATTGCAGAAAATCTCCTAACTGTACACAAAGCTTCAGTTGAATGCGGTTTCAGATTACTGCTTCCAAGTTGTCAATCATTGCCAAGAAACCGTTGATTTAAATTACTTGCTGTGATAAGGATAAAAGGGCATGTAAACCTATATTTTGCTGTTCCTATTATAATTTCTGATATAGCTGTATCGAAAGGGTTGATCCCATGTCCGAACCAAGCAACACTTCTTGTTGCTTGGTTCGGACATGGGGTTTGTTGCTTGGTTCGGACTTGGTTCGTTTTCCTAGGATTATCCTAGGATTTATAAGTTTATCCTAGGATCTGGAGCTCCCAATTTTGCTATTTCATCCTCCAGTAAGTTGCCAACGCCCCTCCCCCAGTGAGTTAGGCACAGGAAATTTAGTGTATTACGGGTCAGGGTTTGAAATGTACTACTGTATTAAGCGCCTAGTAATGAGGTTGCACATTAGGCGCGGCAATAAAATTCTCTCCAACATGTTATCCACAGCACGGAGAAGACACATAAGCCAAAAGTAAGTTTTCTGGCTATGGTTTTATGATGGTACGAATTATATTACTGTCGGCCCGATCTGGCTTCAGAATCGTATTATTTTATGAGAGATTTGATAGTTATGAGTTTCTTAGTTTTAAGCATAGGATCATCATTGCTTATGTAAGCAATATTTAACCAAATATGCAGTTTTGGAATTCTTTTATTACTGTAGTGATACTATAACCAGCAGAACTGTTTGGATTTTCCCATTTCTATTTATTTTTATATGCGTAATGTAATTTATTCTAGTATTTAAAAAATAATTGGGTATATCATAATGACAAACAAATGTAAAATAAAGGACGTAAAATACATTTCTTAATAACAAAATTAATCTAATGTGATTAATCTAATGAGATGGATTATTGGATATGCCAAACCAAAGAATTATGTAATGGTTTGGCACATTTAATAATCCATCACATTTTTCAGTGGTATTCTTGCCGTTCGATGGAGCTATTAGCAATTTATTCCACTATATTGGTAAAGGTTAGTTTTTTTATCATGTTTTGTCACATTTAATTAGCCTTTGTGTGAAATTTCTTTTTTACATATTGTTTACTTATATTATCTTTATTTATTTTATTATTTACGTAGTCTTCTTTATTTGTTTGAAGATTTTTCAAATACTGGTAAAACTGTTGATAAGGGAATGAAACGGAAATATGTGACTTCATAAATTCGCCATAAATTGGATATTATTAACTACTTTGTACATTACCCTCTCCAAGAAAAGGGGGACAGTTCTATATTCCCCGCTCTACTGGGCCGATTGACGAAATTCAAATTGCGTTTTTCATGTCTGCAAAGCGCGACTTAGGATGTGTATTAAATTTAGATATTCTAACATTTTTATTATAACATAGATATTCTCACACAAAGCCGGACTTCTTCTGAAATGGCATACAATTTTTTCTCCATATTTCAATTCTACAATTCAAATTATGCCTAAATACTAAGTTTTGTAACATTTGGTGCGAAATTTACGAAGAAATTCAAAAACCTATCTTGGCGTATTTTTTTAGTTTGCGCCAAGAATAACTCGGCGAACTTCTTAATTTACAGCAACCTATTTACCTTTCATTTTTTTCATTATACACAAGTGGAAAAAAAATGTCATCGTTAATACTTTCAAATAATTTTAACAAAGTACGTAAACCACATTTGGCGTTATTATCGCTTATAACAAATATGTCAGATTTCAAAACGCACCAGTACGTAAATTCATGTATATCTTAGGAAATTTTGAATAAAAAAATGTATTTTTTTGCAGATATGCTTAGAAATATATTTACTTTAAGACGACGTTTATAAGTTATAATTGATTTTTTTTTTGTAAAAATTTAAAAATTTATTTAAAATACAAATTTTTAAAATAAATCATAAAAAATGGGCGACTTGTGTTTGGAATGAACTTAAATTTTGAAATATGAAAGGAAGAATTAAATGAATTTAATAAAAAAGAGATATTAATAAATATATTTCAAATTTAGTTCACATTGAGGAACTAAAATTTTGAGAGCTAACGTTTCAAAAACTACTAATACTACTTATTGAAACACTACTTAATGACACTGTAATCCAGCCAAACAGATCAATACGTGGGAGACTGCGGCATTAATAATCCAGGTAAATATATCAATATGTATAAGTTTTCTGTGGTGGTGCATGGCAGCAAGATATTGTTTGCCTAATCAAAGAAAAGTCTAAAGTTCTGTTTTGATGCTATATTTTAATTGCATATCTCAAATTGTGGAAAATAAAGTTCCAAGTTAGATTTTACATTTTGACTTATGTCTTGTGACCAAAGTAAGCACTAAGGGAGGTGGTAACGGGCAAACCGTTATAGGTAAGCCACCGAGGTACTGAAGAAACAGTTTTAGCTAGTAGACACTTTTAGACTGTATAAAATTAATGCCTTTGACGTTATCAAATATTTATTCAAATTTTTCAGCGTAAGAAGCGTTTGTGTGATATTTGTTAAATTCTAGTTGCAATATTCAATGCAGTATGAAAGATGAAATTTTCGAGGCTGCTGTTGTTTCGATATATCTAAATAACATAACTATACAAAATCCTTGAGGAAAATTGTGGCCAAATGCCATTAAGTAAAATTCTGTCGAAAAAAAGTGAAAATGCTGATAATCCAGTTGAGTCTGATAATTCACACTGAGTTGTTGAAATGTAAAGTCTGAGTGATTATATTTGAAAGCCCCTTTCGAATATTTAATCAAAAAGGCCTTCAAAAGATAGAATAGATCGGAAATGATAAACATAAACTGATTTTGGAAGATCTAAATGAAAATGTCATAATTCAAACTGTCACTGAATCCTAAAATAACAAAAGAAATATACAATCACTGAGATCATTTGACATAAAGCAAGTGTTAAATGCATATGTAATATTACCCCCAAACTATAATACTGAAGAACTAAGGGATATTCATATTCTATGGAATGTATTGCTTGAAAAAAGAGCGGAATTTCTGAAGCAAATGAACACTTTTATTTGAAAAGACTTCATGTACTAGCGGAAATACTGGTTTTAAAATAAAAGCTGATTAAATGTGTTTGCGGAACTCTTATTTCATCACTAAGTTTAATAACGTAAAAATGAATCCTTTTACCGCATTACACGATTTGAATACTATAATCTGACTTATTGGCAATCCGGTACCACTTAAAGCCTCGAGCGTATCGGATTATCGGATCTTTGCTGCAAACTGAAAACATGCTGAAAGGAAAGTGGGATAAATATGAATAACGTCTGATTTCTATGCTTGAAATAACTATCTCTAGTTACATTAACTGCTGGTCTTTAAAACTGAAGGAAGCGCAGAAAAAGCATATAATTTGGAAGAAAGGTAGAACAACAAGGATATGTAAATGATTAGTACTTCATGGCATGAGCACAGTAAAAACGAGAGTAACAACACGGGGAAGCAGAATAAGAAGACCGATTGAAATGCTAATTTTTTACTCAAAAATCGCTCTTCCATTTTTCTTTGGGGTGAGAAGAAGCTTAGAGCTTGTGTTATATCTCTTGTAAGGAAAAGAAAGTCATACTTCGCATGTCTCCAAAATTGATCATCAAAGAATCGTAGCTTACCATGTCTCCAGGTTATAGTACCACACACTTACAGCTCGCATTTGTTGAGATCCAACAACTGTTATGAAACTTTGCACACGATGGGTTCTCCACAAAGCAAAGCGGAGGATCTCCAACGGCCTCTGTTTACCAATGTCTGGTACAGTTCAAATCTCTCACCAGCATTGCTTTTAAGGATCCTGTAGCCCCATCAGATATTCTGATTTCGGAAATCTTGTTATTTATTGCACAGCAGTTATATTTCGCTCGCACGACGCGACTACGTCTACAAAGTAGGGTCTGCTAGCAAGGCGACCATTGCTTAGGCTTCCCTTGAAACTGAAGCACAAGAATGAGTATCAACAATGGAACATTCATCGTTGCTCGTGGACACTTTAGTTGCATGACGTCGTCTTTTTTGATGAATTCTACTTTTGCCTACAGTTCCATATGGCTGCAACCGAGTGAAGAGACACCGAGTGGAACGAATATTGGAAGTTTGCATTATCATACTGGCTCAGTGATAGTATAGAATATCAATGCGTATATATTTGTTCACTTTTAATGTACATATCCAGTACGCTGACCAGCCAACATTACATTGCTGAGGTTTAAGGGTATGGGCTTGGGCAACAAAGTGTGGTCTCCTCCACCCTGCTCTTCCACCAGACAGTCTCCTCCACCAGACAGTGCGAGCCCGCATATTGTTCATATTGTTCTTCAGTACAAAAGGTTTCGATTCACTCCCTCACTCGCGCGATCTTCAGATTTCTTACCAATTGTGAATATCTGACTGATGGTTTCAAAGAGGCTCACAATGCAGAACCCACCAATACATGTGACAGATGGAATCCTAGCATAAAGCTTAAAACTAGGTAATTTTCCTTCGACGTTGGTCGACCAATACATATTGTTACGAAATGTCCAGGCGCGGTAAGATAGCTTCCCGAAAAGCGGTTTAGGGTTGCCAGAAAATGGCAAGCGAAAGCAGGGTTGCCGCATTTGGCGACAAATCGCCCATTTGGTCTGTATTTGGCGACAAAATAGGCCATATGCTATAGACGCATGGAGAACCTTCTGGAACGAATTCATACTGGCTTAGCCGAGAATGTTCTCGAACACAAGCCAAAAGCTATATAAACCCTGCTGGTATGCGGAGAGTCAGTTAACGTTTCGTCTAGTGAGCTGATAGTCAGTCAGTGAGCGAGTGTCTCGAGCTGATCGTCGAGTGCATCGAGAGAATCGCTTATTACATCGTCGAGTTTTACCTTAGAGTGTGTTGAGCTCCATGAACGACTGAACCGAGTCGACAGCTATACTCTAATGTACCGGCGACTGCATCGCGAGTTGTAGTGTGGAGAGCCGCGAGAGTATGTAGAGTTCCGAGAACGACCGAGCAGAGATGGGAGCTGTACGCTGGTGCTATGTCATGAAGCTGTCTCCACCGTTATAGCCCAATAGTCTGAAGGCTGTGTCGCTGGTTGTTTCAGAGTGTTTATAGTAGTTCTTCGACGACTGTAAAAGTGTTTTTTGGAGCTGTTCTGAGAATACTGGCCAATAAAGTGTGTTTCGATATTTCATCAAGTGTGGTCGTCGTTAATCACTCCAAATCCACGAACCCTTTAACGTACGAAGAAGAAGAGAAAAACGTAATAATATGACATAGTGCATTCTAGCATAAAACTTAAAAATTAGGTAATTGCTATCCAAAGTTTGTTTGCTTAACGGCGTTGTACTTCGTGTTATTGCCGGAAGAGGATGTTCGAGATATTAATTTCTCATGTTATGAATCTTAAAATTGCTTAAAATTACTTTTAATCTTTTCATTCTTCAATTATAATCTGCTTATAATTCAATATCTTGTAAACTGTAACTTCAATTATAATGTATTTGGTTCCTTTCATGGTGTAGCAATTTTAATGCTCAGCAATGCATTTTAATTTAAAGTAAAACTGTATAAGGGAGATTATTATAATTCATTTAATAATATGAAAAAGAGTTAGTATTTTTAATTTTTTAATTGTTAGGTCAAATCCCATGCGCGTAAAGCACTAGAACCTCGTGCTAGGAACTATGAGCAATTTACTGCAATAATTTACAAATATAATCATTCGAACACATTTACCAAATTTCAGCAAATATACTGCCAATAGAAAATATAATAATATTTTCAGAAAATATAATGCCAAGGAGATATACTCATTTCATTAATTTTCTTTCTTTCGAGTTTGACATGTCTGCTCTAGAACAATTAAATCAGAAATACTTCATTTTTAGGAAGGTAGTCTTAAATGTGTTCTGTAAGAAGGCTTAAAACATAGCTCTGATATTTGCGGCAGCCAACATAATTGGTCGTTGATAATTTGGAGAAGTTACCTCTTTAGAGTGCTTCAATAAATGCTCTGATTAATCCTAATATTAATCATTAACGAAGCTGATGCTTGATTTAAAAAATCTGTCATGCTTGAAACTTTTCTGAAGTCTCCTTATTTAACAGAAGAATATGATAGAAAATAGCTTAGGGTCATGAAACCTTTGCTTTCCTTGCTTAATGGATCGTAGCAGAAGGTGATATTTTAGAAATCTAATATACTGTGTTCACAAGATACATGAATCAACTCACTTAGAAAGTAATAACATACCATATAATCAACTTTCTTTTCCGGTAGTTACAGAGAAGCGTTTATCAGCATTCATACTGAGATAGCCACTGAACTGAATTGTAATGAAGGGGTAAAAGTATTATTTACCTTATATCCATAGTGTTACAAGTAAAGTAACATATTAAAAAATTCTTCTTTCTCCTCAGTTCAGCAACTCTCTTCATTCCACCTAGACAGGTGATATCGAGATTGATGCAAATTAAAGATAAAGCGGAAGCGATGGGTAACTTCAATGCAACATAGGATACTATTTGAATGTACATTACCATATTGTGAAGGATCTAAAATGCATGTTAGTATTCCAGTCGGACAAGTTAGCTTTTGTAGAATGTATAATGAATCTTTGTATTATAATTTAGCCAGATTTAAAAAAGAATTGAGTCCTAATACGTACCTGATGAATGACAATTTTTAAACACTATTTAAAGTTCATGCTATGTGATGGGATTTTGGAGCAATACTTCTTGCATAATTAGGAGAAAAGATGAATGTGAGAGATGTGAATGATGTACGCATGCAAGATGAGATCTGTATGCATATAAGGAGATAACATGTACTTCAGAGAATTGCCTTTTTCAATTGCAGAAAATGACTCAAACCTTAAAATTTCTTAATAAACTTTATATATTTAATGACAGACATTCAGTATAGTTTCAAAACATTAATTTAACTTTCGCTTGTATTTGAGCTGCTTTAGACTACAAGAAAACATGTTCAAAAGATTCGTTTAACAACGGTAAGTTTTATATATCACTATATATCAGTTTTTAGTTTATGCTCTGTCTGCAGTAAAACGTAATAGAGTATATAGTAAAAGCTGTAAATGGAACAATTTTTCTATTTCCAATATCTTGGCAAAAAGTTACAAAGAACTAAAATCTTATAAATAGAGGTTACAAACAATAGAACGAAGAACAAAAAGACATAAGTCATTGTCTAAAGAGTGGCCATGTGCATTTCTTTTCCAGAATCACCAAGTAGGCAACTAGGATAGCTTAAAATGCCTATGCGGTGCAGGTGGGCGGCAAGGTAATCATGTCCTGTAAACAGACGGAAAGCCGCAACTGTATTGTGTCTTGGACAAACGAGAATAAGAGAAGAACTTGTTCTCCTCTCCAACTGTTTAAGGCTGTATTAGTCTGAAGATTTCGTATAATACTAGATGAAATTTTGTTTAAAAAAAACAGTTTAATTCTCCAAAACGAAATGGCTGTATTAAAATATTGTGGCAGTCCGCTTGTTCGCTGCCCAAAGGCCACAAAGCCCAGGCACCCACTGGAGAACGATTTATCCCTCGTTAAAGTGAGAGTTCTCAGGAATTCTTGACATTTCAAAGTTTCAGCTATTAATGGGTGGTCAACAGAGCTAAACTGACTGAATGGCTACGTGAGAATCAGAAAAAAATGACTGCTTTTGCAAACTTGTAATGGATAGCCAATAATTGCTTTGGGGCTATAAATACGGCTACTACTTCACCATCAAAGGAGACACCAGTGTATCCTGCAAAGGCGTAAAAAGAAAAAAGATTCAAAAACACACCAGCTCCAACTTTAAAATGTCAGTCAAACTGAAAACCATCAGTAAAAATGTGCAGCCCTTGATTAGATGGATATCTAGCTGCAATGGTCTCCAAAGCGAGACATTTCAAAACACTTCGTGCATCACCTCACTTTCTATAGACGGCTTTCACTCGGTCTAGTCTTACTGTAAATGTAATATTTTATATAGTAAGACATGTAAATGGATAGTTTTAGAATACACCTGCTGTAATTGATTACGCAAAATTAAAGCAACCTCCATTATTTTAAGGAATTTAAAACATCTCTCTTAAAAACGCATTGCCGAAGAACTAGGCCAGTAATATTCATATCTGTGTGTTTTAGTTTCATACAAATTAAATTTCGTCGTAATGAAAATGATAATTAATTTGATGCTTATTTCGGTATAAATTTCTGATTTTAACGAACCTTTCCAGGAAATTTCTTAGCGTTGCAATTAAATTCATAAGTGGATATCAAGCAAATACTATTAGGACAACTAACTGTTTGAAACAACTTCCGAACGTGTTTTCTTAACAGAAAGAAAAAAAGTTAGAAGCGAAAAAACTGAAGCCAGTGCATTTCGAATATTACTACCAATTAGCTGTCGATATACAGTCTTCAGTCAATGTCTTCGTCCAGACTCTGGACAATTGACTGAAGACATTCTTTTCTGGAAGAGAGAAGACATCCTTTTCTGGACTCCAGAATAAGAACTAAAAATGTTTTGCGTACCTGGCAAATACTGTAGAAAAGTCAAGGTTTGTCAAGTGCTGGGTAGCACCAGATTTTCGATGTGTGATACCAGCTTTAGAATTCCAAATACATTAGCACTGCTTTAATGCAGGACATGTTATAGTAACTCAATTAATCGAAATACTATTATTATTACTACCAAAAAGTATTTTCATCACATACAATGGACCAGAAAATCGTTGTCTTCTAAAATCGAGTTAGCTTAGGCTATTGGCAAAGCAATCCAGTGTTATCTGAATTACTCCAGAGGTGTCCGAAAAGACGCATTCATGGACGGATTTGTAGATAAAATTTTCTCATGTTTGCTTAGGAGAAATAGAGACAAAGAACCGAAACCAAGATGAACTACCCCTAAATAATCGCCTTATCCACCTGCATACTAATGCGCATTCCAGGGATAAGTTCGAGTTTCAAGGAGGTGCTTTAAAGTAATAAGCAATTCGTACATATATGTTACGAATATCTAATTTTCTTCTGCTAGAAAATATGCAGTTAAAAGATTCTTTCCTTCATTCCTGACTAAATTAAACTCGATCAACAAAAACATTTTCAGATTTCATCATATCCTTAAAAACATATAACGGACTGCGTAAACAAACCGACTTCATTAACATGTATGGATAATTTTCTTTTCTCATCTTTGACCTCAATTTCAATCAAACAACAGTTATTAATCCAAAGATTGTCTACTGTGTTGATTTAGTATTCTAGTCTCGCATAATCACTAATTTACCAGCAAATTTACAAATTTAATTTCATACCTTAATGTAATCCAATTCCTAATAAGCAGAGCGATAAATTATGTCAAACAGTTTTTCTTTTTAATACCGGAAGTTACATCATTTGTCACTGAGCATCGGATTCTCAGCTCCTCTGTAGAACTTTTTTTGCGCAAAAATATTTATGAAAGTTATCTAGAAGTCTACGTATAAAGCCCGAACATTATGCGAGCGGAATTCTGAATTATAATTTTGATTAATGTATCAATTCACCCAAGCGCATTTTTTTTTCTCTTTTGATTTTCGTTGGGTTGGGTTCTGAAGAAATGTAGGTGCGGCGAAGAGAGTGTCAAGAACAAGAAAATGGCGGAAGCTCTTACGAAAGTAACCATTAATTTTTTAAAGTCAAATACAAGGAAATGTCTCATTCTTCCTACGTTAGATGCTAAGTTTTTACTTTGAACCAAATAAAGTACGTTTAATTATAGTTAAATTTATCTTGCTGTGTTTGTTTGATTCTAAGAGTCTGTCTATTACGAGACAGCAACAAACTCTTATAACTGCTCTTGCTACTGAAAGTGAATGCGGCAGAACACTCAATTTCATTATCACAGAGAATATAACGGTAAAATGTATCTTATAAACTTTACTATAAAAGTATTTGTTATATTATTAATAATATACCTATTAAATTATTTTTTTTCTGTTAACATTACAGTACACTTATTATTATCTTGCTAAAAATGCTGTATATTATTTATTATCAGATATCTTTTTCATCCTTTTTATCTGATTTATCTGATTACAGCATCAGCAACCTTTGTCTTCAAGGAGACACCTTTGTCTTCACCAGACTGCAGACAAAGCAATGATATTATTTGAGATGAAACATTTCAAAAAGTATTTTTGAATTCTTTCTGGAACATCTTCTTATTTGTTCATAATTATACCTAAAATTTTGATGCCGGCACTTTCTTCGTGTTTTCAGAAGGTTTCTTGAAAGTGTCCTGTTTAAAGACGAGGTTCACATTCTTTTTTCAAATAAATTTAAGATGGTTTACGGATTGAAATTCAAATTAAAAAGAAATTTGCAATTGGATCTGACAAATCTTCAGTTTTATTGGTAATTCCTCACCCTGTGTGTATGTCCATCATCTTCGGACTTATGTTTACACAAGGTAACGAATGAAGATAGTGAAAAATAGTCACAAAGCATGAGTGCTCAACAACAGCTTCTAGAATCAAAAGTTGACATATAATGGAATGTATTCATTAATGGAAGTATTTTAATTCATTACTCCTCACCGTAACATTTTCTTCGAATTTCTGAAACACAGTAGGTTACACTATCATTATATTAGGGCAACTGACTGTCAGATACAGGAGTTGGACAAAAATATGGAAATATCTCGTAAAATGTATGTTGGAACTAAAATGTTTATTCTTGCAAAAGCTGTTGGTGGCGCTGTTGTGTTTGCTCACTAACGCCACCTGTAGAGCATCCTAAATGCACTACAAGTAACATTCGTAATCGAGACAGTGTTCTGTGCAGTTGTGAGTGCATCATGTCGGAGCTAAATGAATTCGAAAGTGGCAAATTGTTGGGGGCTCATGTTA
Source organism: Stegodyphus mimosarum (assembly GCA_000611955.2). Lineage (NCBI taxonomy): Eukaryota > Metazoa > Arthropoda > Arachnida > Araneae > Eresidae > Stegodyphus > Stegodyphus mimosarum. The sequence continues at coordinate 90,509 of KK118379.1, read as the reverse complement.
TGGATTCTTCTGTAACCAAGACAGCTGAAGTGCTTGGTGCTTCAAGAGAAACAGTATCTAAGATTTTTAACTCATACAAGGAAACCGGAAAAACCTTGTCCGTAAATCACACCGACGAAAATGTGTGTTGAGTGACCATGACAGACGATAATTGAAGAGGATTATGATGAAATAAGAGGACTGCGGCTGCAAAAGTGACTAATGAACTGAATGAAGCACTTCCATATCCTGTCAGCAACAGAACAACACGAAAGGAGCTTCATAAGCAAGGGTATTTTGGGGCGAGCTGAAATTCAAAAGCCGCTCATCATTGATCAAAATGCGTATAAGTGGAGAACGTAGTACCAAATTCATAAAACCTGGACTGTAGAGCAACAGAAGACTGCCCGTCATGCTTCATAATGGTCGGAAGAATCATGCTTCGTAATGTTTCCGACTTCTCGGCGAGTTTACATCTGGTGAACGCCGTCCCAAGCGTATGATAGAGACTGTTTGCTGCCGAGAGGGAAACATGACGGGTCATTTTTTGGTCAGCCATATCAAGGTATTCCATGGGACCCATCTTTCTATTGCATGGGTATATCACTACCAGGGATTATGTGATCATTTTGATTGATGACGTCCATCTAATGGTACAAATTTTGTTCCAATGGGGATGGTGTATTCCAAGCGGATAGACATCCTGTTCACTTAGCTTATATCGACCGGGAGTGGTTTTCTGAGAGGAAAGATGAACTTTCACATCTACCATGGCCATCAAAGTCATCAGATATCAATATTCTTGAGCCTTTGTGGGCTTTGTTGGAAAGAACTCTGCGTAAGCCCTATTCATGGCCGTCATCGTTAACTGAACTTGCCAGTGTTTTACAGGAAGAATGGTGTAAGATTCCCTTACAAAGAGTATAAGACCTCTCTTTATCTATTCCAAGAAGACTGCAAGCTGTTTTGAATGCCAACCGTTTTCCTACACTATATTAGAAACAGCAATATGTGTTTCCATATTTTAGTCCAACCCTTCTATATTTTGCATTGACGAAGAATATGCTCACAGAACAGCCTTCAGGAAACTTTTAGTGGACTAAACGATAAGTTTATGTTACATTCAAAAATTATCAAAGTTATCTACTATAATTTTAGCAAAATAAAATGTAAAAAATCGAACAGTTTTTCAATTAACCTGCTTTTTTATGATATCCGAAGAAGCATACTATATTTTAATGTCATTTATAAAAGGCAATGTAATTCAATGCCTAAGAATTCATTTATGGCAAAAAGTGCAGCTGAAGCCAAAGTTAAACAGTTAAATTAATTTTATCTGAAAGTTCGTTATTGCAGTATTATATGTGCAGCTTATGTAGAACTTTTAATTTCTTCAAATCGGGTTATTTTCATAGCATATTAAAGTTGAATTAATAGGAAAAGTTTAAAAAAATGCTTCATATTTTTGTATTAAACAAAGTACATATTTTATTTGCTTTGATTTTTATTCCTTTTTGCAACCTTTTTTAACCAACAAACACGTAAAATGCTTTGAGAATCGAGAAAATCTTGTGAAAAGTGGAATTTTATTATTGTCTCAAATTCTGCCTGAAGAAAACAGTTTCTATAATGCTTGCTCTGCCTATCATTTCAACGGTAAACGTTTCTAACTCTAATATGGAAACAGCTATGGAATTTCTGGTTCCGCCTTCTTAGCATGCCTTCATTGTGTAATGGCCAGTACACTCGGCGCGTATTCGAGAGGTCCGAAGTTCGAGTCCCGGTGAGGGCATTGTTCATTTCTTCAGTTTCCTGACATCGAAAAAATTCTAAATAACTCTTCGCGAACAAAAAAAGGTGGTGGATGATAATTCTTCACCACCCGGATTTGGTGATTGGATCCCTTTTAAAAGGGGATTATATAAGGTATTTCTCCCGCCTTCTTAGCACGCCTTCGTGGTGTAATTGCCAGCACACTAGACGCGTATTCGAGAGGTCCGAGGTTCGAGTCCCGGCGAAGGCCTTGTTAATTTTTCCTGTCTCCTGCTTCGAAATGACCCAATGTCTCTACAGATGTTTTAAAATGTGAAATCAAACAGCAGCTATAAGAACGTTTTTAAAAGTCTTAAATTATCTCACATCCACTAAATTAATCAGAAAAATTAATTACCACTTAGTAAATAATATTATTACTATTATTGGATATTATTATTACTGTTATTAAAGATTAATGTTATTTAAATCGAAATAGTTACTGCTAAGCTCAGCAGCTGGTAACTAAAGTCAAAACACGTTTAGCAACAACGTGCTTAATAATTTCAAGTTATAAAGTAAAAAACATATTCCTGGGGAACTGTAATTATGATTTTAAAAAACAACGGGGAATCTGGGCTCAAAACAAGTTTGCTCAAAATAAATTATTTTCACATGAGCAACAGATGCAAATCACTATTTATATCAAATATTCAATTTATCGAAAAAAATACGTATATTTTTCGAATACGGACATCTTGTTTATTTTGCTCTTATTAATTCTTGAACACATAGCGTCATCATAAATTTTATCAAAACAGATTCAGAAAAGAAATGGAAATGGAAATTAAAAAATACATATATATATATTAAAAACTTGATTATTTAGGTCATTTTAAATCTATAAATAAAATAAAGCTATAAGTAAATAAAATTGCAAGAATTGTGTTACCAGCAAGAAATTCGTATTAACGAAATACACTCACATTCCGCCCTGTAAAGTTCACATGCTTGAAATTTTTCGTTTTAATTTATTTTTTATATATATTCTGTTCTAGTAAACAATTGGAAAACACTCATTTAAAAAAAGCCATATCTAGCTCACGTTTCATGAATAAATTTGTTTTTAACTGTATATTTATTAGTATCATCTGTGAAATGGAATTAAATGTTCACTGAGCACTGTTTTATTTTTAATTTATTTAAATTTTTCTGTGATTTTTAGCACCAAAAATTTTAAATAAAGCAAGCAGTTTCAAAACCGTCTATTTGCTAAACATAAAGAATTTTATACTATTTCTCAGGAAAAAAAATGTTTTAAAAGCCAGCTGCTTTTGAATTGCAAGTCTAAATTGGTATTTGAAATATGTAAGCTATCACAAAAAATTTGAAAATCATGTTATTTAAATAAATTCTTAATAAATATTTCCTATTTCTGTAGGTAAACGATTAAGGATCAACTATGATAGAAACCTGCTTGCATGCAATTTTAATAGACTATTATTGACTATAATAGACTACTATTCATTCTTTTCCTGAAGTTTGTATTTATATGTGCTCTTGTGCTCATTAAAATCTCCAGAGTTCACGATTTCCTAGTTCTTCAATAATTTTCACACTGTTAGTTAAATTTCTCTTCCACATATGGATGTTTACCAATCTTAAATTTGGCAAACAAAATGGATCATTACATTAGAAAACTATGTTCTAAGCCAAAAGGGCAGTTAAATTTCTCTTCCACATATGGATGTTTACCAATCTTAAATTTGGCAAACAAAATGGATCATTACATTAGAAAACTATGTTCTAAGCCAAAAGGGCATACTATTCAACTCTGGACATAGAAGAAAAAAAAAGAAAGTTAACTTAAACTCTCAACCAAAATAGTCAACTGATTGATATATTTTTAAGCAACCGGTATCTTCACCTAGAGGAAGTATAACTTAAACATTATGAACAAGCAATTCATTTAAAACCAGTACTAGCAGCGAAAGAAATAAAAGAATGAAAATTTTGTTATTTGAAGACAAGCCCAATCTGTAAATCTGTAAATGAATATGATTTTAATACCAGCTCTAACAACCCACGTTAACAATCGACAGCATAAACATTTTAATAATGATAGCTCTAATATTAGATTGGGAAATCAGATAATATAAACCACTTAATTATCATTTAATACAAAGTCAGTAACTTCCGTTGTATGCTATTGTAGTATTAGCAGCAAAAAAAGTTAAATAAATTCCATAATTGATCCATAGATTTTATCGTACAAATTTATTCATGGATTTTAAAGCGTTTAACATTTCAGCAACATTTTGTGAAGGTAAGTGCTTGTTAATAAGTATGTGTCGAAAGTACCTTGGCATTAAATGCGAAGCTTTCCCGCTTGGGGTCAACAAGCAGTTAACCATCATTAAGGCAGCGGCATTCAATCATCCAAAATTGAAAAACTTTAGTGGTCTATTCTCATTGCTTGGCACCACCCACTTGAAGCGGGTACAAAGTAATTCATCACTGTAGTCAAGAAACTTCTGCATATAAGGCGCATGGCCTACAAAAAAAGTCTATGATATCTGAACTCTTTTATTGTTTACTGCCACTTGTGTTAATTTTGACCCAGTTGTTATGCTTGCTAAAAGTAGTTATTGTTCTTTGGTGGATATTACATTGTGTTAATTCGCATTTAATTTCGTGGGTTTTATTTTTATCTTAAGGACGACCACCGAGGTTACAGCAAGTATTCTTATCTGTACGCCGTGTTCTTCTGGTCCAAGAGATTGAAAGGCAAGATGCACATGTCCTCTGAAAATTAAAATGCTTTTATGAATTTTACAGTATATGACGTAATCTATCATTGTATTCTACACCATGATTGCTCTTTTAAAAATTTTGTTTTTGCTCTAAGAATAAACTCATTTTTATTAAATTTAAAATTATTCTTCTTTGGGTAGGTGCTTCAAGAGACGTGTGCAAAATCCAGTTCACAGTGAGGTTGAATACTAACATTAAGATTTAATTAAAGGATACTAAGGATGTGACTTTTCACTCTATTCTATTTAAAGAATTCAGTAAATGTTAAGCATTAAAAATCATTATTTAGTGGAAGATTAACTAATCCGTTGAAATTACAGATTACACATATACATTTGGCAACGGCTTTATTCATATATACAATACTGGTATCATCTGTTCTCCGAAATTCCAGATATTTCCATGTTACATAAAGCTGCTTGAAAAAGGGAACTAAAAATTAACCAATAGCTGCTTAGCTGTACTTATGCACCTACGTAGTATAAATATTACTTCGCGAGCAATTACTCCACTTCTTCTTCTCAACTTCTGCTCTGCCACCATCTCTACGATACTATGTTTACACGCCTAAAATGACGTCGTATATTTTTAACTGTTAAATGAAAATTATTGTAATTGCTTATGATCAAAAGGCATATTGTCTACAAAGAAATGATTTGATATGTGGGAAAATAAAGATTTAATTCTCTTTAAATTCAGTTTTGTTAGCATATATATATGTATATATATGTGTATATATATACACATCTGATATATATATAAAAAAAAATATATATATA
>KK118379.1:35277-74574 GCA_000611955.2 Stegodyphus mimosarum | reverse complement strand
AGCAGGAAGAAATTATTGTAACACCAGAAAAGAACAGTTAACCATCCGTCGTAAATGCAAAAGAACATTTCCATCACCATCTGTTTGACTGCACATTCCTGAAGTACACCTATTATACTTCATTAAGTTGGCTATTTAATGTAAAAAATTCTGGAGGCTAAGTAGCTAGATGAACAGAGCGCATGCAGGAATAAGGTTTGGAAGTTCGACATCGCAAAGGAACTTCACATAGGGATGTGCTGATGCACTTTAAAAAAAACCTTTAGCCGAAAAATGCAAATGCTATTCGAAATCCGACGAAAAATGTTCTGTCGAAGCTCCAGTGGTACAAATTAATGCAGATTCTATAACATCAAAGACTAATCCTTGGACCAACAAGAACTTAGAAAGTCCTAAACATAAGATTCTGAACTGAGAACATTAATGGAATTAATTTAAAATAGTAAGGAAAAGCCCAATTAGTAAGAAATGGCACCCTTTTTTCGACAACGAAGAGTATTGGGCTTTATGAGAATCTCATTATCTGTGAGATTCAATTCTCTACCGCAGTGAGAGGCTGACATTGAAAGAACTTTAGATGGCAACTCATCTCACTGAAACCTCGCGTTGGTCAGAGCTCCATACTAGTCCTACTGGAGGTCATTTTGGTGTAACGAAGACACATAATAAAGCTCGTGAAAGTTTTTTTTTGGTGACAAGGTTAAATAAGATATTGAAATGTGGGGCAAATTCTACGATTCCTTTGATGTTCAAAAAGTCCCCCAAATCTGTATGCAAGAAAGACTCGAGAGCTACAATATAAGAGCACAGCTCAAATAGATTGCTTTCAATATTCTTGGCCCTCTGCCTTGCACAACTAATACAAGTTATCCTAATTGTCCTGTACCACTTTAGTAAATGGTCTGAAGTTACGCCATACCCGATCACGAAACTTCAACCAGAAGTTATGGCACAAAACTGTACTTTTCGATTTGAAATACGGCTTCTTATTCCGTTTGACCAAGAAACAAACTTCACATCTCTCATATTTAAAAGACTGTACAGAATTATTGGTATCGAAAAGATTCAAACAACTCATTTTCATCCGTAGTCGGAGGGCATGATAGAGGGATTTAGTCGAACAATTTTCCGCCATATCTCTCCTTTCGTACACCGGAGTCTAGAGGACTGGGACCACAAATTGCCGTTATTCCTGCTATAGTCTTTCTCCTGAGTAGTACCTAATCTGCAGTAGTGTTTAGAAGACAAACATTAGTTCACCAAGGCAAGGATTTACACAACGACCGATGGTTTTTTTAAGACAAGACATGATACCAAGTGAAAGGACAGGGTATTGAAGGAAGCAGAACAAGATTGGCTGCAGAACCCTATGTTTTGACACCCAAGTTAGAATCCAGCATATTCACTCAAACTGCAGACATCTTGGGAAAGGCCCTTCTGTGTGATGAAGAGACTGATGGGTATAGTGGACAGTACCCCCCCAAAACTCTTTGTTCTAAACCTAAATTAGTGCACTACGATAGACTTGCGTCTTATTTTGACAGTGAGGGTTAGATGTCCCTCGTCTTGGAGATTAGACAGCTCAGGATGTGCGTTCCTTAATGGCAGCAGAGTTTAAATTTCTATAAATATTTGAATCCTTTTTGATTGCATTGCTGCTTTTTTATGTTGCTGTACTACTGCGTATTGTTCTATTTATTTACTTTTTGCTTTTCGGGGAGTTAGTTTTAGGGTTTATTTTGTAGCCATATGCCCATGAGTGTTTTTTCTTATACAGAACTGCTTAAAAACACTTATGAACATACACGTAATGAGCTCACACTTATGAGCAGACATTCATGAGCACATAAAAGTAAACACTTACGAGCACACAACATTTAAATTGTAGAAACAGCATTGCTAAAACACAAGATTTGGACAAATACAGTGCTGACTGCCTTTGGTGAAAATATTCGTCATCAAGATGGAGATACTTGGCGGTATTATGCCAACTTGGCGATTTTTAGATGATTCGGAAAAACACTTTGAAGCTCTATAACCAGTTATTCCTGAAGTTTCCTGCAATCCGCACTACACCTACCCTTTCATGTGTTACTCTTTACAAATGCAACTTCGATAGCTAGGACGAGTTAGTTATTAACTAGCTGTAAGAGTTAGCAATTGAGATTTAGCTGAATTGCATCTTAGAGGTTGTCTCTGATTGATGATAGAAATTTATGATATTACTTGTGTGCTATGGAACAATTGTTTAATATTCAGTTCTCTACTTCAGCTGTTTGCAACTATTTATAATAAACTGTCAATTTCTTTATGCTGATCTGGAGGGATTACTTAAAAAGACATCAACAAAACCTGATTTTAGCCCTCTAAAATATTAACACTTCCTAAAATTTTGTGTTAGGTAGCTTAACTGTTATTCATTAGCCATAAAAATTAGAATTTCCATAGTTTGGTTTCAAATTGTTTTCTGATTCTTAAAGACATATATTTTTATATTTAATCATAATTTATCATAATTTTTATACATAATTTATTCTTATTAATAATCATTTTTCAAAACCTTATACAGTTTTCCATTATTTGAAATTACACTCTAATAATCGTACAGACTCTCACACGAATTATTATCCTGCCTATATTCTAACTCAAGTAAAGATTTTAAATAAAAGGTTAGTTATAAGCACGCATGTCCGACGGTTACTCAAACTATGGAAATTTAATATGAAACAAAGCTCCACTACTGCGGATAATTTCGAAGACATAGTCAAGTTGAGTTATATTGAAAATAGAACAATAGCATGACCTGCTAAGCCCTATTTACTCCTAAGAATTCACGAAGCAAAAGCGGCTAGCCGAAGTTTAAAGCTATAAGTGAAATTCAATAAGTAGCAAAGCTAAGCAGAGTGAGGTCAGTCTATGTTGCCAAGTATTCTCTGTTTGAAATCCAAGCGTATTTTTAATTCAACTAATTTGTCTTCTGATAAAAGTGAGGAAAACAGAACTGAAGTAGTAAAACCAAAATAAGAAAATAACTGAGTTAATTAACATAAAACTTTATAAATTGTATTCTTATGCTTCTAAACAGAACATAAATCTGAACACATCTACGACGGGCGCTCAGTAAGTAAGAGGTATACTTGTGGGATGATGAAATACAGCAATCAGTACCAGTATACTTTTTCGGAAATAGAAAATGCTAACCATACACATAGGTATTAATGCTTGGTTTTTCAAAACCTGTTAAACGTTATCCATTTATGATATCTAGCAATACGAAGATATGAAAATTTGCTACGTGGTTGAGTTATTGATAAAAGGACACATAACGCAATACATACTTACGAGCACGTAGTTTCAGTCTTTCGTCGACTCCTACGGAATGTATATAAGTGATAGAATAATATAAAAATTCTGCATGAAAAGCTGGGATGTTGAAGGTCTGCATCAGAACTCTAAACTAAACTCTGCGGCACAAACAACCCTTAGAGAGCCATGGCCAACAGTGCCCTGATATCTGCTTACTAGACCGTGGACAACTGGTCAGCCTGCCGCAAGATCCCCGGTGTTTAGTCCGCAAGCGAATTTGGTATTCATTTTATCGACTCCCTCAAGGGATGAAAGATTGAGTCAACCTTGTCCAGTCCGTGGATCGAAACCCAGGATCTGTTTCGCTTCTGCACGACGCGCTAGCCACTGCGCCACCGGGCTTCAGGTCTGCACCCGATAAATATGTAAAATCTTGACATCCGAAGTAAAATATAGTGCGTCAAATATTCACGAAACCATTGTGCATAATAAAAGTTGAAAATATTTTAAATTTTTTTTATTTCCGGCTAGGGACAGGGGATGAAACATGGCATCATCACTGCCACTAAAAAAAGAAACCAAACAGTATAGCGTCGAAACATTGTGGATCTTCTTTGACCCCACAAGTTTAAAATCCAGTAATCCACTAGGAAGATTTTAAGAGCCATTTGTTGATATGAAGACAGGCCGGTGTGTTTTTATTATATGCAGCATATTACCATGATAACAGAAGTTTATTATATTAACCTGCTGACTGCACTTCAACAAACCATAAATAAAATTGGCAAACTGAGCAAAATGCATAGCGCACATAGAACTGATATTTCTCAGACTTCTTTTTGTTTCAAAATCTAAATCAGCATTTGTGTGGTTTCTGTTATACAGACGATGATAATTTAAGGATGCTATTTAGGACAGGTTTTTGGTATTATGATTAAAAAGAAAAAAGTAAAATTCTACTTGAATCAGATACTTAATGTATTACCACATATAGGTTATATTAAATAAATGCACTTAAACGCAGAACTTATTGAATGCCCTTTGCGGTGGAATTCGTCATCTAACTTCGCCTCATTTAACTTGCTACTTATGTTCATTTCATTGTTCTGAAGTTTAGTTTTGTTTCTCGTACTGCTCTCATTACTCTGTTTATTGTTATGACATTTGTTTTTCGATTTTACATGTAAATTTTGGAAAGCTTAAATTTCCTTGGCTATGCCTTTCGTTTATATAGATTTTACATTTCCTTCAAAAGAAAACAAAATTTTAAGAAAATTATAAAGCACAGTTTAGGAGGAAAGTTTTCTTTTCCTTTGTCTTGCTAAAAATCTTAACAAAGAACTATTTCAGTCGTTATAAATTACTAGCGCAGGCATGAGATTCTCAAATCAAGAGATCGAAAGGGCCAGTAAATGTTTAATTAGACTTAGTTACTTTGCTCTTACAACTCTCTGTGAAAGCAAGGCTTTATTTAAACCTAAATTCAAAGCAGAATGTTTCAGCTAATTATTTTAGATAACCAGATCAGTAAGCATATATCGCCAAGTATGTTTTTCATTTTTATTCTTAGTACTTACTGAATGATCATTCTGTAGGTCTAAAATTTACAACCATGCCATTGACCCTCTATGGTCCAATTAACGACTGTTAAGTCTTTAATTAAACGCCAGAAGGAAAAATATAGCAGCTACAGCTTTTCTTTTCCAGTGACATTCATTTGACTTTTGAGCTGTGTTTGGGTCAAAAAAGATAGATTCATGTTTCCTCACCTGTAATAATGTATTTCTAGAAGAAATTGCCGTGAGAAAGCATTTCCTCCGGCAGCCATGTTGTTTATGGAAATAAAAACTCAGTATGTTTGGAACAAGTCAATCAGCAATGCCAAGCCAAAATGATCTTCCAAAATTTCTAGACAGGATCTAAATAGCATGAAAACGTGTTTAATGATATACCTGTCTGTTAAATGACGGTCGCTAAACCACAGATATCTGACTTAGTAGAGCTGAAGTAGTAGTAGCATCCAGACGGGAAGGTGGTTATTGACTCTGACTGCTGTACCGAAGAGCCAGCGTTCGAATCCTGGAGAAGCGAATTTAAAATTGCATGCATGTAATGTTGTTTGTCCCTTCATATGAGGTGACAGTGGCCGCCTATTAGGTGCCTGGATAGTAAAATGACCACAGCTTCTGGCCTTATTAGTGACCAAAGCCTAAACTGGCTAGTGCTCGCCATGAAAAGAGAGAGCAAAAATTGATGTAGGCGTTATCAAAGTATGTCTCATATTTAATGTTTTTTCTTGGTTTTTTATAATTATGTGATACTACTCAAAAGCTCTTTTTTCAAGTTAAGTATTGTTTTCAAAAGTTTTTGGAACAATTCAAACCGTTTTTCTGCAGAAATTAATTTGCAAATAATAATAATACATGCTGCTTGCTGAATTATATTTTCTGTTTTTATGAATAGAGAAAGCAAAAATTCTGTGTTCATTAAAAACGAATTTAGTTTCAAGCGATGAAAGAAATGAAATTCGGATTATTGCCAAATGTTAATAAAAGTCGTAACAACTTCTAGAAAACTTTAAACGATTCTTACACTTGGGTATTCTAAATAAACCATTCCCGATGCTTTTCGATCACTGTTATAAATAAATTCAAACATAGCAAATAATTTGGGTTTTCTCATATACGAAAGCAAGCATCTCTATGAAATCCTTCGGAAGCCGAAATGGGATAAAGCGAAAAGAAAATTACCTTTCATTTTAATGGTTATTTAAACATTTCCAAGTCACAGAAATAACATAACAAATGGTATCATGTAATACACAAACTTGAAGTAATATTAATATATAAAAGGAAAGATTGATTTGAAAAATACACATCCCATACAAACAGAACTAACGCACACGTAGCGTAAATATATACTCCAAAATTTGGAAAGTAGTGAAATGAGTTAAAGAAGGAACGGAAGGCTTGGTGACAAAGGTGGTGATAATTGTGAGTTAGACTGAAAGACTGAATGATAAGAGATCGAATCCAGTGAAGAATAGGTGAAGGAAAATAAAAGAATCATCTACAGTATCTTCTTAAGATGCATTCTGTAGCTTCTGTTTACTTGCTCCAGAGTCGAAGTCAAAGCTTGAGACTAGAGTCTAAGAACTGTCTCCTAATTCCATATAGCTTCATTCACAAGGTGGTTTTAAAATCCTAAGTGGTTTAAGTCGAACTTCGCTGCTAAGCAACCAGATATTGCAAAATCAGAAAACCTGGTTCAAGAATTTTGCTTAAATATTCTAAGGCTCCGTTCAGACGAGGTATAAATGTCATATCTGCAGTATATGTGCATATATCATCCTATGCGCCGAGCGTCATTGCTAGGTAACCAGACCTCGCTTCGTCCCAAAACCTCGTTTAGGGCTTTTTGCATAAAGTTCGAAGCTTTCTACCTTATGCTGGTTTGGTATAAGAGTCAACCAATCAGGGAAAACGCTCGAAACCTATTGAGCAATAAAACAAAGCGGTAAAGCTGTAGACATACCCACGCATGCGCGAAATTAGCTATTTTAATTGGCTTAATACTTCTTAGTACCTGCGAGACAAGGTCTCGCAGGTATAAAAGGAACTCGCACATTTTAGGCCTTATGTCTATATCTCCATGACATTTATACCACGGTCTGAACGGAGCCTAACTTTTCAACTTTATGACACTTGGCATAACAGCTGACCAAACGCAGCGGTTGACAATTTCTCTGAGTCAGCTCCACATTTACTCATGCACAACTTTCCCTTTTCCAGATTGGCTGTGGCTGTAATCCTGCTAAACAGGTGTAAATGGACTCAATGGCTTTTATGCCTTAAACCACAAAGCTTTATGACGGCAAAACCGTCATCTGAACAAAGCATAAAATCTTAGTTTTCACTCGTAGCATGAATGAAGGTGGATACTAGTCTCCCTTAAGAGATCTATGGTTGTGTCCACAGGGGGTACTAGCCAAAGTTATTCTTCCTCCAGTCTTAGGCTCTGTTCAGACGGGGTATAAGTGTCATAACTCGTTTAAGCCGAGGTTGCAGACGTAGATGACCAGACCTTGCTACGTCCAACTAGGTAACCAGACGTTGCTACGTCACAAAAACTGGTTTAGGGTCTTTGGAATAAAGTTCGAAATTTACAACTTTATGCCGACTTGATAGAAGAATCGACCAAACAGAACCAACGCTGAAACCTGAACAGGAGCGCTGAAACCTGAACAGAACGGGAAAGCTGTAGACGCATCTACGCATGCTCAAATTTGATAATTGGCTACAGCTTGTACCTTGTTTCGTAGGTGTAAACGGAACGCCCATATTTTATGCTTTATGACTTAGCCCCTGTGACAATTAGACCACCGTCTTAAAGTAACTTTGGGCTCAACTATGATTAGAAAGCCTAAAATATATAAGCCTTTATGATAGGCTATTGTATTGATAAGCCTATTGTTTCCTCTGTCTTATAATCCTTTGTATAAAGGCAAATCATTCTGCAAAATTGTCCCTGTTGTATGCTCTCACAGGTGATTTAATAATTACCTGCAATCATTCTGCAAATCAAACGTTCGAATTTTCTAGGAATATGTGTTACACAAATTTAAATTAGAAATTCTGTGCTGTAAGTATTATGAGGGTAAGTCAGAATGTATTACAAATAGCCCTAACTTCCTGTACACCTCTAGGGAAAAAATTCTGTCTTTGATTACACGGCATGCTAAATTTCAGTTACTTGTTTAGTATAAAGTTTGAAGTGCGAATAGGAAGTCTTTAATTATTCAATATTAAATTAATGCTTGCGTAGGTTAAGCTTAACCGTCAATTAATGTTAATGAAATATAAGGCAAATTTAACTAATGAATATCAGATATCTTATTTTGACAAATTTATACCACAGTTTATTATAATCAATCATCTCATACACCTCTTTCTGTCTCCTTGTCCTTACGTTTCATTGGTGTTTTACGAGGGTATAGTAAGTTTTGAGAGAATGCTGTCCTCAGTTGTGAATAATTATATTGAATTATTACAGGATGAATACATTATAATGAGTTTATTTTTTCTTAATTTGAATGAAGCTCTCAATTATACATTCCTATGCTGTAATAATAATGGGTTTCTGTAGAGAATTAACGCTATATTTAGAACAGGAACTTATCAGTGCACATTTCGAAACATAATTTATGCATGTAGGAGGGATCAGAGGTTTTTGAGATATATGTGCTGGCAAAAAAAAAAATTCGAACATCAATCATTCTTCACATTTGGGGACGGGGGCACAGAGCTGTTGACCAACTACTAATTTCTTCCCTGCCTAGGTATAATGAAGCGGTGAGTTTAATAGATAAATTAAATGCAGTTATTTATAGTATATGTCTTTATTCGCACCAACTAAACAACAGCGCGTAAAAAAAATCCGTACTTTTGCGTACTGCATCAATTATGATTAATAGTTTTTACCTGATATTTCATGTGCAAATCTCTTTTCATATATATACATATATATATAAAATAAAGAATTATAAATTAGAAGAAAAAAATTATAGTATCCTGAAAAAATTCCTTAAAAGGAATTTAAAAAATAGTTAGAAACTATTAAATTTTATAATAAAGTAAAATGTAAATTGAAAGAAAAAATTAAAAAAAATTAAAGAAGTTTTAATAAATGTTTTGAGGAGTTTTTTTCAAAAAAAATTAAGTAAATATGCACATTACTTAATAATATTTTAATGCTTGAAATGGATTTTTCAAACTGTAATAATTTAAAACACCAATACCTGAACAATTAAGTTACACTGAATTCGCGTTTCGTTCCACATGACTCTTTGAGCAAAATAAATATAAAAATAAAAGAAAAATAAAAAGAACAAAAAACAATTTCTACACAATTGCAGTTGCTCCCCACTCTCAAAGAGTCACGTGAATACCCCGACGCGATACATATATAATAAATTAATTATTAAAATATATACATATATAAATAGACAAAAAGTAAGAAGAGCTTTAATTTCTGCAAAATGGGTCTAATTATTTTTCGTTTACTTTACTGGACATCTAATTTACATATGGATCTGTTTTTGTATATTTTTATTTCATAATTGGAATTCTTTTGCGTAGAGAAAGCGTTCAGAATTTTCAGGTGAACTGTTATAATTTAATAATTTAGAATGATTCATCAGCTCATTTTGGATGAACAGAAAAGTAGTAATTTTCCTTGAGGGATGGGGTTCAACTGAATTTGATCTATCTCCTCTTGATAACGTTGAATCGGATTTTAATTGAATTCCTATTCGTATATGTTTCTTGCAATTTTTATATTTCACATCTGTAGGTTACAGTATTCTTCTAGTTATGTGACAATTGGTTGAGATATTTTACGTATTGATAGGGAAATTTGCTTTTTACCAATTTTGAATTTCATTTCATGTCTTTGTGAATTTGGTTCTAAATTTCTTACTTTTTGGCTGTAATTGATTAATTTTTGGGAAGTGTATATTTCGAGTAAATAATAATGGAATAATTTTGCTTCAAATTAAAAAAAATCTGATATATGTATCTATATGTATATTAAAAATTTAAAATAGCAATTTAGTAGAAGTAGATTAAACCATCCAAGGAAAATTCTAAAATTGTATTAAAAGAAACCATTTAAATTTAAAAACATGAAGCAAACGTTAAGACTATCCGAGGCTATTTTTGAAAACATTTCTTTAATTTATTAAAAGTTCACTTATCAATTATGTTAAAATTCTACAACATATTTTAAATTACTCATATTTATTTTCATGTTCCAGACCGACCTCTCAAAGGTGAAAATCTGAAACACTAAAAATCTGAACAATCCAACAGAAATGAATCACATTTCGTTCCGAATGAACTTTTGAACAATTAAATAAAAATAAACATATATGTATATATACACTTACACACTTACATACAAACACATAATTTTCATCATGTTTTTTTTTTTTTTCAAAAGAGTAAGCATAGTAGAGACTACCTTCAAAATACAACTGAATATCAACTACATTTGCTAAATACAAATTTTTACAGCGCTGAAAATTTTTAATGGTTGTATATACCGATCTGATAACAGGTCACTCGTGACATTTTGCATCTGAAATAGGATACCTCACTGCATAATGAACTCCACAGATATACTTGTGTGAATAATTGTGATCACTCTTTCTTCAATTTGTATTACAATTTTCTTCTGAATCCATAGCCAGAAAATTAACATCGATGACAAAAAAAGACAGCTTCTCATTAGTTTTAGAACTATTCATTGCCCATCGTCGTGGCGTGATAGGGATGATTGCCTTTATGAAAAATGCTGTTTCCTCCAAGAAAGTACTTACTATAAGAAATGTATTTATTTCAACCATAATGTTTAGGTATGTGTGATACTAATGCCTTCTCTTCCAGAGGATTAAATTAAGTTGTAATCACTTAATCACCATTAAAGTTGTAATTGATAGCCAGTGTGACAGATAGGTCATTAGAGACTAATTAACAGGTCGATATGTTAAAATGCGTTTCGGCATCTGTTGGTTAGAATTAGCAGGTAGAGTCATCAGGTTTTTTGACGCAGGAAAAATTGGCAATGTCCTTCCCGGGATTCGAACTCCGGACCTTAGAGTACTAGCCGGATATGCTTCCCTATTACACTGCGAAAGCACGTGGTAAACAGTGAGAAAATGCCTTATAAGAAAACAATATTACAGGCCCTCTAATCGTGGTTGCTTATCACAGTTCATCTATTGGCAGAAGAAATCATTTTGCATGCATGACCCAAGGTTCGATAATCATAATGATGTCATACTATAAAACGCAATTTGCCTCTCTATGTGATTCTCTTCCAGTCATTTCCACTCTTTTCCAAAGCTTGTCAGCATTATGCCAAAGCTTAGCTCCCCGAAAGCGTTTAGAGCAAGGAATGGCTATGAATGTAAGCTCGGGAATGGATTTCAAATTCCGGAAAGCAAAGATACACTAGGTGTTGCGTAATCAAGACAATATTTTGACTTGTTTATTTTGAAATAAGAATTTTTTTATTATTATTTTTTCCTTATTGCTATTTTTTATAATTATTGCCTATTTTTCGAAAGTGCGTTTTCGTTTTATTATTGTGTAAAGTATTTTACTCATGATTTTTGTAACTTTATTTTTTTTTGTTGTGTTGTAACAGCTCTTCTGTAATTCTTCGATATATTTCTCTTTGTTGTGTGGCAGCAGTGATTCTGTAATGCTTTGAAGTTAGAACACCGTTTTTGATTTTGTAGATGAAACATGTTATTTCAGAACGTTTTTTTCTTTAAAAATACGTAAAATAAATGTTTTGTTTTTGAACTCAGATTACACAAAAGTTATTTTATTTCAACACTAAGTTTAGAAATTCAGTTGAAATTATTAACCTCTACCACAAACTCAAAGATTAACAAGTTTGCGAAAATGTTTGATATATACTATCACTATAAGTCTTCACTAGTATTCATTAATTAGATAAATCCTTTGCTTTGCCCTAGGTGAAGCAAACTAAAATACTTATTAAGAAAGCTCTGATCTAGGTTTTATACATAATTTTCCGAGATCCTGGTGCCTCGTTGAACCATGCTTCATATAAGTGTGTAACAGGCAAACATAGTTTTAGTAATTTGGCTGACTACTATGTGCAAATTTCTGCGTGTATGCATGATTGAGTGAACATTCCTTTTGAATTCTGTCATAAAAATTTCATTTTCAGATTCAATCTGCTTAAAATACCTTTTACAGATACTATAAATGTATAATTACATATTTATTAAGATTTATCATTATTTAAAAATTGACAAGTCATTTTATTTTTGTACTCTTATAATATGAATAGTTATTTATAGCATAATTGTATGTGTTAACATAAGCAGCTACGGGTACAAGCCTTATATACTTAAAATATACATTATTCTAAAATTTTGAGAGTTAAGGATTTGTATTATTGCCATTAAATAATAAAATTAAATCGATTGCTTATAGATTTATTCTCCGGTTAGTATACAATACTCGTCGGAGAATACGTGTTATATTCGTGTAATATTTGTTTGAAATGTGCAGGAATAATTTCTTATTTTTTGTTTGCTTGTATTTTATACCAAGCCTTTTAACGCCCCGAAGAAAAAAACATATTTGCTTAAATAAGAATATATTTAACTCCAAAATAATGTAATATACAAGTACGGTAACTTCCGAAATAATAAATATTTCGTGTTAATGTATCATAACCGCCGAAACTGCCTTGAAGTTAAATCATTTTTTTAAAAATTAAAATGTAGAAGATTTGCCATGAAATTAAATAATTTATGAATTTAAAGTTCAGTGATGGTCACGATTTTTCAAAAGCGTTAATTAAATTTTGGCAAAAAGAATATTTTCGTTACAGATGTTTGTCAAAAAGTAATTATGATTAAAGCTCTTTTAAACGTAATTGAAATTAACTTTTATTTCCTAAATTATTTTTAAACTTTTTCTCATTCATGACGAGTTGCAGGTGGTTTGTTTATCTACACGACTCTAAATATGTATGTATATATATATACATATGACAGATGATAGAAAATTGATAACAAAACCATTAGCCTCGTGCAGGAATTTTGCCGAGCAAAGAGCTGTGCAATAAAAATAGACTCGCTCCAATTATCCTTCCATCAGAAAAAAAATAAAGAACAATCAACGCTCACCATCAAAAATCGATTAACTTCATCGGATTATAATGGCCCATTATTCATCGATATTCATTCAAAGACTGGATACGGATAGCAATTATGCCCAAAAGCCCTCAGGCAAAAAAATTTGGTCTTAATTAATAAACATAGATCCCGAGGGTGATTTTTATAGTAATTAAAGGTAGATTGGAAACGTGATACTCCTCATATAAAGCGGAGGGGGATGAACAGGTCTTCTGTTAATTGGTTGAGCACCTAGCACGGAAGCTTCTGCAACTATAAGGTATAAAACCAGATTGTAGTATTCATCACAGGTAGTCTAAATCAGCAGGCGAAATACAAATCAAAACATGCTCAATGACATAATTTGCCTAAGACGTATTTGTCTTCAGAATGCATATATGTCATACATAATACGCTAGAGTTTTAAGACCTTAAAATAGTCTTAGATAAAATGCTTCAAATTCGGAATCAAAGGCAAGATAATAAGAGGGGCTATTTGCTCAGAAACAAATATTAATTTCGTTTTGGCATTTTGCCTTGATTCACTACAAGGGTTGTTTCACTTTTCAAACTGTTGCCACCAAATGTTATCGCCCTGTATTATATTTGAACAAATTAAATAATGAAGAATCTGCATAAATGTATGTACGTTTCTCGTATTGTGATAAAACGATGGTGCCTACAGCCATCCAACTTTGAATGACGTAATCCTACTGCGAATATGGGCATCTGGAAGCCCAAATTTGAAAATTCGAATTTGTTTTATTATCGATTTCATATGTAGTAAACCTTTAACGAATTCTTGCTTAACAAACTCAAAGATTTCAAAGCGAGCAATGGCAACGTTGTACAGAAAAAAATCATTTTTATCTCCATCGGAAATTCTAAAGATATGCTCTTTTAAAATTATTTTGCGATATTGCTCTTGAACTGAATTTTATGGTTTATGGCAAAGAGCATGATATTTAAAAATCTGAAATGTTTCAGATTTTAAATTACGTCCAAAGGGACGTTTATTTAACATTCTGTGTGTTACCTTTATTTGTTAAATACCATGTTCTTCGCACTTAAACCATAAAATTCAGTTCAACAGCAATATCGCAAAATAATTTTAAATTGAGCATATCTTTAGAAATTTCGGTACACGCTCTCACGCGCTGGAGATAAAAATGTTTTTCTGTACAACGTTGGTATTGCTGGCTTTGAAATCTTTGAGTTTGTTAATGAAAAATTCGTTAAAGTTTTAGAGAATATTGTTACGAATTTCACATTTATTTGGCTATTTATTTAGAACTGTAATTAAAATTCCTTTTTATTTTCCCGTGCAACGCACGCAGACGATTTTTGAAGAGAAAGCTACGTCAAAAAAAAATAATAATAACATGCATACATTTATGCAGATTTTTCATTTTTTAAACTTTAATGCAGAGCGATAACATTTAGTGGCAACAGTTTGAAAAGTGAATCGGGCATTCAGAGTGAATCAACGCAAAATCGCAAAACGAAAGTAATAGTCCTTCGGGACTAAATCCCTTTGGACTAATAAATAAACGTGACGCACAAAATGTTTAAAAAAACGCCCCTTTGGAAGTAATTTAAAATCTAAAACCTTTCAGAATTTTTTTTTTATTTTTTTAAAGTTTTTGTTTAATTGCTTATCAGTGTTCAATAATTTATATAATAATTAATAAAAAGTTGCAAACAAAGTAAAAATGAGATTCACCTTTCGTTAGAAATATCTTCCATTCCAGAAGGTATGTTGATTAACAAAGACTGCCTCTTTTCTGTGCCACTGGAATTGGTTTCGAATCGCTAACAAGGAGTAGGTGTTTACGACTACTTTGTAGGTTAGCATTCCTTACATTCTGTTAATCTGAAAGGCCTCCCGTGAGGATTCACGCAACTTAAGAGAGAAGAGAGACGTCTTGATCTCTTGGATTTCATCTTTTAAGATTCTTCTCCTAGATTTAATTTGAAATTTAGATGGTAAAATAAGACTTGTTGTTATTTAATAACAACTCACATTCAGTTTTGGCCAAGAAAGGTTTTTCCATAAATGCTTTTTGCAGGTATTTGCTATTAATACTTTTGTTATGCGATAATTATGTGATACCTGTTTTAACGATTTTTTAAAACTATTTGGAATCCTCGATATTTTCGCTGAAACTGAAAATTACCCCACTACATATGCTCCTATAAAGCATTGCAATGCCGGTACAAGCAGTATGGTGAATAGTTTGCATAGAATTTCATGTCAAACACATGTATTTTTGGCAAAGATAGAAAATTAAGAACTTTCGTATTGCTTGGGAAAATTAAGCTAAAATATACAGGTATTCTTGCCCATTTCTAAGTACACAAAACACAGATTACAGAAAATAATTAGTTTGAGTTCATTTCTCCGAGGCCATTTTAAGTAATATTTGGCAAATAACTAACATCCAGTCCATTCAGATAACCGGAAAAGCCGCGTAATTGAACTGTCTTTTATGCCAAACATATTCGATCATGTCCAAATTTATCTTTACATACCAAAAAATAATGATACTCCATAAAATATCCAATCCATGCAATTCAGTTTTGCAGAGAATCTGTGAAGGATAAGCCTAATTAGCATTATTTAATTAACAGACATCATGCGGTTTCTGATATGCAAATCAAGGCATTATGACATCTGACAATGAATGAAACGCTTTTGCACGAAGGAAATATCTGAGGGAATTTCGGTAAGGCACAGCTTGATTTCAGTGTTTAAAGTTGCGTCCAGATGACAGTATAAAGGGCGTAAGTGGTTTAAGCTACGTCACAAAATCTGGTTTAGGGTTCTTGGCATGAAGTTCGAAATTTTCAACTTTATGCCGACTTGTGATAAGCGTTGAAAAGACAGACCAAAGGCGCGAAATATGAATGGGAAAACAGAATTGGAAAGCTGTAGACACATTCACGCATGCGCAAATTTGGCTTTTGTAA
Organism: Stegodyphus mimosarum; assembly: GCA_000611955.2. Classification (NCBI taxonomy): domain Eukaryota; kingdom Metazoa; phylum Arthropoda; class Arachnida; order Araneae; family Eresidae; genus Stegodyphus; species Stegodyphus mimosarum. Next base: position 58,577 of record KK118379.1, on the reverse strand, counting down.
GTGGGTGAGGCTTATACCCTGTGTCGCAGGTGTGAACGGAATTCCCGCATTTTATTCCTTGTGACTATGCCTATGTGACATTTATGTCGCCGTCTGGCTACGCAGGATAAGGGCTCAAAACGAGTTCTTATGGCTCTGAAGTGCAATTTGGAAGAATCTGTGAAATGGCGAACCATTGTCTGCTTAGAAGCAGGATAGAAAATCATGGAAGCAGTGAGATGTGTGAATATCTGAGGAAGAGGAAACAATATCAGGAACTGTTGTAAGAAAGCCTTGTAGAAGCTCGTAAATGGAGTAATAACTATTTATCAAGATCGAAATCTGGCAATAACGACAAGTTGCTGCAATTACTGCCAGAATGTACTACTGATGAGAATTTAAGACGAATGTCTTCTTCCATCTTAGAATGAATTTTATGATTTTCTATCAAAAATCAGTTTTCTTCTGAATACAAAGATAAACAACTCTCGTTCTACTGAGCCGATTGACGAAATTCAAGTTGCGGTGTTATGTCTCGAAGGCACGACTCAGGATATATATAAGATTTATATATAGCATTGTTCTAATAGAGGTATTTTAATACAAAATCGGACTTTTTCTGAAAGGAGGACAATTTTTCCCATATTTCGATTCTAAAATTCAAGTTATGTCTAAAATTTTATAAAATTTGGTGCGAAATTTACGGAGAAGTGAAAAAATTTATCTTGGCACAATATCTTTTTCAATTTGCGCCAAGAATAATTCACTTGGCGAACTTCTTAATACATAACAACCTATTTTCCTTTCCCTTTTTACATTGTGCACGAAGGAAAAAAGTCTATAATTAATACTTTCAAATAATTTTAACAAAGTGCTTAAACCACACTTTATGTTTTATTGCTTTCAACATATATGCCAAATTGCAAAACGCGCCAATATGTAAATTAACATATATCTTCGGAAATTTTGAATAAAATCCTCTAATTTTTTGCACGTATGATTAGAAATACATCTACTTTAAGATGATGGTAAAAATTTTACAGATTATGATAAATTTTCTTTGAAAAATTAAAAAAAATATTGAAAAATAAATCATAAAAAATGAGCAAATTTTGTTTGGAATGAACCTAAATTTTGAAATGAGAAAGGAAGAATCAAATAAGTTTAATAAAACAAGTGAGATTAATAAATATGTACCAAATTCAATTAACATTGAGGAGCTGAAATTTTCAGAGCTAATTTTTTTTGAAAACTAACCGTACGAGTTTTATAAAACTTCGCAGTTTGGCATAATTTGAGTCGTAAAATCGAAATATGGAAAAAAAATTGGCAAGACATTTCAGAAAAAGTCCGATTTTGTGTCCAAATACCTATATTAGACCAATGCCATATATAAATCTAATACATATATTAAGTTGCGCTTTTGAGACATGAAAAACGCAAGTTGAATTTTGTCAGTCGGCCCAGTAGAACGGGAGATATAGAACTGTTCATTTTTTTCCTCAGTGAACTTCTAAAGTTTCTGAGATTATAATGGTATTGATTCTTTACAAGTTAATATGCTGAATGATGTTTCAAATGAACATATCAACAATAAAAATTATTCTTCGCGGCCAGTGAATCATAGTAAAAACCGCTCTCCAACGTCTTACAGTAGCTGCTATGACTTATCACGAAACATAACATATCTAGCGAATATCAGCCTTATTTTCTTCCCCCCTTCCAACTATAAAAACACTTTCACATTACTATGACTTTTTATACTTTTCATTTTATTCATTAATTCATAAAATTTAATAATAATTTCATCCATTAAATTTTAAATGTTACTTCACACAATAAATTTCAGTTATTATTGAACAAAGAATGGCTACTTAAATTTGATAGGTGAAATAATGTTTTAAAATTTATCACTAAATTCTTCCAAACAAATTTACACAAAACTTTTATGCCTATTAAAGCTAATTAACGTATTCCTAATAGATATATTTACTGTCTTAGTACTTTCAATCAACATAATATTCTTTAACCGAAGATTTTGCTTTCAACTAATGCAGCATGCCGGAAGCGATATGTTCCTATACAGTCTAGACGTTCCCTGACACTTTTGCTAAATCGACGTCAGAGCAATTCAGGTAAAAGGCAAATATTTTCGAAGCTTGTTCCTTATCTATCCAATATGTAATTCGCAAGGTTTTGGAAGTGGAGGCATCAGAAGTGGGCAGCGCTTGACCTCGGTTGCCACTCAAAAAAACATCCCGAAAATACAACGTCACTTAATTCCTTGTGCGTATGTGTTGTTCAGGAAAATAGTGGTTTACTTTTTAATCACAGGGTACGGCAACGTCTCTGAGAGTAATACATGACAGCTATCAGTTCGAGATCTTCCATTTTTTGTGGCTATCTCTGCGGTCTCAAGAAGAAAGGCTTGACTATTTTGAAACACGTTATTCTCCCCGCACGGAAAATAGCTTGTTCTAGAAATATTCCGTGTTGAGGTTTTTAATCTATGAATGATAACAGATATTTCCTTTCATATGATTCATTCCTTCGAAACCATGCAGTGTAATATAAGAATTTTCTTAACAGTTTGTTATCTTTCATAAAAAATTGATGAAACACTGGATGACTTTTCTGTCTAGAATTTCTATTATTTGGATTAGGCAGTGGAATTCAGGACCAGCAGGCATTGCATTGGGCATCAAAAACTCGAGGCCGCCCAGGTATGCTAGTACAATGCCTGCCGAATAGCAATCAGCAAGCAAGAATTATTATTAAGATACTAGAGGAAGAACTCGATGACAGTTAAGGTAGATTGAGTGTAAAGCATCTAGCAACAAAGAGAGCAATATCGCTGTAATCCTTCTCTAAGAACGATGCAAAAAAAATACGATTCATAGGCATCCATTTTTCAGTTTGATGCGATTTGGAATCCACACAAAACATTTCGATAGAAAAATATGCCAATTCTCTCTCATTATATCAGCAACAATGGCCCGCAATTTTAAATGATTTCCGTCTTTCTAATCAAATGGTCATAGACGCTCAAGTTTCATCCATTATTTCCCCTATATTCAATTTTAGTGGATTAAATGTGTCAAAAATTGATCATAATTGATCAGAAATCAATAACGGGAACAAACAAACAAACACACAAACAGACTTTCTTCTTTATATGAATAGATTTTGTAAAACTTACAAATTTTTTATTAACAAACTCTACGATTTGAAAGCGAGCAGTAGCAATAATTTTCGAAATAAAGCATTTTTATCTCCCACGCTACACTGTTGGCACGCGGAAAAATGAGTACGAAAATTAGTGTTTTCAGAGTTTTTAACTAATATCTCGGCTGATTATATACTGATTAAAGTCGTACAAAAATGGGAACAGTCGAAATATATTCTTGCGAATTTTTGGAATAGGGAATAATGTATTTAATGTTCGGAAATGCTATTATTATTTCATTGTAAAACTTAGAAATTTTTTATTAATAAACTCTAGGATTTGAAAGCGAGCAGTGGCAACAACTTTTGAAATAAAGCAGATTTCCATCTCCAGCATGCGAGACTGTTGCCACTCGGAAAAATGAGGGCGAAAATTATCTTTTAGCTAATATCTCAAAAGCACCTAACCCAGTGGGCCAGCTGTTCCATCGATGGCGAAAAGAAAAGAAAAGAAAGCTAATATCTCTGATTTTAGTTACTTTTTTTGGAAAAATTTGGACGTCGACCTCTTCTAGAACCCAGAAAAGAATTGTAGAAAGTTGGTGACGATAGCTATAGTACTGAATCAGTTATTAAAGGACAAACCAACAGACTTTTCTTCTTTATATATATATATAGATAACTGATAATGTCATATATTAATGTAACACAAATTTAACCAGCATTTATAATTGGATAACAGAGATGCAATAATACTTGCCTTGTTGTAGAAAAGGGACCTTTGTGACTCTATAATTAAAAATTTTCAAAATAATAAGACTTACTTCTTTACATTCCTTTAAAATTATTTGATAGTTCATCGACGTTATTCTGCTGTATTATTATTATTTTCTCCTCAAATCCTGGCCACTTAATTATCTCATATTTTATGAGAGTCAATTTAAAGAATACGGAGTTAAGTTAATCTAGAGCAGTTTTCAGCTACTTTTACACAGAATTTCAATGAAGCGTATCTTTGGCCTTTCTTTTAAGAAGCCTACGAATATTATTAATGATTTCTTGAGCCTGATTAATTATCCTAGCTTATCGGACAAAATCTTGTGCTCTTTTGAGGAGAAAATTTCTAATTATTTTAGTTATGGGAGTGTTTTTTTAAGTCTTTTTAATTTCTCATTATTGAAGAATATATATCTAATACGTAAGTTTCAGCAATTTCCTCATGACCCAGAATATTTGAAGGTACATGGAACATCTCGATAGGAGAAATGAAGCAGTTTTTGCAAAAGATTCAAAAGCAAGTACTTTATTTTAAGACATATACAACTTGGATTTTTCTTTTCACAGTAAAAATACATATTTCAGCTCATATATAAGTAAAAAAAAATTATTAGCTTCGTAAATTAGTTCGAAAGAACTAATTAACTTTTATATGGCTATATGAAATTTTTTGAACAATATGTCTGTTCGGTATACATTTCTAAAAAACTATTCAGTTTATCACCTTAAACTTTGGTACGGTAGCAGGAAATATACTTGTAGAGAATAATAAGAAGCAGTTTCTATTTTGGTGAAAAATAATTAAATTAAAAATATTTTACTACAAAACTTGGAAAATCATAAAAATTTTAAGTACATATTTTTCATATTTTCAAATTTTTTCCACTCAAATCTTTAATATTGAGTAATTTAAAAGAAAAAAGTAAATTTTGGAAAGGTTTACGTTCTCTACCTTAAATATAATTTTAGAAAAATTTACCGGGGCATTAAAGACACACATTTTGAGAAAAAGGCGGAAAATTGTAAACATACCACAATACTTAAAATGTTCTATTTTAAAACCTTCCAGCACCATAATCATTTTGGTCTATCACTTTTGCATCAATTCTTCTTTGCTTTATTATTTTAGTATTCGAAAACTAAGTACCGTTTTGAAAAAAAAATAGTAAAACAATTTTTTCGAATCCAATTTTATTTTTACATGAAAATACACGTCTCAAACTATTTTTCAACATAGTTTCCGCCAATGATCAAACACTTGTCATAGCGCGTGACCAGTTTTTGTATACCATCGTCAAAGAAACTTCCCGCCAGTTTCGATAACCAAGTCGCTTTGTTTTGTGAACATCAGGGAGCATTTTCGAAACCCATCAGGAACACAGTTTGCGATAATTCAAGCGGTAAGACACAATTTCGAACAAAACAGTACGTGAAATTTGTGGAAATGCCTCTGAAAGAGTTGTCATTGTGAAGCGTCTGTTCTCATGAATTGCTTCATCAACGTTCCTTACCAAATCATCGGTGACAACAGAAGGCCGACCACTCCGAGCCTCGACGTGGACATTTGTTCGACTTGCATTAAACATTCTTACCCACTTTCTCACCATTCCATCACTTATCGCGTATTCATCGTAAACTTCTGTCACTTGACGATAAATTTCGGCCAGTTTAACATTCCTCGCATTCAAAAATATAATGACGGCACGAATCTCACAGTCAGCGAGAGAACTAATTGTTTTAAACATTTTCAATGTGCACAGCAAACTGAAAACACAACATAGAGCAACCAAAATGGCGACAATTGAAAGTCAGTGAACAAGAAAGACTAGTGCGCATGCGCGGGACGCTTACCACAGCGCTGCGACGGCGCTAGAATGAAACGGTACTTAGTTTCCGAATACGCTACGTATTTTCCACTCTCGCTGAAATTTTTGGAAACTTAAGGCTGCCTCTCGAACTCGAACCTCATCAATTTTTGCAATGAGTATTTCCAACTACAGCCCCATCAATTCCTAAATGTTTTAAAATTTTTGGGAGGTTGTAAACCCCATCGTTAAAACTAATTACAACACCTAAAATACCTACTTTCAAAGTAGTTAATGAGGCAAAAGCAGTTTTAGGTAAGAGTTTCCGTAAACAACGGCTAAAACTCTCATTTCGATTCTGAGTTCTACCACGTGTGCATTTGCACAAAATTTTCCCATCAGGCAGAGACCGGAAAACAGTTTTAACAGAAGAAAGTATAGTTTTTGGCAGGGATTATTTGTGACTATACTTTTCACCTTTTTTAAGGCTTTACTGTAGTCGCACCACGTTTTCGAATTGATAGGGCACAGTTGAAAATTTGTGATAGCCCATACAGACTTTATCATGCCATCTAGGAATGTAGTATTTATATACGGTGGAATGACAATAATGTAAGGGAAATAAACCATTGGGCTAAGTAAAAAAAGGAGCTGCTCTTTTCAGTGAGCGGGAATGCTGAAAAATGTGAAAACCTTATGTCCCTTAAGCGAGGGGGCCATGGCACTGTTTATTTACATTCTCAAACCATATTTTAGGTGCTTATATATCCCAAATGTATACAAATTATATATAGTATGTGAAATCATCTATGTCTGCTCTATGTTTTTAGATTATAATTGGAAATTCGAAAATTAGAACCATTTTATGTTTCATGTGCCCTTAACAGAAGCTTATCAGATGATGTGAGTATATTGCATGTGATTAAAGACGTTGATGGTATTTATAGCTGCCACTAGCATTTGTGGTTATGAACATTACTGTTAAAACTATATATCGCTTTACTCTTCAGCTTTCCTCATATTACAAAAATTACCACATAGCGTTAAATAGTTAAAATTTACGATTTCTAAAGTGCATTTCAAACCCAATCAAATTTAAAGCATATAAAACTAACCTAAAGCATGTTTCAGTATATTTCAAACCCTATCAGAAAGTTCATCAAATCTAAAGCGTATAAAATAATCTAAAGCATATTAAGTCTGTGGGGTTTTACTATTTAAATCTAAAGTTCTAACTTAGAACCCCACGAACACTAGCAAATGAATAATCGCTTAAGTGTGTGAGCAGAACACGTAAGACTTAAAGAGGGTTTATAACCCTTTATTTTTCAGTATATTTACAATCAGTTCCTACTTGAAACTTTTCACAAAGCCTGCACTCGGGCTTGAACTAAAAATAATAATAATTTAAACTAAAACTATCTTAACTAAGTTATTTGGAAGATATAGCCGAAGCTATCAGAATCTAACTAGTTGGCCCCTAAGTATTAATTAAATCGGCGAAGCCAAGCAAGGGCCTAAGATATGGCCGAGCGTAGTAAACAGAGTAGTAGCAGAAGGCAAACGCGCGCTAGTCAGGGAATCAGACTCTCTCTCTCGAAGTTGGTGAAGTCACGACTTAAAGAATACTCTTTCTCATTTGCATTAACTGCGTTTCTGAATTTACATTCTGGCAGGAAATTGTAAGGTGAAATTAGAATAAGATAGGAAAGATATAAAACTTAAAATAACTGTTAATAAACTTAGGATAAACCTTACAAGTCAATTAAATTTAAACAAGTTTTATGCAGTGGATTTGTGTAAACAATATCCTACCTATCGAAAAAGGCAGATTCTAAGATAATAAACCTTTTTAGATGCAAAGCATCTGAAAGAATGGAAATGTCTCTATTTCAGAATTGTTATTTTTTCCTGTTCCTCAAGGTGGCATCAGGAACATTTGTGTCAAGAAACATACAAAGGATATTCTCTGGACAATTTCATTATTAGCTGCGATTATTAGAGATGAGAAGATAAATGAAGCGAGAATTATGTTTCATGTGTTTATATGAGTATGAAGCTCACCGAAATACTTCGAAGGTTATATATAAAGATTTAGATTTTGCTATCAATATTTCTAAAAGCAGATTTTTGTAAGTTATAACGTACTAAAATTGTAAATTTTAATTTCAGAGAAAACAAATATTTTTTGGTAAAGAAATAATTTTTCTGAAAAATTAGGAAACAAATGTATTTGGTTGCAAGAAAAGCCGAATGAACCTTTCGATGTCAATTACATTTAAGTGAAAAAAGATCAATCTCTGTATCTGCTCAACTTACAAATAGAGATTTATTGTAATTTTGATTCCATCAAGACAAAACATTTAAATTACAATCACGCTTTTCAGACTTCTGTTGGTGATGAATTTGCATATTAAAATCAATCCTAATTAAACGATTTGTTGTCTTTTAACTTTAATTAATCACCGTGTAATGGTTAAAAATGATGAATGGCTTAATCTTAAATATAAATATCATAATTTAAAAAAAATATAAATCGCATTAAATATTCTAGGATTTTCTACAGCTAAATACTTCCTTTTTTCGACTTCTACATAAAAGCCAAGGATCTAATTACAGAAAATAAGGTTAATCATGCATCTCTTTATAAAGAGTTTCACGAAATAACATCCATCAAAAAATACGAAAGCACTTGACGTATATTGCGGTTTACCTAAGCATTTAAATACATTGTTAAAAAGCAATGGAATAGATAGTTTTAAACTTGAAGAATTTGAATTTAAAAAGTGTAATTTAAAATTACATAATACATTCATAGTTGCTTCTAGGTCAGAGATCAATTCATTTGATAAAGGCTCATAGGCAAATACTTTAATTGCACGAAAAAATTAGCTAATCCGTCATTTTTTAAACGTGTATGTAAATGTGTGGGTTATCTGATGCGGAAAAGTCATGAAGGACGAAATGTGATATAGGACAAATCAGATTCCATCGCTTTTGTGTAAACGGCATTCAACCCTTTTTGCAACAAAATTCTATTGTAGTTACCAAGAACTGAGCTTGCCTGGGGATGTGAAACTCCCCACCCTTCTACCTTTTAATCCACATCCATTGCATTGACCTCATCCTTTCACCTACACATTAACATCACTTTCAGCTCAATCATCTTCCTTTTAATTCTTCATTTGAGAAGAGCAAAAAAATTGGGCTCGAAGACAGATCCAGCACAGTTGACCGCACCTACCTATTACATCAAACTTCTTGACCCCTTCTGTTTTAAGAAGTGCTTGTTGTTTCATCTGCCACCAGGGAGCTATATCACTAACAATTAATATTTCGACATCCCTTTTTACCTGGTGCGTTTGAAAATTAAGATCGAGACTCGATTGTTTGTGTTATTTGCAGCAATTATCCAGATGTTCTAGATCACGAATGGCGGAAGTCGGCTTCCAAGGAAATTTTGAAGTTGTGAAAGAATGTATTCAAAAAAACACCCATGGGCATCGTATAAGACTAAAGCCCAGCTAAAAAAATAAAAGGAAACTAAACTGTCCCCATTTATAAAACATGAAATATCTATGAACACGCCTTTAATCTACAAGTAAAAAATCGAAATCCCATTTTACAAGGACAAATTTTGTAGGGCTTGTAAACATGTTATTTATCAGTCATCTCAATTACGTAACTAAGTAGCGATAGCATGTTTAATATTGTGTAAGATTTGGACTTATTTACGAAATATATGAATGCTTCAAAATGTCATTTTAATTAAAAAAATAATAATTGAAACCTAAGCCTAAGTTCTTAGTTTTCGACATTACATAAAACTAAATTATAATATGACTGATGATGAAATCATAATATGACGTCAAGAAAAGTTTTAGGCATTATACGAAACTCCCATACGTAGCGTTCTTTATGATTTTAGAAAACTACACGCTGTTTGAATTTACGCTATAAAAGCAGACTAGTACAAAAACAGGTTAGCCAAAATTTAACAAAAATACACTGTTCTACAATTTAAACGATTAGGTAAATATTTAATTAAAGCATCAAAAAGCAAATGAAAGGTACATAATATTGCTAATTATTCCAGCAAGTTTATGTAGATGTAGACGTTTCCTCCATCACTTCATGTCTGATATCAGAATGCGCAAATTTAATAAGCCTTTATTAACAGCGTAACAACTTAATCAAACCTAGTAACTGATAGAAAGCATTTTTATTTTACTTTTCCAAATTTTCGTTTGCTCGAATAGAAAGAAAATTTACTAAATCCTTCTTATGGGTAAATTTTTATAAAACCTATTTAAAGCAAGACAAACAAACGAGAAAAGCGAAGGTTATTGAATGATGAGTTTTAAATAAGAGTTTCTGTACTGGTTGAAATTAAGAAAACATAATTTCGAATATTTCAATGTGAAATATTTGAAATTGTAACCTCACAATAAAACAATGAGCAAATCAAAATAAAAATCAGAATTTTGATCAGTAATTATAATTTTATTAAATGAATAAATTCAGTTTTCTCAGAATTTTGATCAGTAATTATAATTTATTTAAATGAATAAGAAGGAAACAAATTCTTAGGCTTTTCTGAAAAATATTATCTTGTACATGCATTATGCTTCTGACACTACTGATGGCTATTCAAAATACTTTTAAACCATTTATTTTAATTATTACAGAACAAAACTGAAGTATGAAATAACAGAAAAGAATACATCAATAAAAGTAGAATCAGAAGAGTTTACACGTTTAACCCATCATTATTGGTTGTCTAAACTTAAAATGAATAACCATATTTGAGATTATTTCTCAGTTCAATATAAGCATTTAATTAAAGCTTAAAACTACATCATTTTTATCCGCACGTTACAATGCTGTTTTCTCATGAAACTACATCACACTGATTACATAAAATTTCTCAATTTAGTCAAGTTCATTTTCTAAAGTGTGATGTCTGATTCTCTAATATCATCCTTCCTCTCTTTTGAGTCAATTTCAGAAGACTCAACACTTAAGTGCTGTTGGAGAAATCCAATCTTTCTGGCATCTTGATAGTACAATTAGATCGGAAAACTACTGTAATCCGCTTGTTTCCCGTAGTCTCCACCTTTCTTGCGACTGTGAAAAATACCATAACATTCTTGTGCAGCTGATGAAGCTATCAAAATATTTTTATGCAGTAGGTAAAAGATATCAAAACACACTTGATAACCTGAAAAAAAATAAAGAACCACAATTCAGCTATGCTATTAATACAGTTATCTATGTAAAAAGGAATTGAGAAGTTTAGGAATTATAGTTCTTCCAGGCAAGTGTTCAAAGATAGGAGAGCAGGAAGAGTTATTCTCATACACTGCTTTATAATAAGCAATACTTTACACAGCCTTAAACAGAAAGGAGTTAGTACCATACACTGCTTTATAATGCCTGCCTGTTTCTGGTGAGAAGGAAACTTGCAGAAAATCTGGATGCTGAGGCAAAACATTTAACTGGAGAAAAGTCGTTTTTGTCCGCATTGAGGATCCAACAAGCTGTAGTCTGACTCTACTGATAATGCTTAATTAAGTTTGGGCTTTTAATCAAACATTCATTAAAGAATGGCAGCTTATCCTCCGTAGGTGATGCCTCAGACACTGGTTGGAGCTTTGATGGATGCCTCATTGTTTTACCACTGTTCTATGAGTTAGGTAATAATCATACTGGTCAGCTTACATATCTGTAAACATTGTTATAATTAACAAGTTCTCCCATTCCTTAAAACCATCAAAGCAATCATTTAAGTAGTCTCATGAGCTGCACATTTACATACATTTTTAATTTTTCCTAGGTCAAATTTCTATTACTAGGTGAAAGAATATAGTTTTAATTTATACCTTCCATCAGCAAGAATAGTTAAACTGCCTTGGAACTGCATAGTGTCATTAAAAAAAAGGATTTCGTTTTCAGCATCTGACCATACATTTTCTATGCCGATGACACGACAGTCCTAAAGTTTATTTACGTAACACTTTACAGTGTGCAGTATTGTTTCAAATCCCTAGCACACAAATTATTCTCATTTAATTAAGGTTTCGATATAACTTTGAATTTAGTGAGGAAATTTTTATCAGCTAAAGTGTGTAGAGTCATTAGGATTTTTCGAAGCAGGAGACGTGAAAAATGTGTAATGTCCTCTCCGGGAATAGAACACTGGATTTCTCAAGACTCGTCAAGTATGCTTCCAATTACACCACAAAAGCATGCGGAAAGAGAGAAAATTATCTTATATGTGTAAATTAGTTTCATATCTAAAACAACAAGTCCAGACCTTAATTTCATTGACTTATCGCCCACAATAACATCAGTTCCTAACAAGAAATAAATTTGCAATTTTTATAGTGAGGTTTTTCTTTTTGTAATTCCCCCTAACGTTAACCTAGTGTTTAGCTATATTAAATATATAAAGCTATATTAGCTATATTATATAGCTGTGTTATACATATTAAAGCTATATTAGCTTTTGATACAAACCAATTTTTAATATTAATCATTTCCGTCAAAAGAGAAATCATTAGAAATAGAAATCAAATTACTAATTCTTGAATTATTAATTTTAATTTCATATGTATCAATGCAAAGGAGGTTCAGTCTTGAAACCCAAGAAAAACAAACTACAAATTTCGCTTTACATTTCGGTTTCAGCTTAAAGCCCTCGATAATTCTTTGCTTAAGTAAGAGTGCAAACTTGCTCCAAACTGTATCCAAACTTGCTCCAAACTGTATCCAAACTTGCTCTAACAGAGGCTTTATCTTCGAAACTAATGTCACTAGAAAAAATACCAATTTTAGAACTATCAGAGAAAGCACTGGTTTATACAACTTCTTTTTTGTTTCATTTGAACTTGACCTCATGCTGAAGAAGCACTAAAATGAAATGATTTTTATTGTAGTTTTAATTTACAAGTTCCAAACAATTATCCTAATTTTTTTTAAGCTAACACATTTTTTTAGACAATAGTTTCCTTTTTCCTTCAAAAACAAATTTGTTATCCATAAAGCAATCTTGAATGACATGCTCTTTATCAAAACAGTATACAATAAAGATTTAGACGACGATTCTTAATTTGATGTGCTTACCAAGGTAGACACTGAAGATATCTCCTTACCGTATTCTACAAAATGTTTCCTTCTTGTTATTGCGATTTGTTTCAAAGCCGGTGCTGGCAAGAGCAATAACTTTTTCTCCTTTCGCTTTTTATTAAAGAAACACATTAATTTCAGGACAGAATATTTTTTAGTTTGGATGAAATCCATTATTCATTTCGCAAACTATAAGGATTCTTCTGGTAGGCATGATTCTATTAGTGGAGTTCAAAAACCACCATATTTATCTCGAATTCATTATGAGCTTTCTAAAGCTCTCATTTTCTTTTCCAATTCATCATGTACTACAGGAAGATCATTCTTGACATGTCCTGAAATATGGTTTTCATTCCCATCGGCAACAACAAATTTGGACAAGAAAATCTCAGCTCGTGTTTTAAATATTTTCTTAGTTGCTTTATGACTTCAGGATAATTTGTTGGAGTTCCCACAAATTTTTAACCAATTTTGTCATTTACTACGACGGCACTACAACTTGTAATAAATACTGAAATTCCTCTTCGCCTGGAAGATTTTCGTTCAATTGAATTTTCTGAAACTGATTCCAGAATCTAAGAAATTCAGTCACATTTCCAAAGAATTTCTTCGGTTTGATTTTGGATAATTTAGATTTTCAGCAACTTTCCGCAGTTTATAAACCATCTTCAGAAGTATTAACTTAATTCTGCATTCGCAGCATTCTACTGGAAATTTCTTTCGATTTACTAAATCTTAGTTCTCAGATATATATTGGAAACTTCCTAAATCGCTGAAATATTCTGCAAAAAAATATGCAAAATATTCTCTGAAATATTCTGCAAACTTCCTGATTGTACCTTGCTAACTTCCTTACTCCATGGTTATTGTTCGAATTTTTCGTTTGAGCTCTTTAGCATCCGGTGATTTATTTCAAATTACGTCTTATAATTTATTTTTTTCGTACTAAATACTACTCAATCATTTCCTTTAAATCATACCTGTTGTAATCAATCTTAAAATGAATCAATCTTGAATACAAATCAATCACTGATTCTGCCGAATGTTAAAGGCACCACTTAAAATACATGAATGAGATCATATCTGAATTCGTTATCAAAAGAGATGCAGATATGTTTTCGTCTATGTACCCAATGCTTAATGGTTTTCTAAGCATAAATAGATAATTATATGTGGGAATGATTTTAATCACTACTCAAACATTCAGTGAAATTTTAATATATTAGAATCATTTATGAGTACGTTATACTTGTTCGAAACGATTGAAATTATATTGCATAAGCATTCGCAGTTCACTTCAGAGCGTTTTCTGAAACAGGACGCTAGCTTTCTTAAAGACTATTGTCAAAATATCATCTCAATATTTTTTTTAATTTATTACTTTTTTAGTTAAATTCCTTATGCAAATTGTATCACTTTTAAGGAAACTTTGTTAATGAAAAGACGTTTGATAAAACTGTGAGAGATATACAGGTACACTGGCTTTCTAACTAGTACCGCTTGGTTTGTAGCAGCAAATTAATTTGACGCTGAAGTGTGATGAAAATAATAGTGAAATTGCTCACAGTGACAACCGCCTCCATAGATGACCACTCCTGTATGTGACCAGTGTTTCTACAAACTTAATTAAACTTCAAACTAAAAGCTACTATTGATAATGAAATCATTGTCTAAGACGACCACTTGAACAAGAGATCAAAGTCGTCTGAAACAAACTGTGATCGCCTTAAGAAGGTTTTCACCGAATGTGCTATTATGGAAGAGATACAGTTCGCATCTATCATTCAAATTCATCTTTCACTTATTAACTTTTCAAGATTTAATTTAGCATATACTATTTGTTTTAAGTCTCTGTATAAACACAGCATCTTTCAGTCCTGCATCTTTTTCATTAGTTATCATACTTCCTTTTCGCGCGCATTGTTGTTAGAAATACGGTTCTAGCGAAAATACAGTTGCAGTTCGAAAGGAAATTCATCGCTATATATATCAGTGAACTTATTATTAACATAAGTAATTTTAATTTAATTGAATTTGGAATATAAATTGCACATTTGTGAAATGTTACATAAACATACGAGAATTCATCGCTGCAAATATCAGTAATTAATGACTCAGCATTCATTTAAATAATTTGAATAACTTAAATAATTCAATTGAAAAATTGAATTTAGAATCAAAATTGTAGATTTATGAAACGTTACATAAATATTTTCAGTAGAGAAAAGCCATCGAATGCAAATCATTACATTAAAATTTCTCAGAAAGTTTACTTTTTAATAATATTTTCTGAGTCATCTACGAGAGTAAAATTCTAATTGTGACTGGTATTGAAATTGAAACTGACCTTTTGAAAGTCGAGAATTAGCAATATATTTAATAAAAACAATTGATATTACGATATTATTTGAGAGCTCTGTTTGTAATTACATCAAAAGGACGGAGGATGCATATTTGTCTGAAATACAGACTCATCATTTAAACAAAACATTCAAATGCAAGGAATATTTTTCATTTCTCTTTGCTTGGCATCGCGGTGTAACTGGTAGCACGTACAGAGGGTAATCAGAAACTCCGAAGCTTGAATCCCGGGAAAAGGATGGCTGGTTTTTCGTGCTTCTTGCTTTGAAAAGCCTAACAGACTCTACACAGGTTGGGATACTTTTACTAATGTTCCAGGTGGTATTCATTTGGCTTATATTAGGATTTCAAGGCATGCCTGTGTATATGAAATATTCAAACATCTCCTCTTAATCCATTTATAGCTTCATAGTTATTGTTTACATGACAAACTCTTGCAGCAAAATACTAAAGTTAAATGAAGTAATACATATTTGAAACAGCATTCCGCAGATATTACTGTCAGGATAGACATTTCCTTTCACTGGGCTTAAACTTCATAAGAGTATTTTGCGAATGCCGTGTAAAGATTTCTCTCTCTTTCCCATGAATGGTTGGGAGCTATAGCCAACAGTGCTGCTAAGATTTTTTTTATGGCAAGCCATAGCCATTTCACACTTTCACAAGGACAAAAGCCAGAAGTAGTGGTTATTTTACTGTGAAGTTACCTAATGGGCGGCCACTGTTACCTCCTATGAGGGGACAGATAATTTTATATCCATGTCTTCACCGGGATTCGAATCCGCGCCTTTTGCCCTAGCAGTCGGTTCATACAGCTAAAATAAAGATTCTGTCTTGCGGATGTATGTGACCTTCATGCTGTACTGTGTATTTTATCCAAACACTAGTAAAAAGAGATGAAAAAAAGGGACTGCAGTCAATATAAAGGCCGTAAAATTTTAGAACTGTAATCAACCTTCGATTATCCGAGGAAGCCCTAAAATGGTTACAATTCAACCGGCCCTGACTGGAACATGTAGAACATCAGAAGAGCCAAAGGAAAAATTTACTACCTTAGACAATCACAGTAAAACCAAAGTATTTATGGAAATACGAGAAACAAACAAACAAAAAAATGCGCGGAATAACTGCAATGATAACAAATGATATAATAGTATTTGCTATCATTCTTATCCACAACAGCAAGTAATTTAATTCGGAATAATATTTATTCTTAAATCCTCCCTTAAATTGGTCAATGATAAAAGGAATTCAAATGAACAGTCATTACTCTTTTGTTTTATACTGATGCCTGACGAAATATAGAGTAATACAAACTAAAACAAATATTAGTTGCACACCAAATGAAGACAAATCTGTACTATTTGAAATATAGGCGCGCCTGTCTGAATGTTTATTTATTTATTTATTTATTTTGTAGTATTATCTCCTCCGGAACGGCGGGGAGTTGAGTTTCGAGAAAGGTAAGTCCCGAATTCCAAAACTTGCTGAAAAGTCATTTCGACCATTCTCATCTTCATACGACTTTACTCATTCGAGATATTAATTCAAAGCTGTGAAAACGCCAATTTTTATACTGATTTGTCCGAGTGGCAAAAGTCTAGCGTGATTAAGACAAAAATCTGATTTATTTTTAAAAGTGTTTCCACTGCTCGCTTTCAAATCGTAGAGTTTGTTAGTAAAAAATTTGAAAATTTGTAAATTTTACAAAATATGAAATAAAAATAGCATTGCTAAACATTAAAAATATTATTATTATATAAAGTCATGTTTCAACGTTGAAAAAAGCACGCGATTTCATGTGACGTCATTGTATGTCGAAAGGTCTTCGTTAATGTCAGCATTGTAAATAAATAGCTGCTGTTGGTAACTGTTTTGTTTCAGATTAATGTAATTGACATGGTATGTTATTGCTACGTTTATTCTTTTATCGATATTGAGAAAAATTGTTATACTATATTAAGTGTAAATCATGACGTCATACGTATAGGTATGAACCTGAGATGTCCAAAGTTTTGTTTCCTGGTTTGGCAACAAAAATTATTTAAAAAATGTTTGTTGCTTGGAAAGAATTCATATTGAAATGCTTTCATACATTTCCTTTTCAGGTGTACATAGAACTTATAAATTTTGCTTTGGCCGCAGCCCCCCTCATCTGGTCAGCTTTTCCGCTAGTATATATGTATATGTGATGTACCAAAATGTAGTCGTAGCTAAAAGTATCAGACGATAAGTTTAAAGAAAAAACAAGAGCAATTTATTAATTTCCATGAAAGACAGCAGTTACAAAAATCAGGTCCTCGGAGTAAATAAAAAAGAACAACTAATATCTTTTTGTATTGAAATTTACTCCATCGTTACATAATGAAAGACCCCCCGATATTCCTGTGCGAGTCCTTTTATAATCTCTGGAAAGGCGGAGCTTCCAAGAAATGACGTCAGCCTCGTCAGTCAATCCAATTCGGTTTAAAATTTTCCAGAACATCCAATAACTGTACCTGTAGAAAAAGCGGGAAAATCAACTTGACTACGGGGCTGTGCATTTAATTCCACGTACTTTCAAATAAGAGATCGTCGCCATTAAAATGACAAGAACATGCATTTAGAATTGTGACTGGGGAAAAAACAAAAAAGGAAAGACGAAATTTAAGTTAGGGTTTTAAGTTTTAATATACAAATATATTTATTTACCTGATATATTTAAAATTAAATTGCTTGAAAATGTATGTAAATTATTCATAGTAATTTTCTATTAATTATTATTTAGGTTATTCCTCTTTCCTGTACCTTCGGATTGAACTGTGATTTTGAATCAGCAGTGGACGTCATCCCCATTTTAGCACAATAAATCGAGAGGTAACTCTATTGTTGTTCCTTTAGTTTAATTTGAATCTTAATTAATAAATAATCAAAACAATTGGGAATAAAATATAAAGAACTGAATTTGCCAGCAGGAAGCAAATTTATTCATGGACCTAATACAGGTCAGTTACTCTATGCATTGCGCAGCATTCAAATACATTTCATTATTCATTATAGTGAATGACAAAAAATGTACTTCTGAATGATGAGTTGAAATTTAAATTACACTTTGTAATTCTAACATAATTTAAGTTCGATCTAAGCATTTGCGAGTTTAAATAACAGACGAAAAAAGGAGGGTTTTATGAGCATTGCGAATGATTAATCACATACAACAGACATATTAAAAGTACGTAACTAATTTAATTCATTTGCATGAAACAAGTAATTTATTTTTTAAATTCAGTCATCAATTTCAAATGCAATTATTACCCGATTTATTATTCAGCATTGCAGTTTCGCCCTTCGTAAAATTTAATTGAAATCTACTAGTTAGTTACAAGTTTATAATGAAATGGAAACTGTTTCATTTCTTGTTTTAATAAATGTATAAACAAATATCAACATAAACAACTATTTTAATCAGGTTTAGATAAGCATAACAGGAAAAAAAACATTTAGCAAATTTAATTATTCTTATTGTGCAACCCTGCCCTTGTAGCCCGACAGTATACTAACATTCACGCAACAGTGAATTCATCCATCAAGAAATTCTCAGTGACAACTTCGTATGCTAACACGTGCATGTCCCCAAAACTTTTTTTTTAAAGTAAAGTAATCGTGACAACCACGCACTCATAACGCAATATTTAAATCTCAGCTAACGCCTCAATGTAAAACGGCTTAATCACAATAAAATCGTAGGAATTTTAACCTTGGTTTTTTTTAGGATCACTAGGGCCCGGATTTAGTTGCTGTGTGTTAAGTTGTATCTAATTCATTAAATAAGTGATAAACGAAAGATAAGCAAAACAACTTTACCCAAACTTCCGGTATTGCTATAAATACCTTATTTTGCTACAAGATAAAGCTCCTGCATAAGCAGTTTTAATTGCCCATACCTTCAATGACAAGGTTAAATAATGCTTCTGAAAACTCATATTTACAAAACGCACTTTTATAACAGTAAAGAAACAGATTTAAATTATGCTGAGTAATTCGTTTAAATAATTGTGTCGTATACTTTATAATCATATAAAACATCGAAAATGAAATCTGAGAGTTTTCTTTCCTTCTTTTAAAATAATTTTATCTTTGGACAGCCTGATGAGGATCATATGTACCTAGTTCATATGATCATCGTTAGGTACATAGTTCCTTACTTTTTACAGGAATATATTGTTAAGAAATGTCCAGCTTCGGTAAGATAGCTTCCCCGCAAAGCAAGGTTAAGGTTGCCAAAAAATGCCTAGGAAAGGCAGGGTTGCCACGTTTGGAGCGAAATCGCCCATTTAGAGATAAAACTGGCGATATGCCATAGACGGAGAGAAAACATTCTAGAACGTATTCTTAGCGGCTTTTAAGAAAATATTCTCGAAGGTAGGTTAAAGCTATATATGCTCTGCCTGTACGCGGAGTTGTGTATCTTGAATTCAGTAGTGCAGTAGTGTCTTGAGTTCAGAGATTAGCTTGAGAGCGATCGAGCGAGTCGGGAGCCGCACTCTAGTGCTTTGCCGTGAAGTTGTCTTCACAGTTATAGCCTGAAGGCTGAGTTGCTGATTTTTCCAGCGTGTTTATCGCAGTTTCTCGACGACTGTAAACGTGTCTTTGGAACTCTCCTGCGTAACACTGAATAAATTGTGTTTTGATTCTTCATCAAGTGTTATCGTCAATTACTCTAAATCCACGAACCCGTAGAACGCAACAATATATTACTATATAAAACAAATTTGTAACTAAGAAAATTTCTCATCATTGATTTATATATTAAGTGAAGGTTCTAAATCACATTATTGATACCAGAGCAGGTAATTTTTATTGTCACCCTTCTGTTTTCGGAACTGGATTCCGAAATGTATGTACGTATGCACGTGTATGTGAGCATGTGCATATATGTTTGTGTGTATACACACACGTACGTAGGCGCATATATACATATATATATGAACGTACGTATATGCATATACGTACAGACAAGTTCATATACACAAGTGCGTATACGTACATATACGTACAAGTTCGTGCATGTAGGTACGTACATATAAGTGCATGAAAATATGTGCATATATACATGAACACATACATCCATACATACGTATATACATTCATACATACAGGCATACATACATGCACACATACATATATGTATTTCTGAATCCGGTTGCCGTAACAGAAGAGTACCTTCTCATTTAAATAGTAAAAACCTTATTGTTATACTATCACAACTTAAAATTATGCCAGTTTTTTACTGAAGAATTCAATTAATTCAAATGTTCACCATTCAATGTGTCAGGACTGGGTGTTCTATGCATAGCTTTAGGGAACATGGTGAAGTAACTCCTACAGTCCTGCTCTGGAACAGTGAGCTGAAAAATATTGGCTTTGTTCTGGTGTAGATACTGTGCTGGAGAATGACTGCACGTGAAAGGGCTTTAAAAATCCTCTTTTATCAAATCACTATTATTTACACACTTCCCAACTCGGGAGGGATACAGAAAATAAAAGACCACACTTGGGCCTAACTTAACAATCAAATAATTTTAAGACTAAAACTAAGATAGAAATTAAATTAAACTTTGCTCGCAAAGCAAATCGCGGAGTTTGGCCTCTAACTAACTGGTGCGTAGCAAGAAGTACTAATACTAGCGCACTTCAATTTATTTCAATATGCAATCACGTAATAAGCACTATGGCATATAAATTTAGGTTTCTACCTCTCTTTTAAGCTGAAAACGCGCGCTTCTTCTGACGGGAAGTTGAAACAAAGAAGAGATAGAAAGATTTAAATTAAAATAAAACTTGGTTAGTTTAACTAAAGCCTTACAAATGCACTGAAGTTCCTATCATGAAAAATCGTGAAACAGGCATAATTTGACTTTATATTTAATGGAGTCAAAAAGAGCTTGGGATATTATTTTGAAACAGATATTTAATGCGTAAACAAAACAGCATCTGAACATAAAGTAAAGAAGCAAGCCCCGTAAACGTTCTAAATACATGGCTCGAATAATAAAAGCAATTCATCACTTCTTATATAATTTTTGAAGAAACTGCTAAATTTTACATTAATACGCATATGAAACAAAATTCAAAATACTCATATGAGTGTTTTGGTGATACAAAAGTATTTGTTATTTACAAGATAGAAATTACTTTTTTTATGAAATGTAAAGTAAGTATTAATGTTTTAGCCCAAACGGGCGATTTGCCCAGAAGGGCTATTAATTTCGTTTTGGCATTTTGCATCGTTCGTTATAAAACGACGTTTCACTTTTCAAATTGTTGCCACCAAATATTAAACAGCTCCATTGTATTTAAAGGAATAAAATAATGAAGAATGTGCATGAATGTACGTATGTTTCTCCCATTGTGAAAAAACAACGGTTTATAAAAACATCAAATTTGAATAACTTACTCCTCTACTCGAATGTAGGCACCAATTTGGAATTTGTTTTATTATCTATTTCATATTTTGTAAACCTCGCGGTGCAGATTATGATTTGAACCCCTCAAAGGATATAGTTGATTTAGCATCTTCCCTGGCTTCAGAAAATCTAATAAATCTCTTGACCTTTATCAACTTTAAACGTTGAGTGACTTAAATAAGGATACAAAAAAAGACATATTTTTTTCAAATATTTTCACGTATGAGATTTTCATTCTGCTACATTCTTCTCCTACTTTTCTTTATAAAAATACACTTCTAATAGCGTTACTGAATATTTTTAGTGTATTTCTAGTGCAGTTCAGGAAGAGTTATGATGCAGTTATAACTCTTACTGAACTCAATTGAAGTCTGAACTCTTACTGAACTGATGCTTTGATAATTATTTCTTGCATAACCAGAACTATCTTCAGTTACATTACACTTAAATAAATGTCTTTGAATGGACGTGAGGAGTACTGGAATACACACACTTTTCGATTAACTTAAATAGTTCGTTTTAGCATAAAATATTAAATATTAGAATTAAAACATTGGAAAGTAAGATTAAAAAGTTAACACTCTCTGAAAAATCTTTTATTATAAAAAAAAGCATACAAGTTTTCTCGTAACTGAAACATAGGTCCTAAGAATCCTAATATTATTGTACTTTAGCTATGAGGAAATTTACAGATTCCCCTTCCCCCAATGCTGGGCATAGAATAACCATTATTAGGATTGTATTGGGCTGAATTTGGTAGGTATTGTGCTAAGTAAAACTCTTGCACTATTATGTCGACAACATTCGCTTCTTTAAATTAGGTAACAATGCAGTGGAAACTCGATTATGTCTCATTCTTTAGCCATCAGTTTCTATTATTCCCTTTCGCCCATGCCAATTAATAGAATTAATTTAACAGAAAATGAAAACGAAAGAAAGAGTGACTTCACAAAAATTTTAATATTAAAAATAAGTACCAAAACTCATAATAAAAATAGCCCAAATTGTGTTAAATAATATTAGTATTATTTTGTCACTGTGTTCAGAATAAAAGTCTATAGGGTATTATTTGGAGATTATAGCACAGTGTTGTTAAATAAAATTACTCAAAAAAGTTTGTTTTAAAAATGGACTTTTATGTTCTTTAACCACTGGGCATAATATTCTTTTGAAAATTCTTTATTACCGAGAGATTTGTGAAACTTTATATACAAGTAGAACTTTGTACTGCAATCTTTATGCATAATTTTTTACTCCGCTGTAAATGAAAAATGCACCACCGTATTTTGTTTTAAATATAATTGAAAATTAAACCATCCCAAAAATATAAAATTGATATTTATTGCATTTTAGTTAGAGCCTATTTAGGATTTATTTTAAGTACTTTAATTTTACTGTA
Source organism: Stegodyphus mimosarum (assembly GCA_000611955.2). Lineage (NCBI taxonomy): Eukaryota > Metazoa > Arthropoda > Arachnida > Araneae > Eresidae > Stegodyphus > Stegodyphus mimosarum. The sequence goes on along the minus strand of KK118379.1, from coordinate 35,517 downwards.
TACTGTGGTAAGCTGACTAAAAAGCTTTAAATAGAACAAATGTTCAAGTTTTACTTGATTTTTATCCATGTCAAACGTGCTAACGTAACGATCTTTGTAGCCGCCCAGACGGTATAGTTGTTTGGGGAGCCTACTGCGATACCGAATCTCAGAGAAGACATGGATGTTTGTAAATGTATAGTGTCTTTGTAGCATGAGGACATTCTAAATATTTGGTAAGGAGAAACTCCCAAAAGGTTG
>KK118379.1:14434-35241 GCA_000611955.2 Stegodyphus mimosarum | reverse complement strand
TCTAGGACCCGTCTCCCCGGGGTATTCTCCATCAAAATTTGGGACGGAACTGAGCAAAGTCGTACTCTCTCCTGTATGGTGCTCAAGACTCTTGCCAACGATAGGCTCAGTCTTGTTCTCCTTACCACGGTGAATTTCGTGGGCTCTTTCCGATGCTACTGTCACAACAAAATAACGACAGATCTTCGTTATCAATTGCTCCAATCTATTGGCGGTAGGAGTGTTGTTTGTTTTTCATCTTTCTCTTGTCTACCACGATTACACGTCTGAGTAGTCTACTACGATGACACGTCTGAGTAATCTACCCCGATGGCACGTCTGAGTAATACATAATTGAAGTCCCACTGCATAGTAACATAAAACTGTTTACAATTACCCGCTTTGTCACAAAAACAAATTTGTTCAGGAGGTCGCCGAATGATTTCTGACGACAAGGAAACTTATACATACAATATTGGAGAATTCCAGCTTGCACTATGGCATACTAATATGATCATCTTTCAGAAACTTCATATAATTCTATTACTTTTTATCTATAGCATATAATATTCATTTGTATACATCATTATGAAGGGAAATTTTATGGAACTCAACTCTTTCCAAATGCCTAAGCACGAACTTCTATAGCACAGTTTTAAATGTAGAAAAAAAGAAAATATTATCAGCAAGCTGAATAATCCTTGATAATGATTTTATAAAATAAAGCATTTGAAAGCAATAACATTGTGAATCTTCCAAGGAAGTCTAATTTTTTTTTCAAAATTTGTTCCATTAAAAAAAAGAAAGACTTAGCGTTTATTTTAAAAAAGGGAAACTAAAATTTTACTTACGTTTGAGAATAAGATAATTATTTCGAAAAATTGAAAGAAAACCATAGAGAAAGCGAGATAAGAGATATTGGAAAGTTGGAAGAAAGATAGTTATCTTTAAAATGAAGGAAATCATAAAATTGATAAAAAACGAATCGATAATCTAATGGCGAAGAAGAAGAAATTGCTAAATGACAGAGACGTACAAATACAATAAAGCAAATTTTCAAAGAGGGTTTCAGAAGCAATCTTTAGAAATGTCAATAAAATACGGCAGTTAGAAGTAGAATCAGTGATTCATTATTAAAGAACCTTCTAAGGGATGCTTTTTAAAATAACGATAAAAATATTTAAGAAGTTTTCATTCGACCAATGCGAACTTCTTTTGAATTCTCACATCATATGTTAGATGAAAAAAAAACAAAGTATTTTAACATTGTTTGCACTTTTACATAAAACTCAAGTGACATTGAAATCAGAATTAATTAAGACTCTTAGTTTATCAGGACAACTGTTTCTTCTAATTGATTTTGCAAGCATAACTGGAGTCCTGAGTAAGAACAGGGAGCTTACTAAACAATAGGGGTGTAGAAGTTCTATGAAATACTATGTATGAAGAAATACTATGTTCGTGCGTGCGTAGAAGATACGAGAAAGATAAGAAGGGTTAAAATAACCTTTTTATTTGCTTCTCAATTTTACAGCCTTTCCCGCACTTCGGGATACAAAGACCAACCACTTGTGGCCTGAACGTAGAAGAATATAAGACTACTAACTAACTAAAATAAGAGCTAACTTTTAATATTTCACACAGATGACTAGCACTAAGACTAGTCTTTTAAATTACTACGTCTGTAGAACGCAAATTGCGGAAAACTACAATACGTCTTTAACTTTCAAGAGGGTTAAACCCCTGGACTTAAAGGCACAGACAGTAAGTGATGGCAAGCTCGCGTAAAGCCTCGCAGCAAGAGGACTCTCTCTCCTTCTACCTCTTGTCCAAAAGCCAAGATTTAAATTTAAGCGTAAGCAAGTACAGTTTGCATAAACATATTCACGTGTTAATTCTGACCGGAAGTGGAAAATAAGAGATGCTAGTAAAGTTTTAAATATCAAAAAAAATAATAATTGGCACTATATTTAGCAACCACCATACTATCACGCACTAATAAATGATAAATACTTTTCGTTTTTCAAATTGTTTTACACATAGCAATGTACTTAAGGAATTAACTAGCAATTAGATAATATTGTAGAGATATTAGGTTATTTTGAAGCTGCAGACAGGAAAAATGAGAAATACCATCGCCGGAAATCGAACTGGACCTCACGAATACGCGCCGAGTGTGCTACCGTTATACCACGAAGGCATGCAGAAAGGATTGAGAGACTATCTCATAATATGTTTAAAAATTCAATTCATATTTAGCAGCTAAGAAATAATTTTTTTTTTTAATTTGCCCATACAGATTCAAAGATCACCAAACTACTTAAATGTGAATCAAACTTTGCGAAATGCAAATCACGAGCCTGATCTCTAATTTTATCAGCCTGAGTGATGCCCAGTAACGAGTGAGTGATGAAATAAAAATTTCACGCACACATTTCAATATACTTAAAACTTTATCATCCAATTGCAAAATTTCAAAAGTATTACTCAATGATATGTGTTACAGATTTTTATAACAAAACTACGTATATATAATAAAATGAACAGAAACAGGCGAATTTATACTCTCTGCATGAACAATGAATTTATACTCTCCGCATGAAGAATCTAAAAAATTAGTTTGCCTGCATTACTCCTTCTTCTTTTTACTAAGAACCTGAATAGGAATACATTTAAACACAGAAACACTGAACGCTGTGAAGATAAGATTTGTAAATAATGGCCTGAGGAAGATAAACCTATTCATTACATGAGACAATTTTTAACCTCTTTTCATCGTAAATCACGCCCCTATTTCTTGCTCCGGAAAATCAAGAAGCCTGTCGATAATGAGCTACGCGCGGATGGTATGTCATCTGAGTTGTCACCTTGTCTTTGCGTCCTTGATACAAGGCCAGCTGCTCGAGGGACCAGATGTTTCGTGGATAGCCTCCTAAAGAAGACTCGTGTCTTCTTATTATGAGGAATAATTCGGGCGGTGCCCAAGGTCTCTAATGAACGTTTTCCGTTCACAGCGAACCACCAAAGAAAAAAATTCGAGGATAAATACTGTTCGAAATTGGAAAGCTATATTGCAATGGATGGGTGTCAAATGAAGGGGTCTTTCTGCTAATTAAATTACGTCTTTAGAAGTTTTTTCATTGACCGCTGCTTTTGAGATCAAATTCCAGGAACTTCAGGTATAAGTAGAATAGCGTCGGAAGGTCATAGCGTGTAGGTTTTATCGATGTTATCAATTAAATAAGATGTAATTAAATCGGCTAGCTTTTGAAAATTCACATCTTTGGTTCTGAGATTAATGAAAATATTTTCCCCGATTATTTTCGTTAGCTTGGAATAAAAAGATCTAGCTTCACAAATTACTGAAACTTGTTCAAGAATAAAGGGCTTAAAAGATAGATTATACACCAACTTACGCGATTTAACAACTGACATAACTTGTACTCAGAAAATGTACAAATATGATGGTAATAATCATAATAATTGTATACGTGCTCCATCTCTAAGACACTACACGAACTGGTCCCAGCTGAGAAACTCACCTATTAGGCAAGGGGTTGGGTCGCCAAAGTTCCCTAAGTATGTACGCTAATCAAGCTACCATTCCGGGCTCCCAATCCGAGGTGGCAGACATTAAAAGTTTGTCTATAACCACTGCTTCCTCCTGGGCCCGCAGGATCGGCGGAAAATTGCACGCCTGGATATCTTACTGGCAGTTAGAGATGCTACCTGCCAGTACTACGCGGAATGCCCGAAGCCCTTGCACAGGATCTAACACGGGGCTTACAACACCTCACCCTATGGGCCACTCGAATAAACGGGGACGGTTTTACCGGCGAATACCCACAGGTCACGGGGAACCTCCATACTCAATGATTTTGTCATTGTTTTTTCACAGTCGAAAAATATATATACGTTCATGCACAGATTCATCATTATTTAATTTCTTTAAATATAATGCAGGGTGATAATATTTGGTGGCAACAATGTGAAAAGTGATAGTGAACGAAAGCAAAACGCCGTTTTGAGACTGATAGCTCGTCTGGGCTAACGCTTCTTTGGGCTAATAAATTATTAATTTTTTTTAAGTGGAATAAAATTTGAGAATAAATAATTGCAACCTAATCTCTTTCTCTTATTTATTGAATTTTGTCTTCGACACATATATAAAAATTGTATGTTTGTATGCTAATAGTTATAAACTTTTCTTTTTTCATAGCTTGGCACTTGATGGAGTTTCGGTTCTATTAAAGTCCGCAGTCTTGGAGAGATATTATTAGAAATTTATCTTCGTCACAGAATGTGCATGCTTGATGATCAATCGAATTTCTTTCTCATTAAAGTTTTGGCTGTGGAAAAGATCTGCTCACAAATAAATTTATTCTCGAACAAATCTTAGTGCAGAAATTTATAACGTTTGACAAGTACAAATAGAAGTTAATAAAATTTATAAATTCAAATCTTATATCACACTGTAAATTAATTAGCTCCTTTATAGATTTTCTGGAGTAATAATGTTCATTCCTAATAGAAACGGAAATAATATAAACTCTATCTTCAAATAGATGACATGTTGAAATCTTTGCAACAATAAATAACTGGAATATATTTGCCGTTTGAGACAACTGGACAATTAGTGGTCCGCTGGATTAGAGGACGTGACACTGTTTTAGTTTGTCTTCTTGTAGTGACTTTTGTTAGTCGGGAGGAAAATAACGAGCTGAGTTTCTGAGTAGTTGGGTACGATGACATTGTGATGCTCCATTTCTTGATAGTCAAAGAAACTGATGAGCGTTAACTTTCCAGACAGGCTTCTCAATTTTCTCTTTCGTTACAGTTCCTCCTTTGTATACCGTTTGTTTCACTACATGTACTCACGAATTTTAGTCATTCTTCATTCGATGCAGTATATCTTATACGTAAATGCATTGTATATTATTGTTTGATGCATATCTATTGTTGGGAAATGCCCAGCTGCGGTAAGACGGCTTCCCCGCAAATCGGGCTTAGGGTTCCCAGAAAATACAAAGGAAAAAAGGGCTGTTAGATATGCCACGAAATCGCCCATTTGAAGGCAAAATTAGCTATATGCCATAGGCAGAGCGAGAACATTCTAGAACGAATTCTTACCTGTTTTCAAGAGAATGTTTTCGAAGGCAGGTCAAACGCTGTAAATACCCTGCCTATACGCGCAGTAGAAGTTTATCGTGAAGAGTATCTTCAGTGTGTTGAGCTCAGTAGTATTTCTTTGAGTTCAGAGATTAGCTGGAGAGTGACTGACCGAGTCGGGGGTTGTACTTTAGTGCTTTGCTGTGGAGCTGTCTTCACCGTTATAGCCTAATATCCTAAAGGCTGTGTTGCTGATTGTTTCACGTGTTTATCGTAATTTTCAACAGCTGTAAACATGTCTTTGGAACTCTTCTGTATAATACTGATGAATAAATTGTGTTTTTAATTCTTCATCAAGTGTTGTCAGCAATGACTCCAGATCCATGAACCCGTAGAACAAAACACTATTTCTACCTTAAGAATCAGAAATAATTCTTAAAGATTATCCACAAAAAATGTTACTATAATGATTCTTCTTTAGTTAGATGAGCAAAAAAAAATTCTCTTGCACTACGTTAAAAGAAATTAACACACAGCACCTAATCGCTTATTAGTTTCCAAGTCTTTTATAGTACACCTCTTCATTCAAATCCCAGTTAAAAAATCTGTTAAAAGAACCAAGGGTGCATAATAGCAAAGCGAACATGGAAGAATATTCGATAAAGTTTTCATTTCCACAAGTTTAAATCGGAAATCAATAAGACAATCATTAAGATATTACAGTTATTAGAATCTAGTAAGAAGCATCAATAACATATTGGTTTGTTATGTCCTTTTGCGTCATTTCTAATCTGAACGGAATGCAGATTAAATAAATACTAGATAAAAAGCTTCGTGCATTAGTATTAAATAATTAGCTATTTTCAGCAAGCAATAAACATAACACTTTGCTAATATTCTCACAATTCTTACAGCAACTTGGGTATGGCATAAAACTTATATAGTTTTTGACAAAGGTAATTAAAGGATTATTGGCATCTGAAGCAGAAGGATGTTTACTCGTCACTTATTCACACATATACTTATTTTTATTCTATGAGCAACTAATTGTTGGCTAAAAACCTACATTTTGTTTGGCTGCTAGGAGTAGTTAGAAATAAATATTATGATGTTCTAGATTATGTTATTTAGTAAATTATTTCAGCATTTGAAGACAGAGTAATCTTCTGAAGGCAGGTAGTCAGCAGATAAATGTAGAAAAGTAATTATTGTTATTGTTGACTAATGCTCATTTGTCTGTCCTATAGTCAGCCCAAGCCTCTGGTGGCAAGGAGCACAAGATTACGCCTGTCGTTGGCAAAAGCCTTGAGCACCTGACTGGTGACAGTGCAACCTCTCAAGAGGACATTCGGCACGCCGCATATTTAGAGTGCCTCTATGCCGCACGGACACCATACATTTATAGACATCCATGCCTTCTCCGGGATTCGAACCCGGGCCCTTCGGCACGACAGTCAGCGAAGCTAACCACTATACAGGCTGGGCAGCTAAAGTAACTATAATCCTACATTTATCTGATAATAATTTGCCTATCCTTTCTACTTCACCATAGGTACAGAACTAATCAATTAGTTTGAGGAGTTACTTGTAATATGACGAATAAAATTATGTTATCTCACATATTTCAGATACTTATAATAATATTAAAAATTAATAATATATAAGAATTTTATATAAGATATGTGTAATTTATAAGAATATTAAGAAATAATTTTTTTTAAGATCTGAAAACTTTCAGATTTTATATTATGCCCAAAGGGTCGGTTTTTTTTCTTCTTCATTTACATATATATACACTTTTAGATAGCATGGTGGGCTAATGCTCCTTTGGGCTAAAAATATTTAAAAAGAGCATAACTTTAGAATTTCCGATAGGCAGTCTCTTGCGCTGGAGATAAAAATATTCTTTCCCGTCTGGCATAGCTGGCTTTGAAATCATTGAGTTTGTTAATCAAAAATTCGTTAAAGTTTTACAAAATAGAACATGCAGAATAAAACAAATTCGAAATTCGAATTTCAGGTCTCCATATGCGGGTGGGGGACTACGTGATTCAAAATTTGATGGCTTTAGGCACCGTTGGTTTTTCAAAGTCCGAAAAAAATGCATGCATTCATGCAAATTCTTCATTATTTAATTTCTCTAAATATAACACAAGGGGATAATTTTTGGTGGCAACAATTTGAAAAGTGATTCTTTTATAGCGATTCAACGTAAAATCCTGTTTTGAGACTGACAGCTCTTCTAGGGTAACGCTCCTTTGGATTAATTATATTGAAGAACAATATATTTCAGAATTCCTGATAATATAAAATGCTGGTTTATTATCACGAATACTATCTCTAAAAATATTCATTTGCAATTAAAGTTCGTTCCCTGTCATGCTTAGTATAGAAACTAACAAATTACTAATACCCTGAAAAAATGTATCTTTTATACGTACACAATCATTAGCAATGCTGGTAAGATCATCTGAAGGCTTCTAATGGTAATGAATGATCAATACATTCTTCAGCTTCCGCATTTCAATTGCGTTTATTGGAATTTAAGTATAGGTCCTTATTATTCAAGATGAGTACTTATAAACAACTAATTAGGAAACTATTTACATATATTTCTCGTTCTCAAGGTTAGTTAATATACAATCCAGTTTTGAAACACACCAGCTTACGTTTTTCTCAATTTGATTAGTGATTATGTTCTAATTAATACTCCCAAGATAATACTGGGAGATAAGTAACAATAATAAATTTTAACTCCGTCGTTTAAGCAAAAGGTTTTTGTCCTGAATACATATTTTTGGAAACTGTAAAAGCATTTGTTTCAACTAAACACCTGACAATCAAGTAATTACAAAACTATTGTGCAGAAGAGGTAGGTATAATGGTAATTAACAAGCACTAGAAATGTAAATATTTAAATCATTTTATAAATTTATCTAAATGTATGTGTAATTTTTGTATATGTATTTACTGTTGTATTACGCTGTAGATTAAAATTTTAAGTATATCTTCCGATTAACAAGCTTTAATAAGACTTAGGTTATTAAAATCATTAATTCAGAGGCAATTTAGAAACAAATCATGAAATTAGATCCTTGATATTCTTATAATCCGCAATGAAATTGATTTTAACACTACTGTGTACCGTAAACCCTTTGCAGTTTGTTTACCACCCCATGCTAAGTCATACCAGCCTGTTAAGCAAAAAATGGCTTCTTTTTACTATTACGTATTTCGCCAGCTCAAAGTTTGTTCCTCAGAATCTTTGTTTACCAATGAACTTAAATTATTTGAGAGCAGTTGCTATTAACCGAGGATTTTCTCCCGTGATCATTGATAAAGCCGTTAAAAAATTTTCAGATTCCCATCAAAGAAGACTTTCCACTGTTAAAAATAATATTAATGACCTTGTCGTGATTCCACTTTATCCTTCTGTTAGTTATAAAGTTGCACGAATTCTCCAGAAATTCAATTTTCAATTCAGTTTCTCCCTTATCAATAAAATTCACGGTTCGACTCTAAAAGATTTCGTTTCTGACTTTAATTCTTGGGGAATTTATAGTATATCGCGTCAGTGTGGCTTGAGATATATTGGCCAAACAAAAAGAACGTTAAAGTTTCGTATCAAGGAACATGAATCTTATGTCCGAAAGGGCGAAATTAACAAGTCTTCAATAGCGTATCATAGTTGTAAATTTAATCATAATTTTGACTTTGGATCTGGAAAAATTATCCAAAAGGCTTCTTCCGTTGGTGAATTGGATTTTTTGAGGCTTTTCATATTTACAAAGATTTAGCATGCTTAGTGAATGATTTTAAGTCCAATCCAGTTCTTTCTAACGCTTTTAAAATTCTATTAACATAGTTCTTGGTTATTATTTTTGCCAATAGATGGCGTTGTCTCCTCGCGCATGGTCCTACCCGAAGGTATAAAAAGCCGTTACTGAGGTTGCTTTCCCTTTCCAGAAATTTCGTTCTCCTGATGAGGAGGGACCTGTAGATGTCCTGGAAATCGATTCAGTGTTTTGAAAAATGTACGTCAAATATAAGGTTGTTTCAGCGATTTTGAAATCATGAAATGTTTAAAATTGGTAATTTTGGGCTTTATTGAAGTTAGTACAGCTTAAAAGAGACCTGTAACTTAAAAGAAATCCGTACTTTTATGGAATTCGCGTTATAAAGCAAGCACAGCGCCATCTGATACTCAGTGAATTAATTCAAATCACGCAATTTTACGAATTTTAGGAGCACTTTAAACGCATTTTTACTGTTTATGTGCCATTGATTTTACCTACCTTGTAAGCTTATTGATAACAACGTAACTATAAATGGCTATAAGTTCTAATAAAAGCTACTTTTAATGCATTAACTTCAAAAAAAGAGCCTTAAAAATGCAACACAGTATTTAAAAGTATAAACGTATCTACAAATACCAAAATAAATTTAAGAGCTTCTGATGCCTTTAAGGGAAACGATGAATGTTGTTAGATGGCGGTAAATTAATTATTTAACTTCTAACAACTGCAATCAAAGTAGCATCAAATTATCCCTTGAGTGCGGTCTCAGAAACTTCTAGTAAAATTGCAGCCAAATTTGATTTCTTTTGATCAAATAGATACGTGAATATTAAATTTGTTTATCAGTAACGCATGATATAAATTTTTCAATGTGAATCACAGTATGGAATGTGGGTTATTAAAATCTTCAATAGAAAACCGGAAAAATTGTACAAGAAGTCCCAGGCACAACTGATTTCACAGTGTTGGCTATGCAATGCAGTGTCCCTGGGATGCTAATATTTGGTGGTAGCATATCTGCGAAAAGCATAGGAACATGGTACAATGTCTGACAAAATGGCGATGCTCCTGCAAATCAAACTTTGTTAAATAAGAGCAGTGAAGTATTGTTAGAAGTATTCCAAGTAAAGGAATGAAATTTGTGTACGTAGACCATTGGATGAGAATTCAGTATGGTAACCAGACAAGAAAAGACTAAGAAAAAAGTGAAAAGACTAAGAAAAAACCGATGTTACTAATGTGGAAGTTTCTCTTCGCGCGGGACCAGCAGCTACAGAAGACAACGCTCCAGCAACTTCAAGTGGTACACGAAAACCGATGAATCACAATCGAGAAGGTAACATCATCCTCTGAATCGTGATGAGCTGGTAATTTTTCTGAGATCATGTTGTTGTGATTAACCTCCAATTAATATTTTCAGAAACATTTTATCCAATGAAGTTTTACATTTATCTCGTTAATATACATCAAATATTTTCCACAGCCATAGTTTTCTAATAAGATACTAAACTTGTTTTCTTTCAAAATAAAATGGCAAGTCGATTCAAAATACAGCCGACCAAACCCTGGTGACGATGCGTATTTAGCAATGCGAAGAACTGAGCTATGCAACCTTATGCTTATCAAGAAATATCAATTTTTAAATAAGTTATTTTAAAATACCACAAAAGGAATATGATAATAATAATCGAACAAAATTTAGAACAAGAAATTTTACAATTTTCGAAGAAAAATATTTCGAGCTAAGTTTCTAAAAGTTGGGAGAAATCTTTTTAAAAGTACTATTCGAACTTTCATCAAGAGATTAAAATAGCACCTACCTCCTAAAATATAAAGACACATTTTTGAAGAAAACGGATGCTGAATTCAGGCAAAAATTAGGTTGTCATATAAGGTATTTCTTCCGCCTTCTTAGCATGCCTTCGTGGTGTAATGGCCAGCACACTCGGTGCGTATTCGAGAGGTCCGAGGTTCAAGTCTCGGCAATGACACAGCACATTTTTCACATTTCCTGCATTAAAAGAAATCCTAATGACCCTACTTTGGTGCCCGAACTAAAAAAAGGTGGTGGATGACGATTCTTCGCCACCAGGATTTGGCAAATGAGTGCCCCAGTCACCCTTTGAAAGGGGGCTCATATAAGGTATTTCTCCCACCTTCGTGGTGTAATGGCCAGCACACTCGGCACGTATTCGAGAGGTCCGATGTTCGAGTCCTCGGGAGGGCATTACTCATTTTTCACGACTCCTGTTTCAAAAGAACCCCTACAGTCATTCTCATTTCTCTCCTCCCCCAAAAGAACACAGAATGATATGAATAGCTTTGCATCAAATTTAAGTTGTTAATTGAATTTTATAAGCTAGGTATCATATTATATACAGATTCCACCAAAAAAATATATAAACATATAAGGTAATTTCTTTTTGCTCTCCTCATGCCTTCGTGGTATAACTGGAAGCATACTCAACGCGTATTCAAGAGGTTCAGTGTTCAAATTTTGGCGAAGACACTGCACACTTTTCACATCTCCTACTTAAAAAAAGCCTAATGACTCTACAGTCGAACCAAAACTAAAAGGTGGTGACCAATAATTCGTCCCCGCCAGGATCTGACGATTGGACACTCGAAGCGTATTCGGGATCACTTTAACAGATGCAACACTGCAAACACTTTAACAGATGATATCTGCGAATTGGTTCCGAAGATGAATTGGATTATCGTTACAACATGTAGGTTTTCTCAACAAATGTCGGTACTCTTTTGACTGTAACATGTAACCATGCCGCATAATAATAAATTAAGATGGTTGAAGCATGTTTCACATTTGAGGAACAAGATTTTTTGTTTAAGTGGTATTGTAAGTTTGAAATTGGTGCTAAATTTCAACAAGAATTCGCAAAGCAGCCTCTAAGACCGTTGACAACTACAGAGTTTCGTAGACGATTTCAGACGCAAGGTAACGTTTGTAATGTATTTAAGGAACAATCAATCGGAAAGATATCATACAGCTACAAGTCCTCTTTCTTCAGCTATGGTTTTAAAAGAGCTTGCAACATCATCTCAGAAGTCCGCTACACAATGTACACTTGAGATAGAGATTAGCAGAACGAGTGTATGACAAATTCTGAAAGAAACTAACTGGAAACTGTACATTTTAAGATCATTTCATGCGTTAAATAAGGAAGATATAGATCACCAAATGTGAGAAAAAATGAGCCCTTCCATCAACAAGATGGGGACGCTCTCAATACCGCTGAACTGTGTAGGTTTTCCTAAACATAATCTCTTGGAATACTGGATAAAATGAAGTGCATTTGAGTTCCCATTAAGTTCAGCAGATTTGAAACCTCTCGGCCTTTATATCCTTTATAAAGTCTTGAAGCCCGGACATTGCGTATAGTGGGGAATCGATTATGCTAGAGGTTCTTCGTCAATAAATTACAGCGGCATGGTATCAACCTCGCGGACATATTGACTAACAATACTGAAGCAGTCGCTTTATGCTGTGCTACGTTTCTAGAAGCTGATGGTTACCCCTCTTAGTTGAACAAGTACAGATGCAGAACAATTACATTAAATCTTGTCTAAGTTATTATATGTATAATTATATTAATTTATAATTAACTTCTATACTTACAATACATTAAAGAACTTCCTTTTATTAAAGTGAGCAAACATTTTTTCTGACCTATGTATTTCATCGATGCAGAAAAGTATAAAGATCCGAAATCAGCAACAAACTAATTTATTCTTCACTAGCAGCAGTAACCATTGAAAAGAGCAAGAATTAATACACCTCTGTATATCATCCGCTGGTACATAAGGAAGTTGAATTTCATCTGAAGAAGCACGGTATCACATATCTTGTACATGATATCAAGAAAAGAAAAATAAGTTCACGAAATAAGCAAAACTACGCACAGTTTTTTAAAGGTTAAGTTGACTATGTGTTAGTCTGATGCTGCTTGGGATGTCATCACAAGATCTTACTGAATCATTTTTAAAAGCCAAACGCGAAGCATAATAGATTATATTACTAAAATAAGGATCCTACTTATATTTTTAAAGAAGCCAAAAATTTATCGATATTGGATATATGTTCCATAAAGGATCTTTATGGACCACATTCTACTCAGCAAAATTAATTACAGTCTGCAATAGACATGTATGGATTTATATTTACTTTGACTAACCAATTAAATTTATGCTTTCTTTCCTATATACTTTCATTCCCTTAATTGTTAGTGTCAGAATATGTAAATTTGGTAGCGTGCACGAAAGGAATGCAATTTCTACCAGTAGGAGAAAAGGTTTAAATACTGAGCTTTAAAAGGGACAGTGGGAAAGCACTGTACCTCTGTAGCGTGAGCTTCTGATTCTGTACTTATTGCTGGTTAAGGTGGCGTAACTGCTATTATTCTGCTGCCACTAGACTTCGACGCGGTTTTAGGTAACTGGATTATCTCAGCCCTGGGGAAAATTCTACTTCTTTGTTAATGTCTTTGAATTTTAAGTTTAGTTCTTGTTAGTTGAGTTACCGCCCGAGCGAGGCGTAGTTTGTTAGAGTCAGGTCGACGCATTATGGATTTAAATAATTTAATAAAAAGTTCCTTTAACCCTTTTTTTGTCTGGCTCCTGCACTTACTTTAGCAGTCACACTGAAAGTTTAGCAACTCGATACTACAGACAAATTAAATAAACTTCAGTTTCTAACTAAACCTCGGTTAAACCTTAGGATGATTTACTCCAAAAAAGAACATTAATATCCAGTGCTTCAAAGAGACGTACTGTGGGTGTTGAACTGATTATGATTGCCCTTAGAATTATCTATTAAGATGTGTACTGGCAGAGATCTTTAACTATGTTTTAAGTAGCAGTGAAAACAAATAACAGTACATGGCAATTTCTTCCTTCTTTCCGCATGCCTTAAGGTGTAATTGGAAGCATATTCGACGCGTATTCAAGAGGTCAAGCTTTCGAGTCTCCGTGAGTCTCTTGCATATTTTTCACGTCTTCTGCTTCAAAATAAGCTAATGGCCCTACAAGTGCTGCCCGAATTAAAAGATGGTGGACAATGATTTGTCATCACCAAAATTTGGCGATTGGGTCCTCTAATCCCCAGCACTCTTTAAAAGGGGGAGTATGTAAGGTATGTTCTTTCTTCTCTCCGCATGCCTTAGTGGTGTAATTGGGAGCATACGCGACGCTTCGAGTCCTGGAGAGGGCACTGCACATTTTGCACATCTGCTGCTTTAAAATAACCTAAGGACACTAAAACAGTTTATCAGATTAATACATACTCTAAGTTAGTTGTTTAAAAAATTAATACTGTCCAAAAGCATTAAAAAATTCTGCTACAACTGTTTTATCAAAACTTTCGCATTTGTAGTAAACCAAACTTAAATTTAATCAGATTTACTACACTAATTCAATATGTATTAACCTTTCCATGAATCATATATTTGAATATTTTGTGTTTTCAAGGTGTTCATGGTGTTCATGGGTTTTTTCACAGGCAGAATGTTAAGCAAACTTTGAGCATGTGTTATTATTATAATACTTGCAATTTAAAACTAATTATTAAATTCATTATTTAGTTAATAATGTTCCTCGTTCCTGGAGATTTATCATGTGCATAACGTATTCATGTATCATGTGTGAGTAATTGCTAAAGTGCAATGTCTGTCTTTCATTTTTCAGCTATATTAATTTATGGACTCTTTTTTTCAGGAAAAATAGCGCTGCATTTCTTATTGACAACAGGTCTTATAACAATAGTTTTACAACATATGATATAAATACAATTAGTTTGATTTACATTGTTGAATTTCTATTACTTTTCTATTGTGGTAGAAGCCATTTTATCACATTTTTTACTTCTATTGCAGGACTTTTATTTTTATAAATTTCTTGTTCCTTTATTTACCCAATTAGAGGTCATCTAGAAACTGAAAATTTGTTCATTGTCCTGTTATTTTGGGGTTTTCCAGTAATGATTTCAATGAAATTTCTAATAATGTATCACATTTGACTTCAAATCCATGTCTGTGAATTTTAAAAAGCTTTTCTTTAGTTAATTAAGATTTGATTCATATTTCAAATTCAATCTCTAACACCTTGACCTGTTTTAAAATAAAAATTTCAAAACACTGCGGCTTCGAAATCCGATATTAGGTCATCGAATCGAGCAAAACAAATTGACAACTATATATCAAAATTTCAAGACAGAACTAACATGTTTGAGTGTATTAACTGTCGAACTCTATGAAACAAATCGTAAGTAACCAAACACGATTTTGTGAAATGAGCATTATTTTGATTTTTAACACTTTCTTGCATTGCGTGAATACATTGTAACTTACTTTTCAAATAATTGTCACGTATATCAGTTCTGAATATAGGAACTGCGAGCTACGTGTTGCGATTATTGATAGAATATAAACAATGTAACACGGAAAGCCCGTCAGTTGTGATAAAGGAAATTCAATATTTAATTAATATTTTCCCTTCTCGCTCTAGATTTGTCATGTGCATAATATAATCACGTACAATATGTGTACTGTTACTCACGTGTAGCCTTCTACCTCCCGTTTTTTCAGACGTATTAATTTACGGGCTGCTTTTTTGAATAATAATAGCATTAATCTTTTATTGGAAATAGTTCTTACAATAATACTTAAATCTTAGTCACAGGTTAGTCACTAATTAGTTAGAAGTATTAAATGTTAAGAAACACACACAAAAAATTATTTAGGTTAATGAGATTTTACAAGCTAGACCTGCGAATTGCATTGTCAAGTGATACATCTTTTTTGATTAATTCAAAGTATACGAAGTGACTTAAAGTACTTTGTCGTGCAATATACTTTTATTTCATTCTTGGTAATTAAACGAAAAGCAATACATATCTTCAAGAACAGTCTAATTGCTTTTGCATTAGCTCTTTTCCCTTTTCCCAAAAAGGTCTGAAAACTTTTAGGTTTTATGTTACTCCCAAAGGGTCGCGTTTTTTTCTTTTGCACATGCATACACGTTTCGACAGCATTTAGACTAACCTCCCTTTGGGCTAAAAGTATTTAAAAACAGCTTATCTTTAGAATTTCTGATACAAGGTTTCGCGGTCTGCAGATAAAAATGTTTTATTCCGAACAGTGTTGCCAATGCTCTCTTTGAAATTCTTGAGTTTTTTAAGTAAATTTTCCATAACGTTTTAGAAAGTATGTCAAAGTTCGGACTTTAGGATGCCCATATTCGGGTGGAAGACTACTTTATTCAAAATTTGACGGCTTTGTAGAGACATTAGGATTTTTGATGCTGAAAGATGTGTAAAATCAGCAATGCTCTCGACGGGACTCGAACCACGGACATGCCATGCTAAGGAATACCTTATATAATTAAGGTTAGTTTTTTCGCAATGCGAGAAACATACAAACATTCATGCAGATTGTGCATTATTTAATTTTTTTAAATATAACACAGAGCTATAATATTTTGTCGCAGCATTTGAAAAGTAGTCCAGTGCTTTTGGTGATTCGACGCAGAATGCCTTTTCGACATTAATAGCCTTTCTGGGCTATCACCCCTTTGGACTACAAAAGAATGGAGCATAAATTCACATTTACCGTTATCACACGGTAAAAGTTAGCTAATATTTATTTATTTATTACTTTTTATTTTTATTGCTTATCGTATGCTAGTTAATATTATCTTTGTTATTACTTCTTCAGCTATATTTAACATCTCTGAAGAAAGAGATACTTTTTCGAAGCAGACAGTTTACTTAATGTTCAATGTGTCACAGGTAGATAAAAAACAAAACTTATAAAGTGATGATATTCCAAAAAAATTTAATTTTACTTTCAAATGAAAAACTCTGAAGCATCGGAGTCATCACTCGATAATAACAGTTTTCAAAGATATAGGTGATTTGGAAAATTGCCCATGTTCTTACTCGAATCCAATTTTTGGAATTTCAGGATTGCTGTTTGACTATTACATCACGAAATATGGCTGGAGGTATACCATTTAATTCCTTACAAGCTCAGTGTAAAGGGTAATTTATATAGTATTAAAACAATGATAATCATATGTAAACCAAATTACAAGATGGCGAAATTCAAGCTCTGTTTGGCACTGGTTTTAAATGAAAAGATTTTAGCGGTATTTAAATAAACAACTAGTATTTCACTAGCATTTAATAAACAATTCTTCTTAATATATTATCAGCTCACGTAAATTTATCTGTTCAATTGTACTAAGAATTTTAATTCGGAAGTAAACAAGAAAAAGAAATAATACTTTAATTTGATTCCCTTTCAACGAGCATTGAAATTTTTCCTCTAAGATCTTAACATACAGAGTGTTTATAAAGTCCCGGACCCATTTTGATGTTTAATAACTCCTAAAATAATGAAGATATAAACAAACTTATAGCATTTATTGATGGAATAACATATATATTTTCCTTTTCAGGTTTGAATATCTTTACTTTTATAAATATCGTCTGCGCGTGTGGTTAATTTCAGATAATTTCAGTTTCCAGTCTAAATACGTGTACTTTTCTGAATATCGTCTGCTTATATGCCAATTTCGACGGTGTACAAGGTTATTAAGAAACAATTAATACTTCATGCATACAAAGTTCAAACTGTTCAACTTTTGGAACCGGACGATAGGCCTAGGAGGATAGCCTTTGCAACAGATATGCTAAGGAGGATAGAAGATGATGCTGAATTTCTGAAGCTCATAATGTTCTCCGACGAAGCATCCTTTCATCCTTCTAGCATTGTTAATCGCCATAATGTGCGCCTATGGGATCTGAAAACCCCCTGAATACCGTGAGGCACAAAGGGATTCCCCAAAGGTTAATGTGTGGTGTGGACTAATGCACGACCGAGTCATTGGGCCTTTCTTTTTTACAGAAAAGATGGTCTCATCAGTCGTATACTTAGACATGTCTGAAAACTTCGTATTTCCACAACTAGAAGAGCTTCAGTCACATGTCTTTTTGCAACAAGATGGTGCACCACCTCATTGGGGTACCATCATTCGTAGTTCTTTAAATGACCATTTTACAGGAAGATGGATTGGGCGAGGAGGTCCAATTCCTTGGCCACCCAGATCACCTGATATAACGCCGTTGGACTTTTTCCTTTGGGGATTTGTAAAGGACAACGTTTACAGGAGGAGAGTGTCGAACATTGATGACCTAAAAGCCAGAATTACACCCGCAGTAGCCTCTGTGGATGCCGACATGCTTGCGGTACCTGGCGTGAAATTGAATATCGACTTGATATTCTCCGTGCGACGATGGGGGCACACGTGGAAGTTCATTGACAAGGGTCACGAAACGTTTTGAGTCTATCTAACCATTTATGTTATTAATTTTAATCTATCTTTATTATTTTATGAGTTATTAAACATCAAAATGGGTCCGGGACTTTATAAACACCCTGTATTATCAGCTCATGTAAATTTATCTGTTCAAATGCACTAACAATTTTAATTCGGAAGCAAACAAGAAAAAGAAATAATACCTTAATTTGATTCCCTTTCAACGATCATTGAAATTTTTCCTCTAAAATCTAAGCCAAAGTAATGAATTTTACTAGTATATGTTATTTTATAAGTCACTATCTTTGACAATAGCTCTGTTGCATTATAAAATTTTATTTATAAAGTTTACCTTTCTCTCTCCAGACATCATTAAAAGTAAAGATTTAAACCCGAAGAATAAAGTCAAAAGTTTTATAACATCTATTTATTTTTCAAGTAATTTATATTTTTATGGATTCAAGTATGTTTATTTGTTTAAGAGCAAACTCACGAAGGAGAACGATGAATTGAGACTTTCTAAGGAAAAGTAGTTCACGTGTATCTTATCATATTACATGTAAGAAAAATGTCAAACGATTAGATGATTCTCACAGTACGCATAAAATGCAGCGATTTTATCTTTGGCGACTAGAAGGGGACCCGACAATTCAAAAGAAAAGTAAGCTTTTTTACTCATAAATTACTTACATAATGATATATGTTACATATGTCATTCTTCACATGGCATACAAATAAAAAGGAAATCTGTTGCTGCTCTGGCACATTTACTTGCATAATAATCTAAATAAGTCTATGAATTTTATCGTGGCAACAAGCAAAGGATTGCATCTGCTTTCGCATTAGTCTTGGACACTTTCTAAGAGACAGTGTTCTACTCCATCCCAATTATGAAAGAGAATTCCCTGGGATGAAAAAAGAGTATGAAAAGGTCTCACAAACCTCTTCCCGTATCACCAACCCCAAGAAAAAACGTTTGGCTTTCCGTGCATTTTAACTACCCTATGCTCCAAAGACTAAGAATTTAGAAACATCCAAGCCTTCTTCGAGATTCGAAACCTGAGCCAAAGGTACAACATTCAGCATCGCTAACCACTGTACCTATCAAACCCGGTAGGAAAAGTCTTTAACTGTGCAATGTTATTAATATCATTTATTGGACACAAAATCAGCAATATTTAAATATCTTAAATATAGGAACTTTCGCCTGTTGAAGCAATTTTGTGAAAGTTTAAAGCTTAAAATATTTTTAATGTTTCTTTTCTTTTTTTTTTATTGTTTGTCCTTTGTCTCTCCTTTTTAAGAAATGTAAAGTAGATATATATACATAATATAAGTGAGATTTTCTGAGGAAATCTTAATATAAGCAAAATAAGGTGGGTGTATGAAAATTAGCATTTATTGATGCAGATCTTGCTTTAGCAGAAGCTCTTTTAACGACTGAATATTAAATGTAAGATAAGTATGACAAGAATCATTTGTCGTTTGTGGTATTTGTGTTTCGTTTAGCTGCAACTGAAAAAGATAATCTTTTTGAATCGCTGAAGGCGCTATTGCTAAATTATAAGTCTATGTTGGTTTTCAAGTAGCAGCCATTACTCGCAAAACACTTGAATTATATTTTTATTGTTTTTTTTAGCCCGAAGGAGCGTTAGCTTAGAAGGGCTATTAATTTCGTTTTGGTAATTTGCGTCGATTGACCGGAAATGTCTGCATCATTTCCCAAACTGTTGGCTCCAAATATTATCGCCCTGTGTTATATTTAAAGAAATTAAATAATGAAGAATCTGCATAAATATATATATGCTTCTCGTATTGTGGTAAAACAGCGGGAACCTAGAGCCATCCAGTTTTGAATAACGTAATCGTCCGCCGAATATGGGCATCTGGAAGCTCAAATTTGGAATTTCGAATTTGTTTTATTATCGATTTCATATTTTGTAACACTTTATAACGAATTTTTGATTAACAAACTGAACGATTCCAAAGCAAGCAATGGCAACACTGTAAAAAACATTATTATCTCCAGGGCGCGAGATTGTGTATCGGAAATTCTAAACATATACTCATTTTAAAATTATTTTGCGATATTGCTGTTGAATTGAATTTTATGCTTTAAGTGCGAAGAACGTGATATTTAATAAATAAAGGTAACACAGAAAACTTTAAAAAAATGTCCCTTTAGGAGTAATATAAAATCCGAAAGATTGAATTTATTATTTTATTTATTTATTTGTTTATTTTTATTTTTATTTTTTTTTAAATTTTTTGGGGGAGGGGGGTAAATAGCAACACTTTTATCTAATTTTACCAAGATAATTTGGAGCAGCTATAGCCCTCCCAATTTACTCTAGTTAATTTGTTCTTCTTCTTCTGGTATAATTTAATATAAAGCAGATACAAGTTACTGATAACACTAAATCTAGGTTCATTAAAACTCTTCTTTAAACATTTAAATCAGAAACCTAAACTAAACTATTGTCAATATAAGATTAAAATTTTGCCTAATAAAAAAGAACAACATTTTTCTAAAAGAAAATTTATATTGCATTGCTTTCAAAATTTGAAGAAATGAATTCCAAAGACTTA
>KK118379.1:0-12464 GCA_000611955.2 Stegodyphus mimosarum | reverse complement strand
TCACTGAGCTAGAGATTTTAGTAAGAAGATTTCCCGTGAAGCTATAAACGGAATAAGGTCTTTAATTAGAGCATAAACGTAAATCATAGCGGCAGATTTAATAGCAGCATAGAAAGCAGTCTTTGGCTAGAATTACATGAAGGAAAATAAAACAAGTTTTGTCTGCCTGGCAAAGCTCGTTTATAGTGTTTAATTTTGGTTCCATAAATCCGTGTTTATGTAGTAATGGAAGTAAGCTTTTGTGTATATCGAGAATTATCTGTTCTAAATAATCGACTTTATTATCAGAGACAAAAAAGCTCTTATTAGTGCTGTTTTTCTCTTCAACTTTCGTTTCACTATATAGTCCAATTCCGAATATACACTCTAAACCTTACATCTTAATATATCACAAGCATTTCGCAACTGACACATTGGGAAATTTCTGAGTATCTGCAATAGTTTAAAATAGTTGCAAACAAAATCTCGTAGCGTAGAACATTTTTTTGAAGTTTATAAAAATCGAGCTCCGTCTCGAGAATGTTTGTGTAAAATTTTTAGCGTTTATTTTTGTATGCTCCCTCTGAATAAAATTTAACTCACATACAATTTGGACTGAAAACTGTGAGAAGTTTACTAGCAAGATTTGATAGGATTCTTTGAAGATGGGTATCTGCAATGCTTGTGTAATCAAATAAGTGTTTCAACCTCTGCCAAAAATTTCATAACTCATTTAAAAGATACTAAAAAGAGTATTGTCATCATCTTAAATCACAGTTCTTTCCCCCAAATAATTACCTCCATCGTTCGCATATTTTAGCATTTCAAAAGCCTCTGATATCTGTCAGATTCCTTTCTCATTGACATTTGTTCCATTCTATTACCTTATAAGGTATTTCTCCCGCCTTCTTAGCATGCCTTCGTGGAGTAGTGGTCAGCACAAGTATTCGAGAGGTCCGTGGTTCGAGTCCCGGCGAGGGCATTGCATATTTATCTCTTCTCCTGCTTTCGAAATATCTTAATGGCTCTACAGTGGCATCTCTACAATGCCACCGCCAGGACTCGAAACACGAACCTCTCGAATACGCGCCGAGTGTGCTGACCTCTACACCACGAAGGCATGCTAAGAAGGCGGGAGAAATACCTTACATATTCCCACTTTTAAAAAGCGACTGTTTATTAGGGGACCCAATCGCCAAATCCTAGTGGTGGAGAATAATTATCCTTCAAGTTTGGGCGCCACTGTAGTGAGATTAGGTATTTTTTTTAAAGCAGGAGAGATGAAAATTGAGCAACGCCCTCTGCGGGACTCGAACCACGGACCTCTCGAATACGCCCCGAGTGTGCTGATCTCTAGGCCACGAAGGCATACTAAGAAGGCGGGAG
This sequence comes from Stegodyphus mimosarum, assembly GCA_000611955.2. NCBI lineage: Eukaryota > Metazoa > Arthropoda > Arachnida > Araneae > Eresidae > Stegodyphus > Stegodyphus mimosarum. The sequence continues at coordinate 11,099 of KK118379.1, read as the reverse complement.
AAATACCTTATAGTTCTACGAGAAATACTTCCTTCCTTGAGGCCGGTAACATTTTTAAGCATGGCACATTTCATTTGAAAACATTATATAATACTTCATATAACGCATTATTTGTGTCATCATATATAACGCATTATTTGTGTCATCATATATAACGCATTATTTGTGTCATCATGCACTTAAGCATGTAACTCAGTGTATTCAACAAAGTCAATAACGGAAGAAAATATCCAAATATCACTCATTTCCAGTTAAAAGAAGTAAGTAAAAAACCATAAGGAAAACCATAAGGAACCATAAGGAAAACCATAACCATAAAAAAAGAAGTAAAGAAACCATAAGGAAGTAATCACATTATTAACATTGTACATTTAAATCTTCCTTGTTAATTCCAGTACATCATGTATTTACACGCATTATTTACTGGTCACTTTGTGAGCAGTTGCCATTAATTGCTTTCCAAGGTTCATAACAATAACAATAGTAACATAATCAATCTGAAATTCCAGTCAAACAGACGACAAAAATATACACCTGTATGAACACCAGTGCATGCCGCATGGTTTCAAATCTCTCCGTATCCCTAGTTGAGTAATGCGAAAGATAACTTCTTCGACAGTTACGCCATTCCAAAAGGACTACGCCAGACGTCCAGTGATGTTAGCTTTTATTTTATTTTATTTACGTCTTTTCAGTAGCTTGATAAAAGTTAGAGATAAGACGTACCCTCTTCGGAATCAAGTGAAGTTATCAATGTTAAAAAGAAGAAGAGAAAAAAGCCCGCGCTTCTTCGGCTACTTACCGCTCAAGTGCAAAAGGCATCCCTGCCAGACATCTCTTCTTTTAACCTCGTAAAAGGTCTTATCGGAATTCTTTAGCTGTATGGTAGAATTCGTAGCAGGGCTAGGCTTCTGTTCCTCTTTTGGTAACCGGCATAAGCCATTTCCAGTTTTATTTGATAGTAAATTCAGCTTTAAATCTTCGAAACTGAAGTTTAAAAGTCAATCAGTTGACTTAAATAGGCTTCTGTTTTATTAGCTTTTTATTCTGGCGAAAATAATAGAAATATAATACTTGTTAGCAAAAATTTTCTTATAAAGACGTATTTAATCTTCGATTGGATCATTGTCAAAGGATCTTAATTTTGAATGTAAAATTTATCTTCAAATGTTACTGCAGTTTTAAGTAGCAAGAATTGTAAGTTAGGTAATTGCTTTAAAAAGCAGAAATTATACTCAATTTGCTTTCCCTCTTTATTTACTTATTGCCGAAAGCATCTGAGATATACTAATAACGGTATTTACCTAAGGTACATGCGATCTTTACAAGGATACTTTGAAACTGTTAAAACTGTAAAACGACATTTCCCAAGCTCTCTCGACTGTCACCACGAAATACAAGTATATGATAACAAATTAAAAGACACATTATAAATCTTAATTTGTTTTATATATTTATTCGTGACTTACATTCATTATATTATTTATAGATGTCAGCATACGTATTTTCAGAGAGCGTTAACTTATACGTTTATGAAATTTTACTCTTTTACAAAAATTTATGCTAATTAACATTAATTTTTAGCAAAATTTGATCCGAGGAGGACATTCTATTCGACCTATCGAACACTTCAAACTTTTTATGTTCAAGTAAGCGAAGTTCTACATTCTTACTGTCATTTTTATAAATACTTTTGTTATAGGATATGAAATAATATAACATGAAAATCTAAAAGTAAGTTAATCGAACTTAACATTTTAAGAAATGAATCTATTATGCAAGATATCGGGTTTTAATGAATGTCTCTAGCCACCGCAAATATCGTCCGGGCAAAATGTTTGCGTTAGCGTGTTTAATCATATTTTGTCAAAAGATTTTTGGCATTTGAAAGAAAGACTTGCTTTAGAAAAATGTGTTCTGAAATTTGCAAAATATTAACCTAAGTACAAGGTGCCTAAAATGGATCTATCACACTACCAGATTAGAACGCTCATTTACTTCCATCTCTGTTGCGAAAAACCAGCTACAGAATGTCACCAAATCACATGTACTGCTTTAGGTGCTAATGTTAAATCAAATGACACTGGGAATGTTTGGTACCGAAAGTTCCAAAACAAGGACTATGACATTAAAAAAGCAGAGCGCTTTGACCGGCCTACTGATGTTTATGAGGCCCGCCTGCGAGAATTTGTGGAAGGAGATCAGTATGCAACTAACTGATTAGAGCTTGCTGAGAAGTTCGACGGTGCCATGTCCATTAGTCGCGAGATGTATCGCATAAAAGTTTACGTACAAGTTCAATCGCTGGGTGCCGCATGAGCTGACTCAAGCACATAAGGACAGACGTGCTCGGGCCTGCACTAATCTGCTCGAATATCAATGCAAGGACAAAATTCTGGACCGGATTGTCACTTGTGATGAAAAGTGGATTTATTTCAATAACACAGGTCGAAAAAGGGGTTGGTCTGCGACCAGTGAGCCTGTCGGCAACGTTGCAAAAGTAAATTTGACTAACAAAAAGATGATACTTTGTACCTAGAGGGATTGCCGCGGTATTACCCACAAAGAATATCTGGAAAAAAATGTAAGTCCCTGAAGAATAAGCGGTATAGTGAGATATTAGTTCGTGTTGACGCTGCTATCAAGGAAAAACGTCTAATGGAGTTCCGGCGCAAAAGGATAATGTTCCATCAACATAATGCAAGACCACAAGTGTCTGCTTTCACCGGCTGGACTCGGTACGTACTCGAATGGGATCTTTCGCCATATCCACCATTTAGCCCCGACATCGCTCCTTCGGACTTCGATATTTTTTCATACTTGCAGCTACATCTTACTGGTGCTATCTTCTGTTCTTCACAGGACGTCCGAAATGAGGTTAATCTGTGTTTGGATCCCCAACTTTCTGGGCCAAAGGCTTTCGAAAACGACCAAAAAGTTAGCAGAAGATCATAGATTTGGATGGTGATTACTACTCGTACTAAAGTACCGCTTTCATTTTTTTTCTAACATTAAGAGCATTTTTGGCGGAAAACTTTGGTGACAACCAGATATTGTAAATTTCATTACAGAAAAATGCTGCGCACTGCTCTTGTATTGCCAGTAATATAAACACTATACTATATTTCAGATTACCGTTAGTATTCCTCTTAAGGGTAAATGCATAGTTGAGTCGAGATGAAGTAGGAAAATGATTAAAGTAGTTAAATATCTTTTGCATTAACTTACGCTTTACATTAATAGAACTGAAGCAAAGTACAAGTTTGACTATTGCAAATAATCATGGTCGCAAGCAAAAATTCAGTTATAACAGCAGTCTGCTTTTAGGAAAATGTATTTAAATATTTAAAAAGCAGTCATCGCAAGCGAAGAAGAAAAACCAATTCGTCGATAAGTTTATTTCAAACTTTGTAAAACTTGATGAAAAGACAAGTAAGTTAATCACTTCAAATCTTCCCAAAAAATTTACCTTTGGTGAGTAAAACGTTATCAACTAATTAACTTTGTTGACTAATTATGCTAATATATTAAACTTTATTAATAAATTATTAATTTTTTTAAATATAAATATAATGATGCAGAAATATTGATTTCATAGATTTTGAGATGTCGATCCACAACGAACAGAAATTTGGCAGCCGAGGCAGATAAAATAACCATTTTTATTTCAATTGAACATTTGTGGCCACCCAATCAACTTGGCATTCTGATCGCTCCTATTTCCAAAATATTTACATTTTTGATAACGTTGCGATTGGAAGAAAGCAATGAGACAGCGTCTTAACGCCAACAGGAGAAGAAGAAAAGCGCAGGGTCTTTATGATGTAAGCTTGCTAAGAGAGAGGTTGCGGTTCTCAAAAGGTCTCACCAGATCTTGAACTCCGGATCTGGCGTTAGTAGCCCGATGTGTTTATCAATTATCTTTGCTTATCCAGTCTATATATTTTAAAAATACTTCTCTTAATAATTCTCTTTGGCCAAAACGTTTCTGTTTCTGAAGAAAAAGGATCTATGTCAGGTGGCTCTCGAAACCATTTGGCAATCAAGCGTAAATTCATTTTATCTCTTATTCTCCTGCTTACAGTTGTGCATACGTTTTTTTTCTTATGTATATCGTGAATAGAGAAATATATTATGCATATTGTAAATACACAGGTTGCAAATACACAGATGTTTAGATCAGTGGATATGTACATAATATTTTTAAAATGATATGTGCAATTTCTTTGCCGAGATTCGAATTCCTGACCTTCCAATAACTAGTCAGACTTGCTTTCCAATCACACTACCGCGGTAAGAAGAGAGAAAATATCCTAAAACTCTACTTCAGAATGCAAAGAAAGGCAGTATACATATAGTGAATCCGATAACAGCGTCACCAAATGCAACATATCAATCTTTTGCACTTCCGTTAGCGTTACTGTGCGGTGGTTCAACAGCAAAATGTTCGCTAGCGGCTAGTTTTGCAAGAAAGAACCTAGGTTTTATTAAGCAAAATATTACACAGTATGCAAAATTACATAACTACATTAAACTTCAGTGATGTAACAATCATACACACATGACTTAATTCTTCTAGTACCTGTATGGCGATTGATATTATTAACTGACATGATAACGCTGAAGTTGTTAGAACTAGCAAGTCTGATTCCAAATGCATACTTGAAAAGCGTCGTTCAAATGTGTATTTTTATTCAGTGTAATAAATATGTATTTGTACCGACCAAGATACACTGCTCGACATTGAAAATGCAACACCAAGAAGGAGTGGTCAGAAATTTAAACAAATTTTAGAGTAGACGCACTTCACTGAGTTATGCGAATGATGTGAAATGCGCAGCTCTCCGACGCACGTGAAGTAAGATATAAAGGAAGGAACGTGCAGAATGGGCAATATTCGTGTCGTTATTTCTGCCACACGAATTATCGAAGAAAGTTGGCTTTTGTTCCGGAGGATACCTGTAATAGGAGAGAATGCCAGGCCGCCGTCAACGAAGGCACTTCCAGCAGATAGACGATTTTACGAGGGGTATGGTGATCGGACTGAGAAGGGCGGGTTGGTCCTTACGTCAAAGAAGGGGTGCAGATGCAGCCAGAGTGACGTCAACACTAGTGGATCGACGCATCCGCCGACAAGCTGTGGCGGTCCCGCAAGTCACTTGTACCCCGATTCTGCAGCATATGCAAGATACCCTGGATGTTCCCGTGTTGACGAGAACCATTCCCCGTCGATTGGTTGAACGTGGCCTGCACTCACGGCCTCCGTTGCGAAGACTGCCATTGACCCCACAGCATAGGCCCAACGTTTAGAATGGTGCCGGACTGGAGCAATGTGGATGACAGAATGGAGAAAGGTCGTGTTCTCAGATGAGTCACGCTTCTGTTTATCCAATGACAGTCGCCGCATACGTGTGTGTCGTCGACGTGGAGACAGATCTAAGCCGGCAGTAACTGTGGAACGTCCCACCGCGCGACAACGTGGCATAATGGTTTGTGGCGCTATTGCCTACGATTCCAGGTCACCTCTAGTTCGTATTCAGGGCACTGTGACGGCCCAACGATACTTGGATAATGTACTGCGGCCGGTGGCAATCCCCTACCTTCAGGGGCTGCTTAATGCAACTTTTCAGCAGGATAACGCCTGACCACACAGTCAGGATAACGCCTGACCACACAGTGCTCGCATCTGCCAACATGCTCTGCAAGGTATACAGATGTTTACCTGGCCACGGTACTCTCCTGACCTGTCACCAATCGAACATGTGTGGGATGTGATTGGACGCCGTTTGCAAACTCTGTCCCTGCCTCGTTCAGAACACGAATTGTGGCAAATGGTTGAAAGGGAATGCAGAGCCATCCCTCAGGACACCATCCATACTCTTATTGACTCTATGCCTAGACGTGTTTCTTCATGCATCGCTGTCTGCGGTGGTCCTACATCCTACTGAGCTGACGCCGTTCTCGCTCTGTATTCTGACTATCGTTTTGAAATAAAGATCACTTATTGCTGCTTGCTGTCTCTGTCGTTTTCCCAAATTTCATCATTTTCTGACCACTCCTTCTTGGCGTTGTATTTTCAATGTCGAGCAGTATATTTCAACCTTGTTGATAACAAATGTTGAATAATATTTTCCGTAGTAGCTGCATTTCCTACTTGCATTTCAACTGCTTTCAAAGGAATGTTCCTTATTATGAACTGATAACAAATCTCGATTACACACTAGTAACAACCTAACATTTATAAATAGTATCAATTAATTTTTATCATTTATGTGCATAATAATATGTTTTGTTCATTTGCCCGTGACAGTATTAATTGTATGTTCGTATCTGTTAATTTTTATCATCTATCTGCATAATAATATATGTTATTTATTTGCCTGTAGAAATACCAAATTTATGTATTGGGACGGAAAAAGTTTCTATGCACATGCCCAGTAAAAAGTAAATACAATTACAGAAATACATTACATATTTATATAAATTGAGACAGTCTCGTTAATAATCATAAATAGTGTACAACAGATTTATTATCAGCTATGAATTCAACTGCTTTCAGCTATTGTTCCTACTGCTAACTGACAACAAGTCTTGTAAACTCACTTAACAGTCTTAAATTTATGTTTTATATCAGTTAGTCTTTTTATGTATCTGGATAATAATATGTTTTGTTCATTTGCTTGCAACAGTATTAAATATACGTATCTTTGAAGCTAATAATTTTTCTGGGTAATAATATTTATAGTTTATTTGTTTGTACAGTATTAAAAATTTGCATTGGGATGGTAGACGTTTTGATGTACATGCCCAGTAAAATGTAAATATTATTTAGTAGTACAGTAAATATATATATGTACTGAGAAGGCATTTCAATCTTGTTAATGAACATAAATATTGTACAGTATTTCTAGTAACATTCATTTTGTGAATTGTATTTCAAACTGGTTCAAAATTTATTCCTATTGTTAATTGAAAATTGCTTATTCACATTCAAAAGTCCTAAACTTATGTATTGTAAACATTACAATCATTTATCCGCATAATAATTTGTTTTATTTATTTGCTTGAAACAGTATTAATTTAGGTATTTTATCATGTAGCCTTTCATCTATCTGCCAAAAACATAAGTACTGTTTATTTTCTTGTACAGTATATTGCATAAGCAGGAATAGTACTAATCCTACTTTATCCATACGTATATAGATATATATCTATATTTACCTCTATATATATATTATATACATTACTCTATTAAGCCTTTTTGTTTTATTATGTTTCCTCTCTATTCTTAATTTTATTAAGTTATTATTAGCCTAAAGGGCGTTAGCCGAGAAGAGCTATTAGTCTGGATACGGCATTTTGCGTCGGTTTACTATAAATATCCGTTTCACTTTTCAAATTGTTGCCACCAAATATTATCGCCCTGTATCACATTTAAAGAAATTTAATAATGAAGAATCTGCATGAATGTGTGTATGTTTCACGTATTGTGAAAAAAAATCGGTACTTACAGACATCAAGTTTTGAATAACGTAGTCCTCCAGTGGAATATGGGCACCTGGAACCCGAATTTGAAAAATAGAATTTGTTTTATTGCCTACTTCACATTTTGTAAAATTACGTAATTTTGTAAAGCTATGTGGTTATTCATGCAAGGCAATATTTATTAATGAATTTTTGATTAACAAACTCAACGCTTATAAAACGAGCCATGGTAACCCTTTACGGAAAAAAGTATTTTTAACTCCAGGGAGCGAGACTCTCTATCGAAAATTCTAAGGATATGCTGTTTTTAAATATTTTGTGATTTTGCTGTTGAATCGAATTTTATGTGGCGTAAACTCTAAGAACGTGATATTTGATAAATAAAGTAAACAAACAAACGGTATTAATAAAAAGACAATAGTTTTGTAAAGCCATCTTAGTAATAAACTGAACATGATTAATTGAGAAAAGACTGAAAAAAAAACAGGAAAATGTATGCCAACACTTAATGTTGCCTCGAGAATTCTAAAAGTATACTACTATGCTACTGATAAAATTTTGTAACTTTGTTATTAAATTGTATATGGCGTAAGAAGAAAATTATGAAGAAATTATAACTGAAGAAAATGTAAGTAAGAAATTTTTTGAGGAAATTATTATTGATGAAATTATTATTGAAGAAAATTATGCTTAATAACAAAATTAAAAAGACAAAAAAAATGGGGCAGTAGAAGTGAGTGCACTGATAGACTGCGAGCTCAGTGAGAGTAAAAAAATCTTAACAAACCCCTTTAGGAGATCATAAAATTTTAAACCTTTCAGATTTTTTATTATTATTATTTAATCTTTTTTTTATTTTATTATTTTTATTGCTTTCTCCCTTCCCCAAACGCTAAATCTTGAAATTTGTTAAATGCACATAGCAACATAAAAATCAATGTGAATAATGTAAGAATCTATCGAAACACGAATTTGTGCGTCATGTAATATTTTATGTAACATAACAACACGTAACCTGTAATGCTTGAAGTAATTACAATAGATGCGTGTCTGTTGGTCGTTTTTTCTTTCGCCAGGATGATATTAATCCGTTAAGCGCTCGAGCCTCAGGTCAGATGTTATCTTGACGACTGTAAGTAAAAAGAAGTTGGTTAAATTGTTTAAATGAAGACTTCATGGAAAAATATTCCTAGGAAAACTGGCTTGAATTATCATTACATACCAAGATAACCGCAAAAATACTCATTTGTTTACAAAGAACTGCTTACAAAATGATAAACAGCATGAACGTATATTAAATTGCGCGAAAGCAGATTAATTAAGCATTGACAGTTAAATAAGGAATACTATAATTTATTCCAAAATGATGCACGCAAAAAAAGATGCCTTAATTCATTGAATATCTTTGCTTATAATGTAAGAAATTAGAGATATTCCACTTGTGTGTTCTGTTGTAGTAGTACATCAGTTCAGCTCATTGATGATTCCATGATCATTTGACGGCGATAGCACAAAAAAAATTCTCACATTTTTCACTACTAAACTATTTTTGTCTCTTTATCAGAATCCCGAATTAAATAGTTTTAATAACTGGTTACCAACATGCAAACGTTTCCCTCAATTACCCTTCTCATGGAAGGGAGGCATAAATAATCTACAGATATTCCTTACATGAGGCTTTGTGGAGCAACGATTATCATATCCAATCCATTAATCCGATATCCGATAGTTTAACTCAAACCTAGACGCAATAATCTTTCCAAAGGATTACTCTCCTAAACTCCTAATATCTTAATTTACATACAAGCATGAAAAAAAAAACTAATTGTTATGTTGACTTCGTAACTTCATATTTATCGCTGTATCAAGATAAATTTAATCATTAGCCGTTTGAATAATCAAAAATTGGAATTCATAAAATTTTAGTTTTTGTTCATTCCTAACGAAATTTTATTTGCTAGGAAATTATTTATCTCCTCAGGTTAAACAAAGAAAAAACTTAAATATGCCTTTGCATATTTCATGCGGCTTGTACTCCCTCAGCATTGAAACTAAAGGATACGCAAAAAAGAAACATGTAGTGTTCATTAACAATTTAGTAGCAATGATAATCAATTTATTTTTTGAGAAAATTTGTTATATTTTAGGCACTAGAAAAGCTGAAAGCTTTCAAATTTTACAATACTCTCAAAGGGGCGTTTTTATAACGTCTTCTGCGTTACCTTTATTTATTAAATATCATGTTCTTCGCTCTTTAACCATAAAATTCAATTCAACAGGAATATCTCAAAATAATTTTAAAATCAACATATCTTTAGAATTTCTAATAAGATAAAGATTCTGGAGATAAAGATGTTTTTTTTTTCGTACAGTGTTGCCATTGCTCGTTTTGAAATCGTTGAGTTTCTTGATCAAAAATTCATTAAACTATTACAAAATGTGAAATCAATAATAAAATAAATACCAAATTCCAAACTTGGGCTTCCAGATGCCCATATTCGGAGGAGGATTACGTTATTCAAAATTTGATGGCTTTAGGTACCGTTGTTTTATCACAAGAAGAAACCCATACATTCATTTATGCAGATTCTTCATTACTTAATTTCTTTAAATATTACACAGGGCGATAACATTTGGTGGCAACAGTTTGAAAAGTGATCCGGACATTTACAGTGAATCGACGCAAAATGCCAAATCGAAATTAATAGCTCTTCTGAGCTAACGCTTCTTTCGGTTAATAAGCTGATTTCGATTTTATTAGTACAATATCTTTCCACAGTACTTAACATTTTGTCTCAAAAATTATTTATGTAACTTTCAGATGGCAGAAATACTATATAACAGATATTTTCCACAAGCAAAACAGAAAAATACTGGAAAATTCCATTATTACTCAAATTAATCTCTATCCTAGAAAAAAGTGTACTGCATGTCAATCATTTGAGCCAGCTGAAGAACTAATTTTCTATACTACATCGAAGTAACTGGAATTTTTTAAGGCCATGTTTCGGTTATCCATATTCTCTGCAATATTTATCACCGATAATCGAAATTTCAATGTATATTAGTAATTGATTTCCAGTAGCCCTATTGTAAACGTTGCGGCGGACCACACACAGATATGTAAACTGTGTGTGCTGTCTCTGCAATTCACTGCTGCCAGCCTTTACAACGTGTCACACGACATATTTCTGAAGTCGCAGAGACGTAACTTCACAACTAGTGTCAGGAGATTTCAACGTTCTGTACTGTGTCTGTCTTCAAAGCCTCTCGATTTCAAGAGGGGGGACGAAGCAATGATCTGATTTTTTCTCTGATATGGTTCCAGATATAACGAATCAGAGGATGTAAAATGCTACTGTAAAATTAAGGAGCATGGCTACTTCAGTCTGAAGACTTTCGCCATCAGAGTAACATCAGAAGAACGCTCCTGAACTCTCGACTAGAGAGATCTGCAATGCTTTTGATCTCTCAACTAGAGAGGTCTTCGTTAGCAGACTCCTCACACTGCGAGGACTATAATTCACTTAAATACCTACCTGTGCTAGCTGTGAATTATATATATATGTGTGTGTAAAGAGCTTCTTATAATTGTATTAAATGTGTTTTGAGTT
>KK118378.1:88418-125629 GCA_000611955.2 Stegodyphus mimosarum | reverse complement strand
GGCCCGCCGAACTTTTTTTTTTCCGATTTTTGGCCCGCGAACGAAAACGTTTGCCCATCCCTGATCTAGTCGTTTCAAAATCCTAAAAAGCATTTTTTAATAATTTAGATTTTTGTTCTATTTTTATAATATATCGAACTGATATGCAAATGGGGTGCTACTATATTTATTAAAAGGTTTTTCTAAAATAATATATTACTGGCGTGCAAAGGAATCGTTTGATTTTGACCAATTATTTTTTTATTTTTTAAAATATCTTTGAATCAAAAATTAATATAATAGCTAAAAATGTTGAAAATTTATCGCCATTTTAAATATAAAAGGCTGAAATTTTAATTTAGCTGAATTAAATCTCTTCGGGTATCTATTTTTACTTTGAAAAGAATGTTTTACATTACCAGATCATAATACTGAGCGATTGTTTGAATCGCATGCATTTTATTTATAAGTGATATAAATACGCAACGTTTTGAAGCTAATTTTCAATCAAAAGCTTTAGATATTCCGAAAATGGGATCATTAGAAAGTTCGACAAAAGAACTTAGGTCTTTTTCAAAATACGAAAAGTATATGCCGCTTTGAAAAAGAATAAATTATTTGCCATTTCAAAAAAGCGAACAATGGGTTTATTTCGTTTCTTTACAAGTGCCGATTTCAAGATATATTTTATCATGAAATTTTTTATAATGATAAATTTTCTTTAAAAATAAGTAGATAAGAAATGAGTATATTTCGTAAAATTATTACACGGCATAATTTTTTTCATCTGTGCATTACTTCTCTAGGATTTTTTAGACAAAACTTAAAAAAGAACATTCTTACTTTTAGGTAACATTCTTACTTTTACTATACTTTAGGACATTCTTACTTTTACTATACTTTAGGATCGTTGAAAGAATATGTGAAACATTATCGATCGTTCTTAACAAAAGCATTCCATCTCCTAACATTCGAATGGATTGCAAATTCATTTCACAGTTTGAAGAAACAAAATTTCAGAGTAGGCGTCGAATATGAAAAAAAAATTAATGACTTAAGTAAAAAGAGAAATAGGTTGGCTTTTTTCTATTCTGTTGTTTTTGCTCAGTTATGAATAATGCAATGATTGCAATGGAAAGAAAATTTCTATAATTATTTTCAGAAGTTTTTAGGATTTTAAATGCATCTGGAATTTTATTTTACGGGTTTAAATATTAAAAATTTTATTTGATGTGATTTAAATATCTCTGTAATCATCAAACTATTTTATTTGGCTTGGAATTAAAGTAGAAATTAGTAGAAAATTACAAAAGTTTTATTTATTTACTATTATTTCAGAATAGTTTAAATTTATAAAAGTTTGATTAGTTAAAAAGAAAAGGTTTCCTTCCGTGGTCCCTGATAAAGCCTTTTAAAAAGTTTCATCCTGCCGTCAAATAAGACATTCTGCTTTTAGTAATAACATTGTCGTGCTTGCATTTCATCTTCCTGTCAGTTACAAAATTGTACGGATTCTCTAGAATTTCAATTTTCAAAGCATTTTCTTGAAGATCAATAAAATCCATGGTTTGATTTTCAAAAACTATATTTCTAAACTTAATTCTGTTGAATTTATAGCATATTATGTCAGTGTGGTTTGAGCTGTATCGTCTAAACTAAAAAGAGGGTTAAAGCTTCGCATCAAGGAACTCGAATCTTATGTCCGAAAAGACGAAATTAAAAGTTTCATAGAAGGAAATTTAATCCTAAGTCTGAATTTGGGTCCACAAAAATTATCCAAAAAACTTCTTTCTATTGGTATTGGATTTTCTTGAAGCTTCTCACCTTCACAAAGATTTCTTTTATTTATTTATTGACTTTAATTCCAATCCAGTCCTTCGTAACGCCTTTAAAATTCTATCAACTTAATTTTCACGTTTCGTTACTATTTCTGCCGACAGATGGCTCTACCTTCTCGTTTGCTTTATTCCTATAAAGCAGAGGTGGCCAACTTCTGTCTACAAAAGATCTATTTTGTTCTAAAAAATGCATCCCGATCGACCCGTTGTCACAGGCGTATTTTAAAGAGGGCGAGAGGGGTGTAAAGTACTTAATATGTTAAATTATTATTATAATGTATTTTATATTACAAAACAAACAGTTTATGGCCTAAAATTTAAATATCCGGATAAACTTAGCAACAAAATTATTGATTGACAATGTTAGCAAAAAAATTAAAGATAGGAAAAGAATATATTTTATTACTTAATGAAAAATTGAATTTTCATGTCTTAAACCAAGGAATCATAATTAGGTGTATAAACCTGACAAAACTAACATTAAAGAGTCCTCAATATGTGTATCAGTCAACACAGAAGTTTGTTTAGTTTATTCGCTAACTTCAAGTAGGAAAATGCCGATTCTCAGAAGGCAGTGGATCCGAAATAACAAATAAATATACTTTCTACATTTGGTGATGCTTGGATACTTTTTTCGCTTAACATACTTCCAAATATCATCTTAAAATTTTCATTTTCAAATATCTTGGCTGCCAGTTCTTCGCCAAGTCAAGAGCCTACAGCTTCATTTTTCGCTTCGATTAAGGACTTTCCTATGTAGTTATGTACGCATGGTTTCTCCACCCGGGGGTTACTTGAGATGTGGGAAATAGAGTGATAAAATTCATTTTGATACCGGCCTTTAAAGAACAAAGTATCTATGCCGCCAGAATTCTGTACCTAACATAAACATGGGTTCGTTTGTACAATAATTGTAGTTGCACTGCTTATTTATATCTCTGCTCTAGTGCATTGTAAATAATGCCTCCCTAATGCCCTTTTAATTTTAATTGAAAACTTCGTTCTCTATATATCATGCCGTGTAATCAGTTTCTGATTTTAAAATTGCATGCGATCGACCAAAATGTGCTTCGCGATCGACCGGTCGATCGCAATCGACTTGTTGGCCACACCTGATATAAGGTATAAATAAAACCGTGGCTTTTCGTTTCTTTACAGATTAGAACAAAGCACAATAGGCGTATTTGCCTAAGGGGAGGGATACATTCGTGGAGGATTTTCTAAGGGAACTGGCTCGTATAAAAGTTATACACGCCCATGGAAACAGCCCGTGTTCGTGAGGAAAGGTAGGCGAAATGGCAAGTAAAATTCAAGAAATTCTGAGGAAAAGATTACCAACTCCCCCCCTTCATATCTTCTGGACAAAGGCACATGTCGGGCAACAGGCGAATGAAGATGCGAACGCACTAGCGAAGGAGGCTACAAACGATCCATAAGCCCATCAGCTAGAGGTCCCACTATCGCGAAGCTGTGTTAAACGCAGAATATCAACAGATGCCAAAGCTCATCGGTAGGAAGAATGAGATACAATCTCCCAGTGCAGAAGACTTCACGATTTCATTCCTAAAGTAACAATGGATAGATTGATCCGAGATCTTCTCTTAACTCGTTTCATTACGGAACACGGGCCATTCCCCCTAGCTACGCCTAACACAGGAACCTGGCAACAACCTGCAACTGTGCGTGTGGAGAGGCTGACGTTCCTGATCATTATCTCACTGCTTGTCCTCTCACACAAGAATTCTACCGTGCACTCCCAGCAAGCATTGCAGCTGAATGCAAACAATATCTTATAAAACAGGCCTTCATTCAAAGAAAAATTCAAGCCTAATGCAAAAATTCGAAATGATCGGTATCGAATTATGCAACACAGGACAGTTCGTTTGAATCGAAAGAGATGTTTTTTAATTAAAGCCCCATGCAACAAAATGATAATCTAAGTTTAAATTGTATCTGTATGTAACGTAACGGAAAGCAAGTCCAGTGTATTTAATGATTTTAATCTGTCTGCAACGTACAATTGGACTAAGCTAATTCGTATGCAATGTATCTTTATGCAACGTATTTTATGTAATGTATATCTGATATAACGATGTCGGTATGTAATATTATGTATGTAATGTATCATAGAGCATAGAAAATGCTATGACAATCTATGCATATCATGTATTTGTTGTGTAGATTTATTAAGTATTATTTTACAGTGCTTATTAATTTTATTATTTTACAGTGAATAGTGAAATTATAATGTTCATGTTTGAGATGTAATTTTTAAATTATATTGTTGCTAAATTATTTCTTTTGATTTGGGTAAAATTTCTTTAAGTTAGCAGAAAAAGCTTGTACAGCAATAGCCAGTTTCTGCGTTCTCACGGGAGGAGAATTTTGTGGTCAAGGGTCGGCGGCCAGCTGCATTTTTCCTCCCCTTTTCTTGCAGGGGCCATGTGTTTTTCTCGTTCAAAGGCGAACAGCTTAGCGGCGCCGATTCTTGATAGAATTATGAGAGTACAAAAATTTAGGATTTGTCTGAAGAGTCGTTACGTTAACTGATTTACGGTGTAAACATTTTCCTTTGGTTTGATCTGGAAAAATAAGGGCTTGTCACTTGAAAAGATAGGACTGATTTTCTTAGAATTTTGGTTAGTATTTATTGGTCTGTTCCTAGTGGTTAGAGAGGGTTACTGTTTTGTGCAGCATTGGTGAATTTTAATTTTATGGATATTTTGAACCAATAGTAAATATAGAGGCGGTGCACTTTTTGTGCGTCGCGAGGTTTTAAATTTGGTCGCTTCCGTAGCGAGAAGGGATTTTTGAAGATTTGTCTTAGTTTCGAATCTTTTTTGAGGAGAGAGAGAGAGCTCGGCGGCGCTCCCCCCGGGGCGTCCGTTGGTACGGCTGCGGTTACAGGCGGATTTTCGGGGTGAAAATTGGCCCGAGAACGATGCGGGCTTCCATCGTATCGTCGTCGGCGAATCTTTTTGGAGGTCTATGGCTATGTCCAATTCTCACTGATGGTTTTTCCTTGAGGAAAAATGTGATTTAAAGCTCACGCTCTAGTTCCAGATTACTGATAAAAAAATTAGGTGAAAAACGTCATTCACCTACAGATTGCTGCGACTTGCACTTATCTTCAGTGAAAACATCATTGAGAAGTCGGTGGGCTTTCACCTACAGATTACTGCAGCTTGCACTTATCTTTGTTGAGAACATCATCGAAATGTTGGTGGACATTCATTTTAAGTTGGACCTCCTTGCATGCAGAAGGACTGTATCCATGAGGAAGGTTTTCCCAACAGGTGAATTGACAAATTGGTGCAGCATTGATGAAGAAAAAGTTTTGAACTTCTTTTACGTGCGTTTTCGTACACAAATAGGAAGACCAAATCTGGACTGGAATCCTTTCTCCTCCGTGAGTTGATTATTTTTGGATTTTATATTTAATTCTATATCACTATGTGTCCTCAAACTTATTGCCCTTAACTAATTTAGGATTTTGTGAAATTGATTATTAGGAAAAAAGCTTCGTCTTTCACTTTAACGAAAACTGATTTAAAATATTTGTATATGTAGTGTGAGTTTAAATGCTTGAGTAACCTTCTAAAATTAACAGAAATTGTAAATTGTTTCATTAAGATTTTGGTAAAATTTGGAAATATTTAAAGAATAAAAAAAAATGTTTCAGACTACTTCAGTATGGTTCAGCGATAATTACGAAAATATTGTAAGGTATATAACTAATAATTTTGGATACAATATTGATCAGGGTACAGATTGTCGAATAAAAATTGTGAGTAATTTTTAGTAAATGTTTGTACGGGTAGTCTGGCCAGCTATTCTGAATGGATAATCTTTTGGAATATTAAATAAATGTTTTTTTTATTGATTTACTAATGTATGTTTTTTGTGCTTTATTATCTTGTGATCCACTGTAATTTATCTTGTGGTCTACTGTAGGTCACCCATGTGATCCTTTCGGAAAACATGGTTAAACTTCCATTCGAACCTGGGTAGTTTATTGCGGGCGTAATAGAATTTAATGAGGGTTAAAACTATACGATCAGATTTATTAATTTAACTTAACTGGTGTTTTGACTTCTTAGTATGTGAGATTTATTTCTCTCTGGTGTTTTGAACTGTTCTGTGTTTTAAGTGTTTGTGGCTATCTTTAAGGTTGTATTGAAATTTATGTGTTTATAGGAAGCAAAGCTGATTAGTCAGTTTAGTGAGAGACAGCATGTTGATGATCTTGTGTCAGTAATGCATTTTACATGAATATTAATATTTTGATTTTAACAAAACACCAGGGAGGATTTTTCATTTCATTGAACTTAAGAGTTGAGAGTTGATATGATAAAACTCAATTTACTGTGTTGAGGATTTATAAAAATTTATTCTAGGTTAAGGTATTAATTAATTTGTTTTCAAACACCAGTCTCTTTGCCTTGATTTCATGAATTTCAATATATTTTTTTTGAGAACTGTGTTTTTTTTAGTTTGTCACGGCACCAAGAGAGGTTGAGTATGCAGTAAAATTTAAAAATTAATAGTAAAACCCGCAATTTTCTTATTGGCAACATATTAGACCCACATGCATTCAATCTAAACTGTATTAACTATAAGCCAAACAACTGTGAAATATACAGATTTTTCTCAATAATGGGAATATTGCCCATGTATGGCTAAGTATACCTAACTTTTACTAAAACAAATTCCCGGTGCCGCCCTCGTGGGACGTCGGGAGGGTGTTTCTCTAGATAGCTGCGAGTTCCGGACTATACCCGGACGGTCTGCGAAAGCCGCCCGGGTGTCCGGACCCTACTTTCAACTACCAACAGTTCCAAACCTCCACGCACATTTCTGAAAAATAGTTCTGGAACACCCTGTATAAACAAATGAGATTAATTTTTAGAACTTTATCTGTACTGCTAAAACAATCTGCAGTCTTTGATCGATATGCGGGGTCAAAGAAACCTAAAAATTCCCTGTCATCCACCATATTCCCAAGATTTGAACATCGTTTCCAATAATTTGGTTCTGAAAATGACGAAACCTCCTCCTATTACTTTTTAACGAATTTTTTTTTCTGAGATTCTTTCTTCAGGCAACAGACTTTGCTCGATTTGACTCTGCCTGAAACATAAGAAATCAGGTGTTGCTAAAAGTGTACATTGACTTCCATTTGTTGGCAACGGATTGTACACAACGCTGATGGCTACATCGAGAAGATACTGAAATCTCCTTAGTTATCTCCTTAGTGTCAGTTGTAAATGTTTAACTACCAATATTTGTAGTTCTAAATCTTTAAGTAATTCAAGGCATAAACTGATTGGGGTAAAAAAGGCTGTTAGTTATTCAAAACCACGGTGGTTTCGGGATTATATACAAATTTGAAGTAAAGTAAACAAAATATTGAAGGATATCAAGGCTAGAAAATCATTGTGTACATATACTTACATTATAGATTATTTTTTTTTAAATCTAGTTTTAAAATGTGACTAATCTCACCTGATAGCAACATCAGAAAAAGCCCACGAAATTCTACGTGGCAAGGACTACAAGACGACACAAATCGTTGGCGAGAGCCTTGAACCCATACAGATGACAGTAAGTCTTTGATCCATTCTGCCACAATTTTGATTTAGAGCACCACGGGGAGAACGGTCTGAGGGTCTTCCACTCCTCTTCCCCTACCACCAACCTCTTCTAGCTCGGTAACCACGAGGATTTTTAGTTTGCCGCATAATTAGTGTGCCCCATGCCGCAAGGACACTATACATTTAAAAACATCCATGAATCCTCCAGGATCCGAACCCAGACCCTTTGGCACAGCATGTTAGCCACTATACCGATCGGGCGGTAGCTTTAAAACTTAAGGATAGGCACTTATTCTCGGATACCTATTTCTGGTACAAAAATAAATGATATTTGTATTTATTAGTCCAAAGGGACTTTGTCCCTGAAGGACTATTGTTTTCGTTTTGCGATTTTGCGTCGGAAACATTAAAAGTTTGAATCACTTTTCAAACTGTTGCCACAAAATATTGCAGCCCTGTATTATATTTAAAGAAATTAAATAATGAAGAATCACCATAAATGTATGTATATTTCTCCAAATGCGATAAAACAACGGTACCTAGAGTCATCCACTTTCGAATAAAGTACGCTTCCACCCGAATAAGCGCATCTGGAAACCCGAATTTGGAATTTATTATCTAATTCATATTTTGTAAAACCTTTAACGAATTTTTGATGAATAAACTCAAACGATTTAAAAGCGAGTAATGGCTACACTCTACGGGGGAAAAACCCTTTATATCTAAAGCGCGCGGAACTGTGTATCGGAAATTCTAAAGATATACTCATTTTAAAATTGCGATTATTGCTGTTGAACTGAATTTTATGGTTTAAGTGCGAAGAACGTGATATTTAATAAATAAAGGTAACACACAAAAAGTTAAATAACGCTCCTTTGGACGTAATTTAAAATCTGAAACCTTTCAGATTTTTTTTTATTATTAAAATTATTATATTATTAAAACGAATTCACTCTAAGAAAAATTAATCTTGAAAATTCTTTAATGGATATGTGCTTTTCGTAATTGTGCGCTTAGTGTAGAAATTTCGGTACAAGTTTATTAAAGTAATAATGCCGAGAACTACAATTTGCGCTTTTAAAACTGGTTAACGAGAAGATTATTTTGATATTTTATTTTTAGTTTATAGGAAAGAAGTACGAAATTGTAGTTAGATATTTTCTGCTTTTTAAATTAACATTGCTTCTCTGTATGATAGCATTATTTTTATTTTCAGTCATATGAATTGGAAACTCTTCCGAAGAAGATCATCCCTGATTTACAAGTCAATACGTTACCTTTTTCAAAAGCGAATCCCGATTACGTAAGAATTTTTCTTTTTTAAATTTTCAAGCTAGCTACTGGAAATAACAGATCATGAAACTAATACAAATAAAATAATACGCTTAAACTTGAAAAGAATGTATGCTGATGTTTTTGAAAACAGAATATTTTCGATAATAAATGTCTCTAGCTTATTTACGTTGTTAAGCAAGATTCAAATGAATTATTTATGCAAATTTCAAATAGTTTGGAAAGAAAATATAGTATGCTAGAAGAACGTTTTTACTTCCTTGTACGAAGTAAAAAGGAAGTATTGTAATCGCGAAAAATTTCGGGGAACATATTTCAACGAAAATATCCATTTTCACCGCTATCGAATGAAATTTAACGATGTTTTGCGTGATATCTAAATGTAAGGATAGAATAAAGGACTCTTGTTCCCCCCCCAAAATTATAAAACTGATTCAAAATGGACTCTGAAGAGATTTTTTTCGTGGAGTCTGTGTGTACGTATGTACGTATGTATGTATGTATCTCGCATAACTCAAAAACGAGTAGCCTCAGATCGCTGAAATTTTGCATGTAGGACTGCTATAACATGTAGATGTATACTTTCTGTTTTAGTTGCAATCAGCAGCACCAAAAGTATATAAAGATATGCATATGTATATCCCCTCTGTTACTCCTCTTAGTGAACTCAGATTTTTTATTCTAATGTGTTAGTAAATTCTGCATTTTATCCTTTAAAAATGACTGAATTATGTTGTTCTTATCTTCCGGTTAAGGTTTTTATGTCTTTAGTAATTCTACGTGCAAGATTTGTAGAATTATCAACAATTTAAATGTTGTTTAAGTGCGGCTAAGCCTATTCATTTTTCCATGGCTGCGATATTTGTTTACATTTGAAACTTAGGAGAATATTGGATTTGCTGCCAATCTAGAGAAACTAAACTTCGCAGCAACAAAGATAATGTCTTTTTGTATTATTGCGAATTAAATCATGCTTAACCCGCTCTGAAATTTATTCGAGGAAATAATTGGTTAAGATTTACTTTGTAATTTTATTATACATATTTTGAGCTTTTATGTATTTTTGCCTTGTCTTAAAGTGAGAACTGAATTAAATGAATGAGAAATACTGAATCATGGGTAGAAAACTGTTTCTTTTTTTGTTTGTTTGTTTCTTTAATTTCTTTTATACATCGTTTTATATTTATCATAGTATTTGAATTGAACATGTGGCAATGATTAGATAATCCTTCAGATGACATACATAATTTTTGTGCATTCTGAGTTATAAAATGAATGAGATGTAACTCTGTTAAATGAACCTAGCGCTAGGATGTCGCTACGGTAAACACATATAGTGAATTTTAAAGAGTGCATTTATTCTATTGGAGTTAATGCACTATCGAAGAAGAATATTTAATTCAATCCAATAAGTTTAAATTAAATACAAAATGCATATAATTTAATAATCCGTACAAGGAAGTCATGCGGTGAATACATCAGATCTTTTAATAAAAAATTCGTTTCATTGAACTGTCTCAGTACTTGTTCAACAGACTTTGGCGAAACTATCAAAGCAATCCACTAATAGTTAGAATAAACTATGGAAAATATAAATAACTTCAAAGAACAACTTTTGCAACAACTACCAAACTAATACTGGAAGATGTTTTAAAATAGAATGCGCTTAAGTAAAGATGGATTTTGCCTGTATACCTAAAGCGCATCGTAATGTATTCAAAAGACTAATCTGTAACTTATTTAAAATTAGAAATCAGTTTTTGAAGTTTGGATTGACTAAATTAGTTTAAATATCACTCGTGTAAATTTGAATTGACGTGAAAGAGAATGACTTAAAATAGAACTGCCTTACTAATTAACTAAATAGGAAACTATCTTAAAATAGAAAGACTGTTTTAATTCCGTATTTGAAAGAAAATTTTTAAATTCAATTTCTGTGAAGCTATAACGATAAAGTACGCAAAACATCCTTGCATTGTAGAGTCGCTATATTTATTTTGAAGTAGGAGATGTGAAAAATGTGCAATGTCCTCGCCGGGGCTCGAACTTGTGCTTCTCGAATACGTGCCGAGTGTGCTACCATTACACCACGAAGGCATGCTGAAAGGAGGGAGAAAATAACCTTATATACTCCCCCTTTTAAATGGCCGCTGGGGATCAGGGAACCCAAACGCCAAATCCCGGTGATGACGAATTATTGTTCACCTCCTTTTAGTTCGGGCGCCACAGTAGAGTCATTAGGTTTATTTTGAAGCAGGAGATGTTAAAAATGTGCACTGCCGTCGGCGGAGCTACAGCATGGACCTCTCGAAATACGCACCGAGTGTGCTACCGTTACACCACGAAGGCATGCTGGAAGGAGGGAGAAAGTACCTTACAGCATTTTTAGCGTTGTTTTGTTATTTTACATATTACAATGTAATCAGTGATATCAGGTTTCTTTTGAAAGCATTTAACACTTAGTCTTCTTTGGGTCTCTACGGATTCCAGAAACTGAAACAGATGCTAAGTATCGTATTTGCTCGCATAGTTCCCCCTTGGTTTTACTAATTTTAAAATAAACAGTAATCATGGGTAAACTACAGGTAGCTATCATAATATTATTTAAAAAACCTACACTCCCATGAATAAGAAAACATAGTAATATTAACATTATAATTTCTAGTAAGCTATCTTGTTTTCTACTTCCTTATACCTTGAATCTCGTGGCAAAGGGTTAAAGCTTTGTAAGGTTTATCCTAATTTTATTAACAGTTATTTTAAGTTTATGCATCTTTCCTATCACTTCTAGTTACAGCTTACAATTTCCTACTAGAAGTAATTTCAGAAACGCAATTAATGCAAATGAGTAAAGAGTAGTATTTAAATCGATGTTTCACCGACTTCGAGAGAGAGCCTGAGTTCCTGACTAACTCGCGTTTACCTTTTGGCTGTGTCTCTCTAAGCTATTGCTACGCTCTGCCGTACTTTAGGCCCATGTTTGGCTTCACCGAATTAATTTAGATTTAGAGGCCAACTACTTAGAATCTTGATAGCTTTGGCTATATCTTTCAGTTGGCTTTAGTTAAGCTTAGTTAAGTTTAATTTCATATTCATTGAAGTTCAAGCCCAAGTGGAAGTTTTGCTGTACACTCCGAGTTAGGGGTGAATTGTATCACATTTATTGTGGGAAATAAAGGATAGTTAACCCTTGTTAAGTTTTACGGCTCTAGACGCAAGAGAAACACTCCGACGTGCAAAATAAAACAGGCAAATCGACAACCTTGGATTCGGAGTAGAGTTTGTAAAATCTCAATCGATTTCGACGACAAAACGGGTCCCCCTTCATCAGGAGCAAATATTCTGCAAAAGCGAGAAAGCGAATGTCGATCATATTAAGGACCAGTGGAAGAGCCGATAGCGCCATCTATTGGAAGAAATAGTAACTAAAAATGAAGGGTTAAGTTAGTAGAATTTTGAAGGCATTAGGCAAGACTGGATTGGAATTGAAGTCATTGACTAAACAGGGCAAATTTTTGTGAATGTAAAAGGCTTCAAGAAAATCCAATTCCCTAATAGAACCAGCTTTCTGGATAATTTTAACATAACCAAAATCAAACTTGTGATTCAATTTCCAACTATGATTAGCTACTGAAGATTTGTTAATTTCGCCTTTTCGGACGTAAGATTCATGTTGTTTTATGGGAAACTCTAATACTCTTTTCGTTTAGCCAATATAACTTAAACCACACTGGCACGATATGCTATAAATTCCCCAAGAATTGGGGAATTTAATCTTCTTCTTATTCAAGATTGTCGATTTGCCTGTTTTATTTACTTACGTCTCTATTTCAACACTTAAGCAATTATTCGCTTATTCGTGTTTGTGGGGTTTCAAGGATTAAACACTGAATTAAATAAGTAAAACCCCACAACTTGCATTTTATCTTTAATTACAACTACCTGAAGTAATAGTGTCCTATCTTAGAAATCAGTTCCAATATCGATTAGTTCGAATATTCAGTTTAGAAATACAATTATAAAAATCATTTGTTGAAATTTTAACCGGAAATAGTTGCTCTGTATTATAAATTTCAACTACATTTAATAACGTAAATTACAACTCTGAATTTTAAAATAAAAATCACATTTTGATGATTGGTTTATTACGTTTTATCAACAGCATTTCAAATAAAATAGCACATCAACGTAAAGTTATACACAATCATATTCATTTAATAGAAAAATTATTTTAGGGATGACTAGCAAGGAAAACGGAAGAAATGCTTCTAACTTGCAGCCCATTTTTCTTACGGAGAGCACATGAAAATCACAATTTTGTAGAAATATTTTTAAAATCTTGTAAAAATGTTTTTGATGTGTCTTCAAATGCACAATTAAAATTCTATTCGCTCCTCTGTGCTACGTCTGCCATGATGGTATAGGGAAATTTTACTGGTATAAAATATTTCGATCAACTTCATTTTGAGGTATAAAATATTTCGATCAACTTCATTTCTTCATTCGACACAAATGATGTTTTTCCGTTAAGAATTCGTCCTGCCATTATGCACGCTCTCCATGTGCTGTCGTCTAAAAATAAATTAGGGATAAGTTCGAGTGAATGCTTCATACTTACAAAATAATCTCCTTAGCTTCAAGGACAAATCAGCAGCAGTGAATATTTCGGGTTTAATGTTTCGGTGGCAGTTTTTTCAACAGGACTATTATGGATAAACGCTTGTCTCATGATCGTGCGTAATTTGGCTATGAATGGAACTCTCAAGGACTGGAAAATGATGAGGCAATCTCTATTGTCTCTTTAAAAATATGTCACGTAAACATGAAAAGGAATTTAGTAGCTTCTAAAAAAACGAAATAAAGTAATCACATGAGAAATCGGTCATGTGTCTTTGCATTCCGTACAGTGCAATGCATTTGTGCTATTTTAAGATTACTTGTTGATTGGGTACACATGGTAATTTGCATTATAAATTGATTTGATTTTAGTCATTCCATAACATGCTATTTTATTATAACAATTCTTCAGTATAACACCGGATAATCATAGTACATTATATTTAATAAATTAAAATTTAACTCAGTAAATTCTGATGTACAATATTATGTTTTTCTTATCAGTATGCGGAAGATAAAGACCACAAAGATGTACCAGAACGTGGTGTTTGGGCCAAGAGCGTACAAAGTCTTTTACTCTGCATTTCAATGTCAGTAGGATTAGGAAATGTATGGAGATTTCCCAATGTTGCTTACAATAATGGAGGAGGTGAGTGTTAAACTTACATTCATGAAATATGAAACGTATCTGCATTTCTGTTTAATACCTCTAAGTTTAGTCAACTTTATTTTCAGCACAAATAAAGATAAATATATTGTTGAGAAGGGCTGTAGCTAGAGACGTGGGGGTTCCGGGCCAACAAATGATAATGAGGTCCACTCTTTATCGTTCCTCCAAACCTTTAGTTATGGTTGATAATTTTATTAATAATTTCTAATTAATAATTTACTGTAACTGGATGCTCATTTTTCCTGCCTGAATTACCATTTACCTTAACGGATCTACAATATGGGTTTTGATACCTTACAAATTAAAGTAGCTTTATATACTTTTATCGAATTAAATGTTCGTCGAATTTCTCATTTTATATAATAAAAATGCTTTTGATATATGTCCCTATGATGTAAGCTATTTTTGACTCCTGTTGGACCATATTAAGTGAAAAAGAATATATTTGACATCAGGCAGCGTATATGAAACACACGTAGTATAATTAAGGTAAAATGTCTATTAGAAAATTATCCTTCATACTTTATTTTTACATTTGAATTACGAAAACATTTTTTCTCACCGTTGGGAAAGCAGATCCACTGAGTATTTTATCAAGTTTTTTTCAAGTGAGAGGGACCTTCACAGCCCATACTACTTTGCAAATATTAGCCTAAAAGGGATGTTAGTTCCTATCGGGATATTACTCTTGAAAAGGCATTACGCTTTGAATCACTATAAACAGTGTATCACTTTTTAAATTGTTACCACCAAATATTACCGCTCTGTATTATCTTTAAAGGAATTAAATAATGAAGAAGTTGCATGAATACATGTTTCTCACATTGTCAAAAAAATGGTATCAACAACAATCACACTTTGAATACGTAGTCCTCCACACGAACATGGGCACCTGGAAGCCCGAATTTTGAATTTCGAATTTGTCTTACTATATATTATATTGTGTAAAACTTCAACGGATTTTTGTTAATAAATTCAACGATTTTAAAGCGAGCAGTGGCAACACTGTACGAGGAAAAACCTTTTTATCTCCAGCGTGCGAGACTGTCCGTCGGAAATTCTATAAATATGTTGTTTTTAAATATTTCGTGATTTTGCTGTTGAAGTGAATTTTATGTAGCATAACGACTTGATATTTAATAAATAACGTAAACGCACAGAACGTTAGTACTAAAAAGACAAAAAAAAAAGAGTTTTGTAAAGCCATCTCAGTAAGAAAACTGAGCATTGATATGATGATCTGAGAACAGAATGAGAGGGGAAAGAAACAGAAAAATATAGGTGAACACTTAACGTTGAATGGGGAATTCTGGAATTTTAAACGTTTACTGTTCTGCTGCTGTTAAAATTTTTGTAATTTTGCTGTTGAAATGTATGTGGCGTAAGTGCGAAGAAATTGAGGCTTAATACATGTAATAAAGCTGAAACGATTTTAAAAAATGGTTTAATAGGAATCAATATAACAGCAGACTGGTAGACTGCGATCTCAGCGAGAGTGTAGAAAACCTCAAAAAATCATTTTTGGCGACCGTTACAAATCTGAAACCTTACAGATATTGTTATTACTATTATTATTATTATTTTAAGTTTTTATAATGATAGTTAAACCTTAGCCACAGCCACAGGACTCTTTCAGTGCATGATGTATATTGTTGCACCGTGCACTTAACGATTTTCTTGAGGTATATTGCTCACACATGAGGAAAATTAGCTGAGATTGAACTGTGATTTATTAAGAAACATTCTATTCGAGAAATAAAAATACAAATTAATTCTTAAATTTTTATAAGATATTTTTCTCCTTCCTTTCTGAGTGCCTTAGTGGTGTAACTGGACGTGTATTCGGGAACTCCGTATTTGAAACCTACGCGGGGGCAATTGCTGATTTTTTCAGTTGGTTGAGATCGAAACGTTAATTTAATGCTAAAACTGTACTAACAGTGCTCAGTGGAACACTATGTAGCACATCACACTGTTACGAATGACAGTATCTGGGAGTTACCCGGCTCACATTATGAAAACATAATACGAATCAATATACAATGTTTCTAACGCTACCTTCATGCGGGAGATACAAAGATAATGTTATTTAGCAATCTAATTTGCTCAATACTATGAGAAATTTGCGCATTATATTATGTCTGGCTCTGATTATATGAATTATTCAACAATATTATTAAGATATCTTATAACTATCAAATTACGTCTTTGAAGATAGGAAACGTTAAACCTCCCCATTACCCTCAATGCCATTCTTAAGTTCAGAGTTAGAAATATCAAGAAACTGGGATATTTTCGCTCGATGAGAATAAATATTTTAAAGCTTTTGAATAACAGCTTTCGAAGTTCATAACATAAGCGCAGAACGCATTTTCATAAGGCAGCTTTTGACGTGAAAATACTACCTTGACTTAATTTAACTAGAATCAACTCCTGCTTAACTCGAAGGCGGATTAACCGGACCCTCTCTAAAAAACGTTAAGGTTTATCTCCTGTCGGATTATATACATAAGTAAGGGAGATAATGCTTTCGGTTCGCAAATTCGATAGTGCAGTTGTAGAGACATTAGGTTTTTTTGGAAACAGGTGATGAGACAAAGGAGCAATGCACTCGCCGGGACCCGAACCACGGACCTCTCGAATATGCGCCGAGTGTGCTAACCACTGCACCACGAAGGCAAGCTAAGAAGGCGGGAGAAATACCTTATACAGTGAATAAGCACGAATTTGGTCTCTACAATACATTTTAACTATTTTTCCAATAGCGTCTGTCTGTCTGTGTATCTGTGTGCATGTACTGATTTTTTCGTTTAAGGCAACTCTTATATCAAGCTTAAAAAAATCCCCATGTTCCTTATTTAAGCCTTCCACATTCATATTAAATGTAAATTATATTCTCTTAAAGATTATTTTTATCGACGGACCAGCTTCACTGCTTCATTTTTTTAATTATTTTATTAAAAAAAGCATCATATACAAATATTTACAGTGAAGCAAAATATAACTTAATTGTGAGCTTCGGTTTACAGTAATTGCTCACGGCAGATCGGTTAGATTTCTTTCTTAACTCTATCTGCCTCAATCGTAAGAGGCGATCCATTGCCGAGATTCATTGGCGTAAAATGCGCCAACATTAGGATTTGATTAGATTTTCAGTAAAACTGCAAACGGAAATGATACTTTATTTAAAGCTCATAACGGTTTCGAATTAAAAACTATATTAAAATATAATCCAAAACTTTTCAAGTTTAGTATTTTAGACTTTTATGTTTATGGAAAGAGCTAAAGAGTCTCACCTTCTTTGATACCATAAACTCGAGAACTCTAGAAAAATTACAGAGGAATAACCCTCTTGTCTTAAACTGCAATAGCCCTTTTATTTTAACACGAGAATTAACAATAACCTAACTAACGAGCATTTCCGGCTTAACAGAAATACGCAATTTTGAACTAATTCCAATGTGGTAAATTAGCCTAACAGTTCACAGAATAATTTAACGTGCAGTAAAGGCTCTGGTTTGCAGAAAACCGGTGAGACAAGCCAAATGGCTAGAAGCATTCAACGCCGCAGAATCAAATCACTAATAATCACGGCACAATGTAGCCCGGACTAAGCAGACAAACTCTAACTTCTGAGATTCTTGCTTAAATAGCACTTCTTTCTACTAAATCTGAATAAACGCTCGCTGTCTTATTTACATTATGGCGTGAAAAGCGTGGGTGAAAAGGTTAGAGTGATAGGAAATGCTTTCAACTTGAAATTCACTATTAGTTAAAAAGGAAATAAATAAAGTTTGGCATATGCCCTTCACAACTTGCTCTGCCGCCTAACCGGTATAGCGGTTAGCGTTGCTAACCGCCGTGAAGAAGGGCCCGGGTTCGAATCCCGGAGAAGGCATGGATGTTTGTAAATGCATAGTGTTCGTGCGGCATGGGGGCACTCTAAATTTACGGTGAGCAGAAAGTCTTCTCGAGAGGTAATGGTAGGGAAAAAGGGGGGGAATCCTCGGATCCTTCTTCCCGCAGTGCTCTCCATCAAAACTGGGGGGGGGCGAAATCGGGCTAATGTGCACTGTCACTTGTGTGGTGCTCAAGGCTGTTACCAACGATAGGCGTAAATTTGCGCTACTTCCCACGAGGAATTTCGTGGCTTTGGGCTTACTAGAGCTCAGACAAGTGAGCATTAGCAACAACAATAACTTGCACTGCAGCAACGTAATCTCTCAATAAAAATTCATAATCACTTTTCAAATATCTGCTCGTCGAAGTGGTAAATAACAGCTTTGAATTTCGCTTTAAGTTCGTTTGTTACTTTCTATTAAGTTCGAATTTTTTCGACTGCCAGTAACGCTGTCACATACAAAATCGATGTTATCACTAAACCGTCTGAATCGAGAATATCGGCTGTCGAATTTGTGTCTTCGAATTTCTTTATCTGTTATTCATCAGGTACACAAAATTACACGAAGCTTCCTAACAGTTTGTACACAACACCCACCATTCGTGTAGTCAGTTTTTACAACGAAAACGTGTTGATCTTTTATCTAGCTCTCCATGTCGACTTCGCTGCAACAAAGTTGAGAAATGAACTGAGTGTGATAAAATACCAGTGTTGTCGGCTAAAATCAATATCAATTTCCTTAAATCCGACAATTTGTCTGTTTTTATGCAAAAATATAGGGTTTTAACGAACGTTTTACGCCATAAAAGCGTTCTCAATAAAGTTAGAAAGAAACAAGAAAGCAGTACCTTTAGTGCAAGTAGTAATCACCGCTCCAAATCTATGATTTTCTGTCAACGTTTTGGTAGTTTTTCAAAGCCTTCGGTCCAGAAACTTCGTGGCCGTGAGTCCAAAAACTTTTCAACCTCATTTCGGACGTCCTATGCAGAATGAAAGATAGCACCAGCAAGATGTAGCTGCAGGTGTGAAAAAAGGTCCGAAGGAGCAATGTCGGGACTATAAGGCGAGTATGGTAAAAGATCTCATTCGAGTCCGTACAGAGTCCAGCCGGTGAATGCAGAAACATGTGGTCTTGCACTATCTTGATGGAACATAACCCTTTTGCTCAGGAACTCAGTTTGAAAACGTTTTTCCTTGATAGTAGCGTCAACACGGAGTAGCATCTCGCTGTTTTTCCAGGTACTCTGTGTGGATAATACCACGGCAATTCCACCAGATAGAAAGAGTTAAACTACGCTTGCTTTTCAACGCTGCCGATGGGCTCACCGGGCGTAGACCAACTCCTTTTTGGCCTGCTTTGTGTAAGTAAATCCACACGTTTCATCACAAGTGACCACCCGGTCCAGAATTTTATCCTTGCGTTGATATTCGAGCAGATTAGTGCAAGCCCGAACACGTCTGCCTTTATCTGCTCGAATTAGCTCATGCGACACCCAGCGATTGAATTTGTACGTGAAGTTTATGCGGAGCATAGTGCGACTAATGGACATAGCACTAACGTTTAACTGCTTAGCAAGTTGTCGAGTAATTGCATACTGATCTTCTTCCACAAGTCCCCGCAGGCGGGCCTCATCAACATTAGTAGGCCGGCAAGAGCGCTCTGCTTCTTGAATGTCGTAGTCCTTGTTTTTGAAATTTTGGAGTCAAACCTTCAGAGCTGTAGCTGACATTTTGCAACAGAACTGGAAGTAAATGATGGTTCTAATCTGGTAGCATGATAATCTGGTAGTATATTAGCACATCTTACAGAAAAATTCGTTGCGGCTGGGAACTGACGTGTTTCAAGATTTGGCACCTTGTGCCCTTACATGAGTTCTCATGCTTAACTTTCTGCTGTATTTCTGCTGTATGTCTTTTCCTAAAATTTCAGTAGATTCGATTCATTAATAATTTCGTTTTTATTTATCTATTTATTGTTAGAAGTTACACATCCAGGCCAGAGGCTAGTTGTAACAATAAGCATTTGATAGAAATTTAATTTATAGATTATGTAAACTGAATTCTAATGTATGGCAATGCACTTTGCTTTGAATAACAAGCATGAAAACATACGTTACGTAAAAAGAAATAGTATATTTCTTGAGGAATTTTTGCTTCGGGTGGTGAAAAAGTAATTAGACAGTCAGCCAGAGTGATAAGTAAATAAAAGTTTATGCTTATCTAGAAAGATAAACGCAAAATATTAAAACAAGTTGACTTATTTGAAAGCCTAGGCAGTCAAAATATTCTTCGAATCATAACGGGAACACAAAAGTAATTTTCACCGAGGATCAAAATTTATTTTTATAATGCAAAAAAATGTCACAAATTCTTCATATTCAGTAAAGAATACCTCAAAGGGAAATGTTTCAAGGAAAGATATTGCGCTGTAAAGGAAATGAATTACCAAAAATCTAGCGTTCTTTTTCCGTACCATGTGAATCTGATATAACACAATTCTAATATACAAAGCGGTTTTAAAAGACAGATTTCATTTTAAAAAAAATTATTGAATGCTATTGTCTTCCAATAACACATCCTTCGCTTGTGGATTAGAAGCTTTAGAATTTGGAGTTCTAAACTTTGAAAGTGTTTCGAATACTAGTCGCAAAATTAATATAGAAAAGTAGTTGGATTTAAATTCTGGATATTGAGAATTCTAGATTCTAGTAGGATAAAAAGTAAGAATGTTGTTAGTTTTCAAGTTTTTCTTTCATAATAAGTCCTAGAGTTATTGTACTAATTTTACTAATTAATAATTGTATGCCTATAAACTGTTTTAATTTAATTTTAGTACAATAAAAATATATATTACATTCTATTTCGTCTTCCTACGCAAAATTAAAATTCGTTGTTTTATTTTGTTGAAATTAAATAAAATTGTTTCTTTAAGGAAAGAAAAATAATTTGAACTCCTAGTTTTGCCTAAAATTATGCTTTGTATTTTGTTTAAGCTGTTTGTTTAATTTGCAAAAGCATTTAGAAGCCGGAATTAACCGTAGCCGTTAAAAAAAATCATCTGTGCTCTGGTCTGTATTCGAACTCCGAATTTTCCATTTATTAGTTGGACGTGATAGCCACTTAACCCACTGTAGTAAAATTATAATGTTTAGTGTTCTTTGGTAGCATAAATAAGTCCAGACTCCCTGCAGATGCAGAGTGAGTTATCGCTATGTCTGAACAGAACTGTGGTAGAAACTTGTCACTCATTCTTGCAATTCAAAAACTTCACCTTAAATAAACTTAAACATGATTTGCATTCTGGCACTAAAACGGAAAAGAGAAGGTGACAGTAAAGATATAAATGATAAAATAACTGGTTGTGTAAAATAATAATATTAATCTTATAAAGTATAGTCAGATATTAATTATTTTTAAAGTTAACTGTGCCGTAGAACGTGAGGAGAAACTCCACATGTGAACTTTGATAGTAAATCGCTATCGATGAAGCGTCATTTTGTGTAAAGATGCCACCTAACCAATGCTTTCGTCTCTTTACGGCGAGTAAGACAGATGAGAAGATATTACTGCCTCTTCTTCTTGCCTTGTATGCCAGCTGATCAAGATAAGGTATAACACATCAGGCAATTTCTTTTATACAAAGCATCACCAAGTCGATAGCGACGAACCATCGAAGTTCACACCTGAGGCTTGTCCTTACACATACGAGAGCATGCATAGGGGAATGCGGTAATTCCTTACGTTCTCCCTCTTGGAAGGTTAACTGAGGCGAGGCGTAAGATAAAATCTACCAAATCCAAGTGATGAGTTATTTTCCACCAAAAGTTTAACTGTAGAAGTCTTTAGATTTTTCGAAGCATAAAACATGAAATATCTGCTGCACAGTCCTCGAGATTCGAATCCCAGGTATCTTCTACTTACTAAATGTTCGTGTAAACCATTAGCCAATATACAATTATCGAAGCAACAACCTTATGTCTGCTGTAGATTTAGTCAAGAACGCAATTGATTTCGAGGGCAAACAGCTATAACTCGCTGTCCAAATTTTAATTAGAACCCACTGTAGAAGTCTTTAGATTTTTCGAAGCATAAAACATGAAATATCTGCTGCACAGTCATTGAGATTCAAACCCCAGGAATCTTCTTCTTACTAGGTGTTCGTATTAACCCTGGAAGACGCTAAAAAATGCCGGGAATCTTCCCCAATAATCCGAAACGGTTAGGTCCATCAGTAGCTGCCTCCAAGGTCATGTTCTATACGTCTCGAGTGAAAACGGCAAATTTCGAGCATTTATTGAACAGATTGGGATGTGCTGACACCCCACACGCCCTTTCCGTTTGCTGTTTTTCAGTGTGAGCCATGTCGTATTCAAGTCGCACTGTTCCGTGTTTTTCTCATTAGATTCAAAATTTCCTCAAATAAAGAAATGAAAAGACTTAAAAAAACTATTAGAGGAGGTTTCGTCAGATGAAGTTGCTATAGAACAAGGATTAAAAGACTCAGACAATGAAGACACACTATTTAGTGATCATCAGTCTGAATCACAAGAAAAGTGCCTCTCTTCAGAAGTAAGTTTTCCTTGTAATCAAATGGAGTTTATTATAGTAAAAGATAAAATAACAAAATGGCAGAAAGAACCCTTTCGAGTTCAAAGACTCATTTCCTCACATAATATCATAAAAAAACACATATATATCTAAAGATGTGCCTTCACCCATCGATTCATGGAACCTGGCCTTTACACTTTTAGATTCTCATTTGAAATAACGACAGAAACAGAAGGAACACAACGAAGATTCTCTTGATGAACTAAAAATAAAGAAAAGACAATTATGTTAGCTTCATGTATAAATTGCAAAATAGCTACTGCTTCTTGAGCCTAATTGATTTGAAAATAAATTATATAACTCATTCTTAATGTAATAATTCTACATAATTTGGATTGTAACTGCATTCACAAAAAAAAAAAAAAAATTCCCATCGAAATCAATGATTCCTAGTCATCTGAAAAAAAAGTAAGTACTTTTTAATAGGCCAGATTTATCTGTTATTAATTTTAAAATTTAACGTTATTTTAAGCTACTTTATATAATAAATGTTTCAATTAATATAGAAGGCATTTTTATTGAATCGTAATAATATGTTTCATTTTGACGTCATTTTATTGCTTGGGATGTGTTGACACCCCATGCGCGTTCTCGTGCGCCGTCCTCCTTCACCTGTCACCTGTTACATAATACAGCGCGCGTCCTCCTGAGTTAACCACTGTATTATTCAATAAAATATTATAAGTGCTTTAGCCAATATAAAATTAGCAAAGCAACAAGCGTATGTATGGTGTAGATTTAGACAAGAACGCAATCTAGGCAAACAGGAGCAAACTTGGAGGGCAAATAGGTATAGCTCGCTCTTTGTCTGGAGCTACGGAATCTGCAAGACTGGAAAGCAGCAGGGCCAGCAACTCTACGCCAGAGCAAAATCATCAGACAGGATTACCTCCTGAATTGCTTTACTCCCTTAGGGTATAAATATAACCATTGCGACCGCTGCTTTCCAGTTTTGCAGATTTCTTTGCTCCTGATGGTGAGGGACCTGTACCTGTTTGGCCTCGAATTCGATCGAGGTCTTGAACATATCTACGCCAAACCCTTCTTTTCTAATTTCTTATAGCCAGTAGTTAAAAATTAAAGCAGGACTGTTTATGGGATGCATTTTAGTTTTTAATTTTCAACTATTTTTCTTGCAAATTTCTAAATACATTATTTAAATTCAGGAAAACTACTGATCATATGAAATTTACTGGCTTGATTCTAAAAACATCTTGAATTTTCAGGTGCCTTTCTCATTCCTTATTTAATATTGCTGGTAATAATCGGCAGGCCATTGTATTACCTAGAACTGATTTTAGGTCAGTTTTCAAGTCAAGGGCCTATTAAATTATGGAGAGTGGTTCCTGCATTTAAAGGTAAGCAAAGATCGTCAACAAATAAAATATTATAAGTGCTTTAGTCCATTCCGCAGTTTACACATTCTTTATATATATATATATATTTATAATTAAAGAAGAATACTCCTATTAAAATTCTCATATTCCAAATTAAATTAAGGAAGCCAGTAAAATAAAAGAATTACAATTTTAAGTCTAAAGAAATTCCAGTTTACAAATTCGTAAACTTTAAGTAATATTAAAAAAAAATGTTAAATTTTAAAAATTTAAGAAAAATTTTTTTACAAGTATTAACTAGTAAAAGTTAAATCTGTATGGGAAAAATTGCTTTACCAGCAATGGCCTATAGTAGTGGATATGCATAAAATTGTGACAAATAATGTTAGTGATAATTAAAGCCATATTAAGAAAATTATTTAAAAATGAAAACTGAAAGGAAACCGAAATAATGCCGACTCTTCAGGGGAAATTACCTCATTTCATTATACTTCCAAACGATACGACCTCGTGTTTCATCCTTGCTTTGCATATGCAAATCGAAAGCAGAAATGAAATTAAATGTAAATATTTGATCCCCTAAATTTAGCATACTCATATGCGCATCGGGAATTTCCATACACGATGTAAATTTTAATTTAGATTATTTGGAATGAAAAACTTTATTTAAATACCAAAATACTTTTAGAACGAAATGTAAGTATCGAATCAATGAGATGAGTAAAACCAACGAGATATATACTGGTAGAGAGGGTATTTGCAACCTCCAACCGGTGTCTCGGGACTTATGGTCGAATTCCGAAAGTCCGGAAATACTTTACATTCATTGCTACGGGACAAAAGACAACTGCTCTGCTTTGTTACATAAAATTTAAGAAAAAATGGTTATCCGCTGCAGCGCTTATGGATGTAAAGAAAGTTTTGTAAAAGGAGAACCTGTAACCTTTCGTATATAATTTAAAACTGCAGGATTTATTTTTTTTATTTTCAGTATTTTTGTTATTTTACTATATCTGTTGAATTGGTTGGAAAGTTTCAGCCATATTGTATAAGAAACTTGCCGCTGTATATGACATTTTCAACGTGTATTATTAGTATAAAAATGTATGTAATACTGGGATACTATTTACTGCAATCACCCTTTAAAAATAATTGAATTTTATATTCTTTTTCCTTGTACTACGTTGAAATAGAAAGCTGCACCACTGGATGCTAACCTTTTTTCGTCAAGTCGTACGCGTTTTGGTTTCGTAAACAAGTACTCCCTGTGATAAAAAAAGAAAAATGCCATTATTATAATTAAATTTTTGAGAAAAAGATTGCGCGATATGTTTACTTCGTAAAAAAAACTGAAAATCTTGATTCATGCAATGTTGAACATAAACATTTAAACAACATTATTTTAAAAATCAGATTACTTTTATAAAGCTCAGTACTTTATCAGTATTTTCTATAAAATAAACTAAAATAAAAATAATCTGGACTATAATTCTGTCTCATCTACAATGCTGTTGGGAATTTATCGTAATTGAAAAGGCATGATGCGAAAATTTACAATATTTTAAATAGTAATCATTTAAAAACAGAGAAAGAGAATTTTTAACTATAATATGGGGCTTATTTTGTTTAATCCTAATGATAAATACTGAGTTGAAGTTTGTTATCTTTTGATGCATATTCAATATAAATATTTGTTTTTGTTAATAAGATGTATTGATCCCCCATGACATGCACATGAGTGTGGAAAACAGTAATTACGATTGCATTACTTTGTTATAGTAATATAATCTCAAGGAAAGGGAGGTGGAGCTCATTTTAGAAGTTTAACCTAAATGCAGTGAAATGTAATTGAATTTGTTAACAGATTTTTATGAAACCTGTAAGTCTGTTTCATAAGATGATGTATTACAAATTCTGTTTTTAAATGTATGTGCATTTGTAAAAGAATTTAAGAGAACCTTAACGTGGTCCAAAAGGACCATTTTGGTTTCCATTCCAATACAGAATTGCAAAATAAGAATTCCCATGCAACGAAAAGTTAAATGAGAAAAATGCCCCCCCATATGCGTACAATTACATTATTGTCTTGACTCTAGTTGCATGTATATTTACATTTCCTTCCGAAGAAAAATCATTACACCTTTAAAATTTCATGATATTTTTCAGCATGTACTTATAGAATTCTTAAATTATTCGGAAAAATTACCATTCTTCTGCAGTATACCCGCATGACCTGGCCATACATATACACTGGTGTGCAAAAATTAAGGACGAAGTCGAAAAGTTAGCATATCAGCTGAACGAAGAGGCAGAGCGGACAGAAAGACCAATCAGGAGATTAAGTAAGGTGATGTACGGTAGCACATGCGCAGATATGCAGGTAGACGTAATGGGGGAGTGTCTGAGTAGTATAAAGCATGTTGTCGGTGTAAGATCAGTATTTCTGGCGAAGAGATTGCACGCCGTATAGCAGTTAAAATCACACCGAGTTGCTGCCTCAGCGAGAAATGGCGAATAATCAATCTGTTAGACGACATCTGGATGCTTTTACCCGAGGTCGAATCATTGGGAAGTTGGAGGAAGGCCGCAGTGTGACAAGTGTGGCTGCAGAGTTCGGAATTGCTCACAGCATCGTTTCACGACTTTGGAGACAATTTCAAACTACAGGAACAGCTATCCGGGAGTTTAGTAGTGGTCGTCCACGAGGAACCCCACCCGCAGATGACCGGTATATTGCCTTACAAAAAGAAGAAAGAAGAAACAGGCGGCAGACAGCGGGAGAAATCGCTAGACACACGACACAGGCGACTGGACGACCGATATCGCGTTTTACCGTGGCCAGAAGACTGCACGGTGGTGGTCTGTTTGAACGACGCCTTGTACGGTGTGTACCTCTAACGCCTGCCCATCGGAGAAGGCGTTCTCTGTGGTGCCGGGAACACCGGAATTGGAGAGACAATGAATGGGGACGAGTACTCTTTACAGATGAGAGCAGATTTAGTCTGAGTTGCGATTCTAGACACATACACATCTGGACAGAGCGGGGAACACGCAATAACCCCTTCAACATCATCAAAAGGGACTGTTTTGGAGGTCGCGGAGTTCTCGTTCGAGCAGACATAATGCTTGGTAGCCGGACCGACCTTCATATCTCCCAAGGAGGTTCGTCACCTGGGACTGCTATTGTAACGAGGTTCTTCTTCCTTACATGCGTCTTTTCACAAGGGCTATGGGTCCTCAGTTCCTCTTCATGGACGACAACGCTCCACCTCATCGCACAGTTACTGTCGAAGAGCTGTTGGAGAGTGAAGATATTGAACACATGGATTGGTCGGCAAGGTCTCTGGATCTAAATCCCGTCAAGCATGTACGGAACTTACTAGGGAGACCCGTGGCAGCACGTAACTTATCGCCAGTAACGATTCCGAAACTGCGATTGGTGCTACAAGAGGAACGAGCAGCAGTGTCTCAACAGCTCATTAACTACCACATATCCAGCATGCACAAATGATGTGAAACCTGCCTAGCAGTCAGGGGAGATCATATCCCCTATTAAAGACTGGATGTTTCTTGCTGGACACCCATCACAGGGATGTTTCGGCCTTCAGTCGCATTGCGCTCCATGCTACTTTTTCAATAAAGCTTCTTTTTATCCCTCTGATTTCTCTTTTAGTAAGTGTTGCTTACATTACTCATGTCCTTACGTATTGGGGATCTTACGGTATTAAATGTGTTGATTTGGAAAGCTTTTGTACAAAGTTATATCGAAAAAACCGTCTCGTCCTTAATTTTTGCACACCAGTGTACATCTGTAATTTAATACTTCAATTGCTATTTTAGTACAATTAAGTTTTTTTTTCATTTATACTCTCCCTAAAGATCCAGAAAGACAAAAACAATATAAAGTACAACTGTGCTAATTTTTAAATATTATTCAAAAAATAAAGTTTCCATTTCAATTATTTATTATTTGTTTTAAATTTTCTTCCTAAAATTATTAAATAAAATTTTATATTTAATTAAATATGTATTACATCAGTTGCATAAGTAGGCATCTTACAATGTGATTTTCTTTTTCTCTTTAGGATGCAATACATTAAAAATAAACTAGATTTTTTACCCCCTCAAGTATTATAACAGTATTGCAATTAATTTTTACTCTTTTAATTTTTAAATGTTATTTAAAAATAAAGTTTCATATCAATTTTTTATTATTTATTTCAGATTTTCTCCCTAAAATTATTTAACCTAAACATCTTAAACAACGATGCAAATAATTTAAAGCTATTATTAAAATATAGATAAAATATTCAGGGAAAAAAACGTTCATTTATATCTAAAAATAATTGTAAAAAATCTGATTATTTAATTCGAAATCGTTATCTGTCGACTGCCAGCAGAGGGAAATAAAAAACATTCCCTGCCATATCAAAAGCGCGCCAAACCTGAGATGAGCAGCCGAAGCTATATCACTCTCCAAGAGCGCCAAGACCATAAATCACGTGGTATATGCGGGGGTTCGGCTAGCAGACGAATTCCCTGTAGAATGTGCCGTCTACCTGTTATATGAAGTCGTTGAGCAAAACATGTAAAAATGTGAAAATAAAACATTATAATGAAAATGTAAATAAAAGAAGAATATATAATTTGTATAAAAATATTCAATTAAATGAAAAGTCAAATTTAAAAAGGAATTAGGTTAGAATAATTTTAATTACAAAATTGTAAATTGAATTTATTTATACTTCAAATTGTAATTCTTTTACTTTTTAAGCTTTCTTAATTTAATTTGCAATATAAGAATTTGAATAGGACTATTTCCTTTTAATTATGTTTAATTAAATTATTGCAGCCTAAGCGCAGAATTCTTATTAGTCCTTAGCAATAGGTAAGCAAAAGAAGTAAAATTCTAAAAGCTATTGCCTAAAAGTAAATTTGAAATCCAAGTTTCAAGCAAAAAGAGAAAAATTCGGAAGGCAATCATCTAAAAGTAAATTTGATACCTACCTTCCATAGTTTAAAAAACTTTAACAAAAATTAATTACTCAAAAGTAAAAGTAACGCAAAAAAACTAAAAACTAAATGGTATTCAATAAATTCAACATTTAAGAATTTTTTAACACGTAAAATTAAAAGCATTTTAAGCACAAACTAAATTAAAATAAAACACCAGAAAAAATTACAAAGAATAGCAGTAAATGGCAATTTAGCCTACGTCGAGCTTGTTGCGGACTTATCAAGGGAAAAGCGCAACATCTCGTACATAGCTAAATTCCATTACGCGTATTTTATATTTATTTCCTTTTGCTTACCTATAATTTTAATTTTGCAGCTCAGTGCGCAAAATTCTTGACCAAAAAGGTCTTTAAGTTCTTTTACTACTTTCTATAAATTATATTTTTGTTTATATATAGTTGTTTATATATTTCTTGTTTATATATTTGTCAATATAAGCGAATTTGGTAAATTAAAAATTAGAATAGAATTTTCTAAGGATCTGGAAGAACTACAATCCCTACTTATTCCTTATTTTGATGAACTCTGCAAAAAATATTTTAAAAACATTTGGAATAGAAAAAGTAAATACATATAGAAAATACTTAGAATTCGAACTTCATTAGTTAATGTCTTCCATTCAAAGCTTCGAACAGAACTTGTCAAGAGAAAACCGTTTTGAAGCCTTAAATTAAGTCTCTCTCTCTCTCTATATATATATATGTATATATATTGTTAATAAATTAGAAAAGTAGGAAAACTTCTAATTTTCAAAAACTACTAAAGAATTAACAAGTTGTAAATTAGCGCCTGGTGCTGTTAAATTTTATAAATGAATTTAAAAATTAGGGCTAAAATTCTTAGCAAAAGCCGCAAGAGCATCTAGGTATATATTGTAAATATATATGTGTATATATATATATACCGTGTCTGCACGTATATTTCCAGAAGTAGAAGTAGATGAAGACAAATATTTCTAATTAAAAAAATGTTTTAAATGACACAGAGGTTCATGTTTCTATATTTTTAAATTACTAAATTAAAAGATATTAATTGTTTTATAAAATACTTCACATTTTTTATAAAATAACTTTCACTTTGACACAATCTTCTGATCCCTGAACCTATATTCAGGAAAATTTTTACTCGTTATAAAAAATAAACCCGAAAATGTTAAAATCCCTTACGACAAAATTTAAGCCAGATACTTATTTTCAAAATTTGTAATATTTGAAGTCATTGTAAATTTGCATTGAGGGGTCTGAACATAAATAAATTATTTTAATGTTAGGTTAATTTTTCCCTTTAAATGCCATTCAGTGATATTCTTGTGTGATTTACTAGTGTCTTTCTGTATATTTTTTTATATTTGGGGCACTAAAAAATATTTGCAACAATAATTTATGTTTTTAGAGCGTAAAAATACATTACTAATATTCTTACGAAGTTCTTCAGCTTTATAATCATATTCTGGTAATCGTTAAAAATTCCTTAAAGTACGAATACTTTTCCTTTGTAATTAATACAAATGATATTACAAATCGGCTTAATCCTGCCAAGGATTTCTAGAGCACGCATTCTATAAGTTTTTTCGAATAAGATCTTCTTTTTGGAAGCGATTATTTTAATTACTATTTTTCAGAATAATCTGCACAGAAATGATCAGCACTTAATCTCGTA
Source organism: Stegodyphus mimosarum (assembly GCA_000611955.2). NCBI lineage: Eukaryota > Metazoa > Arthropoda > Arachnida > Araneae > Eresidae > Stegodyphus > Stegodyphus mimosarum. The sequence continues at coordinate 95,117 of KK118378.1, read as the reverse complement.
ATATCGGAAGTATTTTCTAAACAATATTTTATTTTTAATCACATACACATGCAAACCTTTCGCTTTTCAATTTGTGTATGACCCCTAAACGTATTTCTCGATTTTAGCATCAAATATCTCCTTTAACGTTTTTCAAAGAAGAGTCAAATGTTTTGTGCATTATTTTTTATAACGAATACAAAATGTTTTCGAATACAATTATAGAGACCAGAAGTTAAAGGCCGAGTAAAAGCTATTGCGGACGCAGGTATATATCTATATGTATCTATATCTATCTATCTCTGTGTGGAACATTTGTAATAAAGAGCAAACCTGCAGTGGTGGCAGATTTAATAAGAAGCAGTTGTTTTATTTTATTTAAAATATTTTGAGGCCTCGAATAATTTCCACACTAATCGTGCCTTTCCCAGAAAATAACTGAATAATAAGTTAATAACATTTTTGAGAGTTTTGAGATAAAAGGAGCAAAAGAAGCTGTGTATCTAGGGCCCGAAAAACGAGAGCGAAGTGAGTTGTGCTTAGGTCGAAATCTTAATTCAAAATGGATTAGTTTTATTTTCAATAAATTTTAATTAACTAGTTAATAAAACTTAAAACTTATTACTAACTATTATGAGTTTTAATTCGTACAACCATTTACGCTAGAGGTTTGTAAAATTCATATGATATGCATTAATCTATAAAAAACGCACAATTTCTTATATATACAATTACTATTTTTAGAATACAGAGAGGAAATGAATTAACTAAACTGAAGAATTAAGGGATAATTGCTACTTTAAGTTGTAAATTTGATTAACATAGTTTTTATCTTGTATATATGTAATGAAATGCTTTGTAGAACAAAAGTTTCGTTATTTTTCAGAGTTGTTTTTCTTATAAAATAAGTAAGTCCAGTATTCCCTGAAGAATCGAATAAGCTGTCAGGACTGAGTGTTCTGTGCATATTCTTGGCAAACATCTTCGTGAACAGCTGAAAAGTCTTTAAGTCCTGATCTGGAACAGGGACCGGAATGCAGCTATGTTCTGGTGTAGGATACTGTGATTGAATTGGAGAATAACTGCACTTGAAAGGGATTTAAAATCCTCTTTTATTAAATGAATATTATTTACAACCACTTCCCAACTTGGGAGGGATACAGAAAGTAAAGACCACGCTTGGGTCTAAAATGAACAATCAGCTAAATTTAAACTAAAGCTAAATAGAAATTAAATTAATTTTTGCTCACAGAGCTATACGCGGAGTTAGCCTCTAACTAAATGGTGCGTAGCAAGAATTACTAATACTAGCGCACTTGAATTTATTTCAATAAGCAATTACGTAGCAAGCACTATGGCTTAGAATTTAACTGCTAGCTGGTCAGGCGAACGTCGAATGGAATGACCGTGATCTGAGACTAAAAGCTCTCTCACACTGAGAGGTTTCTACCACTTGCTTAAATAGCACTTGGCTCCACTTCAAATTAGCATAACGCTGAAAACGTGCGCTTCTTCTAACGGGAAGTTGAGACATGAGAAGAGATAGAAAGATTTAAATTAAAATAAAACTTTGTTAGTTTAACTAAAACCTTACAAAGCGCTCGAGTGAAAGTCGTTACGTTATGAATTTCATGGTAATAAGGAAGCAAGAATTAAGAAGTAGAAAATAAATGCAACTTTAAAGTTTTATATACATTTTAAGACTAGGTGATAAGATTAAACGAAAGTGCAAAATATATCAATAATGTTAGATAAAGGTTAAATGAAGGTTGATCAATTATTTTATTGTTTTATCTTACAACTAACTTCAAATTTGAGCAACGATGAGCAGTAAATTTAACAAAATAAATCAACTTATGAAAATTAATCAAAAATTTCGCTCTTGAAAAAATATTTCGGGCGGAAACATTTTTAAGCACTGATAATAATGTCTAAAACATAAAAATAAATTGCACTAAATTCAATGCTAAAGAATGCAGTTCCAGCCGATAAGCGCACCGCCATGCGGGTAGAGAAAATTTAGCCGCACTTTCAGGTTGCGGAAACCTGGAGAGAAGAGACTTTTCCCCTTGACCTTGTATGAATGCGTCGATGCCACACACAATTTTTTTCTTCTCTTTTTTACTTCCTTGTAGGAAGTAAAAAGGAAGTATGGTAATCGCGAAAAATTTCCGGTATCATATTTCAACGAAAATATCTATTTTAACTGCTATCGAATGAATGCAATTTAACGATATTTTCGAGTGACATTCGTACGTGAGAACACAATAAAAGACTCCTTTTCAAAAAAAAAATTATAAAACTGATTTAAAATAGATTCTGAAGAGATTTTTTCGAGGCGTCTGTACGTACGCATGTATGTATGTATCTCGCATTACTCAAAAACGAGTAGCCTCAGAACGTTGCAATTTTGTACATAGGACTGCTATAACATGCAGATGTGCACTTCCTATTTTGGTTGCAATCGGCTGCACCAACAGTATATAAATTTATGTATATATATATATATACACTCACGTTTGTGAAAATTGCAACACCATGAAGGACTTACGCGAGTGAGCTGAAATTTTCAGGAAATGCAAAGTAGCGCATGATATGCAAATGATTAGAATTGCAAATCCGTAGTGCATGCGTATGCTGAGCAGCGCCCTCTGAACGGCTGATGGATCCGAATAAATAGACGGCTGTAGCGAGGCGTGTATGGTTATCGGTGGTTATCTGCTAGTGGTAAACGTTAACTCAATCTGTACTTATGCCTCGTCGACGAAAGAGAGCGAGATTTGAACAACTTACAGAGTTTGAACGAGGGAGAATCATCGGCCTTCGTGAAGCTGGATTGTCGTATCGTGCAGTAGCCTCTCGTGTGCAGCGTAACAGCAGCACAGTGATGCGCGTTTGGAAGCAGTGGACGGACGAGTGTCGGACAACTCGGAAATCCGGGAGTGGACCCCGAAATGTGACGTCAGCTCGCGATGATAGACACCTGGTCCGCATGGCGCGGACGGACCGTACAGCTTCCTCTAGACAATTGGCAGCACTGTGGTCAATAGCTACAGGTGTTTCATTGTGTGCTTCATCAATTCGTAGACGTCTGCTGCAGTGTGGACTGCGCGCACGGACTCCTTTATACAGGATCCCCCTAACGCACGACCATCGCCGCCTGCGGCTACAATGGGCCAATCAGCATAGAGACTGGCGTGCTGATTGGCAGCATGTCGTGTTTTCTGACGAATCCCGCTTTAATTTGTGGTACCATGATGGCCGCATTCGTGTCAGACGCTATGCCGGTGAACGCCACCTTCCGGAGTGCATTATCGAACGCCACAGTGGACGAACACCCGGAGTTATGGTCTGGGGCGCCATAGCATATCATAGACGATCTCAATTGCTACGAATTGTGGGCAATCTGAACAGCAACCGGTATATCCGTGAAGTTCTACAGCCCGAAGCTGTTCCCTTCCTTCAAAGCTTGCCAGGCGCTGTATTTCAACAGGACAATGCCCGCCCTCATACTGCTCGGATTGTTAAATCCTTCTTTGCAGCGCAGCAGGTACAGCTTCTTCCTTGGCCTGCGTGTTCCCCGGATATGTCGCCAATTGAACATGTGTGGGATGTCATTGGTCGGCGTCTTGCTCGTGATCCTCGTCCTGTTGCGTCTGCAGACGAACTTTGGGTACGCGTACAAACGATATGGAATGCTCTTCCTCAGTCAGACATTCAAACTTTGTTTGACTCCATGCCACGTCGTGTAGCAGCACTTATTGCGGCGCGTGGTGGCCCCACAAAATACTGATTCTGATCTCTTGTTCTTGTTTGTTTGCTTTGAACATTTAATCATTTATTTGTACCACTACCACTCAAATGTGTATTAAATTGCATTCAATTATGACGATTCCTTCTTGGTGTTGCAATTTTCACAAACGTGAGTGTATATCCACAATGTTACTGGGCTCAGTGAGCTCAGTTTTTTTATTCTTATATGTTGGTAAACTGTGCATTTTTTGCTTTAAAAATAATTGAATTATGTTCTTCTTATATTCCGGTTAAGGTTTTTATGTCTTTAAAAGTTGTTTAAGTGCGGCTAAGCCTAATCATTTTTCTCATGGCGGACTTATTTGTTTGCTGAGTGGATTAAGATTGGCTTAAGTTAAACCTTAATCCACTCGAGGAATTTATTCGAGGAAATACGTGTTTAATATTTATTTCGTAATTTTTATATAGATATTTTGAGTTTTTATGTATTTTGCCTTGTCACGAAGTGAGAACTGAGGTAATTGAATGAGAATTACTGAATCGTCTGCGAAAAACTGTTTCTTTTTGTTTGTTTGTTTGTTTATTTAATTTCTTTTACACATCGTTTTAGATTTATTATCGTATTTGAATAGAATATGTAGCAACGATTAGGTAATTCTCCAAATGATATACATATTTTTTGTGTGTACAAATATAGTGAATTTTAAAGAGTGCATTTATTCTACTGTGGTTTATGCACTATCGATGAAGTAGATTTAATTCAATCCAATAAGTTTAAACGAAATGCAAAATGCGTATTATTTAATATTCCGTGCAAGGAAGTCATGTGATGAATTTTTTTCATGTCATCAGATTTTTTAATATAACATGTGTAACGTAAACATGTGCCAGATACCCTCAGAAAGTTCTCCATGAATATTTCTTTCAGAAGATAAACAGTTATCGAATGCTTTATCATGGTCAATAAACTATTCATCTAAATACAATTATTTTTTTATTTTAATTAATTAACGATTTATTTTCTTCTATTTAAATCTTTCCTGCATTTCTGCCTTCTATTAGCCGCCCAAGAAATATAAATTACGTAAGTTTAAATAACGAGAAAGACTCTAAATTAAGAATATTGGCTAGTTGGAGCAGTATCGCTGTATCTCGCAGGTCCTAATTGTTGATGAATTTAGCTTTCACTTATGTTAATAGGCGCGCTAACATAGAAACCAGTTCTTGGCTTCAATCTATACTATTGCATTGTGAGCCCACAAGAAGAAAGTATTAGGTTTCGGTTAAATATTTTTGTTCTAATAACTTCAAGCCAAAATACAACAAAGTATTGTAACCGATTCATCTGACGAGAAATTATCTGGGAAAGTTACTCGGTATCTGTTTTGAGAGAAGTTAGTGAGTAACGTCATACATTAAATAGAGTAATCAAGGTAAAAAATCTGTCTAATTAAAAAAAAAACTGCACATTTTTCAATTAAGAATGTAAATAATATGGAAGAACGAGGGAAAAAAGAAGCTGTAACTGCGCTAATATTAACAAACAAAAATAAATAAATAAATACTGAACCGAGAACTATACTCTAATGCGGAAAGATTGAGTACTGTCTTCTTTAACAGAAGTAGAGAAGTAATAATTAAATGACAACAATAATAATTAGGTCGAAAATCAACTTTCATAAACAAGGCTTTATAAATGACCATAGGTGATAATTTTTTATTAACGGTACACGGTTTCAAACAACTGAATTCTTTGAGAAACTTCTAAAACTCTGTGGGTACAATATGTGTCTTATAAAAGCAGGATGACACGTTCTGAACCAATAGTGCCAGTATGGAAAGATAGCCCTCAAAATATAAGGTGAGCCGAAGGTCCTCTCCAAAGATTGATGGTAGTGGAAGGAGGGTGGGAGACCTTCGGATCAACCCTCAGGATGTTCTACCTCAAATTTGGGGTATGTAAGTAACGCAACCATCCATTAGTGGCCTCTAACTTAGATTGTACCTGGGCACGAATACTCAATCTAAAAACAGCAGACGGGCAGTTTTTTTTTACTAAAATAAAAATATTTTATCAACAATGAAAACATTTTAACTAAATTAATATTTATAAAAACATGCGTAAAAATAATAATAAGACAAAATAAAACAATTCAAATTTACATTTATTTTTTATCTAAAATCTAAAGGTTGGTATCTGCAAGAAATTTTTGTTTGCACAATTTCAAACTTATTGACAGCTGAATATTAAATTTTCAAGTAATTTAAAAATATTAATTAATCATTAAATAAATTACTTTAAAGTGAATTAAAAATAAATAGGTTATGAAAATATTTAAAATTATTAGAAGTAAACCTTCCGAGAGGAACAAAACTTGAGAGTAAATAATGACAATCGTGACTGTTTCTCTTATTTATTAAATTTTTCTTCGGAAAACATAAATAAAAATGCACATTATTGTCTGCAAATAATTATAAATTTCTGAATTTCTTATTACAGTTGATTGCGCTTTAGTTACGATGTGATCAATCCGGTTTATTTTTTATTAATTTTCAGTTGTGAAAACAAACTGTCCACATACAAATACATTCTCGAAGAAAGTGAATTTTTTTAGTGAAAAATTCGTAAACTAGCGTATTTATCTTTTCAAAAATACAAAAAAAAAATCAAATCCATGTCTTCAAATCTTTGAAATAGATCTACATCACTCTGTGAATTAATTAGTTTTTTTTTAATTTTCTGGTGCGTTATTCACGTTCGTTTTTAATGGTATTCAAAATAACGCAAACTCAGACATCCAAAAAATGTAAATTTTTGAAATTCTTGTATCATCGTATTTCCAACAAATACATAATTGAAATGTATTCACGGGGCCGCATAAAATTGCTTCGGGGGCCGCGAGTTTGAGAGCACTGACTGACACCACGAGACCACACGCGAAGGGCGGGAATTCCTGACCAGATTAT
>KK118378.1:22619-88372 GCA_000611955.2 Stegodyphus mimosarum | reverse complement strand
TGATTCAGCTCGAAATAGTTCAGATAAATAAGTTACTGTAGTAGTTCAAGGTAACAAAATAATGAAATAAAATGAAATGATAGTAAAGTAAATCAAACGAGGAGAGCGCGAGTACCTGTTTTATCTTCAAAGGTATCCTGATAACTATGCATAAATCTGTCGGTAGAAGACTAAATATTTTTTAAACCTGAGCAAATACATTGTGAAAAATAGGAAATTCAACGTCAAAGTAGTCGAAAGCAGACGCTAAAGTATAATGAAATAACCTCTAAAGTGCATTACTGAGTGAATCAAATTTAGTCGTACCTAAGATTACTTGCCAATAATTTTGCTCTCATCTATATGTGACACTATAGGTTTAAAATTAAGTAATATGCGTGACGCAGCATAAGCTTTATCTGATAGGTACTGTGACGTAAACAAAATGAATGCATTTATGATTTTTTCGGAAGATCAAGAACCTAATCAGGACTTAATGAAGAGCAAGATTTATGAAGTGTAATTTCATAAGTCTATAAACGAAGAGCATAAAATGAAAACCAAAAAAAAAAAGCAAAAAAGAGAGTTATATTTATTTTAACATCTTTTTAGGAGGTTGGTACCACGAAATAAGGTAGGACTGGTGATTTTTTTTCTTCTACGTGATGGAATTAGAATTTTTCCGTTCACGGAAAGGAATCGGATATTTTTTATGACTTACCGTTCACTAACAATAATCTTAAAACAAAAACGAATGGATGTTTAGCGAGGATGGAGCGAAGAGCGGAAAGAATTAAACGAGCAGTGAAATCGGAAACATGGACTCAGTCAAACGCTAAATCTCTAAATTGATTTATTTCAACAGTAATTTTGAGATTCTCTAAAACTTCCTTTATACGTACAGCTAATAATAAAATACCAGAAATGAAAGACTAACGTTCTTTTTCCCAATAAAATGGGAATCGAATTTTCCTGATACGCTTCCAACAACAAGGGCTCCTCTCTTTTTTCGCAAATGAGACTTCGGATCTTTAATTTTGGCACGCTTCCAACGAGAGTTCTCCGGGAACCGTAAAAGAGCTACAACTTCATTTTCTGGAATCGGAGTTAATTTGCTCAGTAAACAGAAGTGGTTCTTTGAAGCAGTTCTGGAGCGGATCTTCCAATTCTAAGCAGAACAGTCATGTTTTCCAACTCTTCACCGAACAATTTAGTAAACAAATCACTTGTTAATTTACAAGTTCTTACAATTTAACCAAAATGATCTGGTTAAATCATTCAATGAATTATGTCAAAAAGGAAGTAAATTTAGCTAAAGGAATAAACTGTAGCAAGTCAAAAAAAGAAAAAGTAGAAAATTTGAAATCTGAATTCAGATAAGGAATTGTAACTCAGGGCGGCAAGATTTCGCAACCGTAAGGACTTGAATATCAGTATTAAGTTTTTGTTGTTTTAAAAAGCCAAAATGTTTATTTTATTAGTATTGATATTAAATTTACTGCAGCTTTTAGCACTTTCTTTTACTTCAAAGTTTTATCTGAGTCATTTTTAATTTTTAGCACCATTTAAAGTCAAAAATCTGATGTAAACACCACATGACTTCCTTGTACGGAATATTAAATTATACGCATTTTGCATTTCATTTAAACTTATTGGATCGAATTAAATCTACTTCGTCGATAGCGTATAAACCACAATAGAATAAACGCACTCTTTAAAATTCACTATATTCGTTTACCACAGCGTAGCTTTACTTAAAAGCTTTACATCTCAGTCATTTTATAACACATCAGAATGCACAAAAATTATGTATATCAGCTGGGGAATTACTTAATCGTTGTTCTATTCAATTACTATAATAAATTTAAAACGATATGTAAAAGAAATTAAACAAACATTCAAAAAAAAAAAAAAAAAGAAAAGAAAAGAAAGAAACAGTTTTTCACAGACGATTCAGTATTTCTCATTCAATTAATTGGATTCTTACTTCACGACAAGGTAAAAATACATAAAATCTCAAAACAACTATATTAAAAATTACGAAGTAAATCTTTAACACTTATTTCCTCGAATAAATTCCAGAATAGATTAAACATGATTTAATTCTCAATAATAAAAGAAGGCGTTATCTTTGCTGTTGCGAAGCTTAGTTTCTCTAGATTGGCAACAAATCCAATATTCTCTTAAGTTTCAAATGCAAATAAATGTGTCCACCATGAGAAAAAAGATTACGCTTAGCCCACTTAAACAACTTTTAAATTGTTGATAATTCTACAAATCTTGTATGCAGATTTACTAAAGTCATAAAAACTTTAACTGGAAGATAAAAACAACACAATTCAATCATTTTTAAAGCAAAAAATGCGCAATTTACTAACATATAAGAATAAAAAACTGATCTTACTGAGCCCAGTAACAGAGTGAATATATATATACGTTACCGTGAAAGACCGCAATTGGAGAATGTCGACTTTGACCGGAGAATGTCAACATTCGCCAAATACGTCGGTGAAAGATCGAATATTGCATTACATTCTTGTACATTCGGACCCTCACAGGTGTATATCGACAATCACAGATATGCTCTGGTGTAGCTCGAAAAGAGAGGCGACAGGCTGTTTCCCATAAATGCAGTTGTAAAAGGAAGGGCCTCTTGTGCAACTCAAAGTCTCATAATAGTTTAAGTTGTTGCAATTAATCAGATTTGAATCACATAATTTAAGTTTTTTATTACTATTATTTTATTTTCTCATTTAGAACGTACTGTATAATTAAGTAAGCTTTTTAACTTCTATTATTTTCCTTTTTCATTTTGAATGTATTGTGTGTTTTAAGTACTTGTGTGTTTTTTCGCGACTGAATTACGGAGAAGAAAATATAATATTCTCATATATTCAACATTCACCATTAGTACATGGTGAATGTCGACATTTACCGGTGTCAGTCAGAAATAAGAGTATTTGGAAAATATTTCGGACATACACCAAGCGACTATGTGAATGTTGACATTCACCGGTGAAAGTCGACATTCTCCAGATTTCGGTGTTTCACCGTAACATATACATAAATTTATATATTTTTGGCACTGCCGATTGCAACCAAAATAGGAGGTGCACATCTACGTGTTATAGCTGTCTTATATACAAAACGGCAACGTTCTGAGGCTACTCGTTTTTGAGTAATGCGAGATACATACATACATACATACGTACGTACGTTCGTGCGCACAGACGCCACGAAAAAAATCTCTTCAGAATCCATTTTAAAACAGTTTTATAATTTTTTGGGAGATATAGAGTTCTTTATTCTGTCTTACGTACGAATGTCACTCAAAAACATTCGTTAAATTCCATTCGATAGTGGTCAATATAGATATTTTCGTTGAAATATGATACCGGAAATTTTTCGCGATTACAATATTTCCTTTTTACGTCGTCCAAGGAAGTAAAAATATATTCAAAATGCTAAAGGGTATCGCAACAGAAACGCCGGATTTAATATTTTTTTATATACACCTAATGGCGCGTACTTGCCTATTCAACACTGGCCACTCCTAAGGCAGGAAGTGTTTGCCATTTTATCATGGAGTCACCTAATAGGCAATCACTGTTGCCTCCTGTGAAAGGACGGACAGTTACAAGCATGCATTTTCCAGGATTCGAACCCGGACCCTTCGGTGCCGATGTAAAGCCCCTCTAACGATTATGCCGTCTGGGCGGAGCTGTATTTAATATACCCAGTAAAAACACTTTATTTTCAGGAAACAGGAAATATTTTTGCAGACTTACGACAGGTAAATGTTCCGATTTAAGAATTAGAGATAATGTCCACCACGACGTAATCTCCAACACCGCAATTTTTCGATGAAATTTGTAATGACGTTTTCACATATCTACCTACTGAGGATGGGTAATGACATATCGAAATTTCTCGTTTAAATTCTGATGTTGTCTTTCTAAGAATCAAGTTCAGTTGTTTGGGACTTTCAATAATACTGTCACGCGCAATAGCGATGTTTTGTTGCGTATGGTGACTTTTAGGAACAACACTACTGAACAAAGTTAACAATTTGCCTACAAATTAAACTATCCAAAGTACTTGCGTTGTGTAAGATCCTAAACAACCCTTGAACCTTGATGCTTGTGAACTCATGTAAATCATGCATTTCAAAAGTGTAGCTGAACATACCAAGAACCCAAGAATCAATATCATATTTAAAGAATACCTTTAGTATTTATTTTTCAATTAAATCAAATATGTCAATTTCAATATGATAATAAAATAAAATTACCCCCCGGGAGAAAGAAATATTAAACACATAACAGAGAACATTTATATTTGTTTCTAACAATTCAGTAATTCCCAAAATAAACAATTTTCAATTTCAGTAACTACTTATTAACTAACAGCGTAACTGCTTCATTTAAGTAAAATTTTATAAAATTCATAACAAACTATTCTATTAACAAATTTAGTTATTTCTTCACCTTAATATTGCATTGTAAAAATAAAGAGTACTACTCTTCCTAATAAACCTTAACTACTGTATTTAATTATTGCATAGTAAAAATAAGATCTTCTAACATTCAGATTCAATTAACAAAACTTCCACCCCCTTAGGAAAATAAGAATATTATTACAGGAGCAATTCTATTTCAGTTTATAATTATCTTCAACTCTGCGTAGAAGTAAACTCATCACGTAAACAAAATTTAAATTTCCTTAGAATACAGACATTTTAAAGTGAAACCATAATTACATTTTTCTATTTTGTTTTGAATGACGGATAACTCCTCTTTCTATTGTAGCTAACTATAAACTGATAAATGTCGAAAACCCATTTTTTTTTCAAATTTAAGTTAAGTTAAAAGCTAATCGAATACAAAAAAATAAAATTTTTCTTATCTGAGCATCTTCTTGACATCCAGACCCTCGTGACGAATCAAACGCTAAGCAACGTCGATTGTGATTGGGACTACTGCACTTCTGTTGATGTTAGGAAATGGATTCAGACCAAGGAAGACGTGAAATTCTGCCAGCGTCATCAGTGAACGGCAAGGTGGAAAATCTTCTTAGATGTGCATGGCAGAAGCCTTATGCTCTTGAACGCCCCCGCCCCGAGGACAAACATCAACAGATGAAGTTATTCCGAATCAGTTTTACGTTGAATGGATAGATGGGGCAGTCGGTGCTGGAATTTCATTGTAAAGGTAAAGAAATAGTACAAACATCATCAGATGGAATTATTCGAATCAATTTAAAGTTGAATGGATGGATGGGGCAGTCTCAGCCCAAGGAAGCTTGCGCATTTATCGGTGATATTCAGTTGAATCCAAAAAACTAATGGAGCATATTTTTACTGAGTTCTCGGGCAATGGCCATGAGGCCTTATGTTAAAATTATCCATCGCCGAGTTGATGTGAACAATTTCCGCTACCAAGCGAGAAGCCTACAGCCTAAAGGAGACAGGCGGCAAAAGAGGACGAACAACACCTGCAACGGCTTTTTGTTAATAGCGGAAGCCCATAAAACGCCAAGACCCGCTAAAAGGGGTGAAAAATCCAGTACTACAAACCCCGCTTACATCCCTGTAAAATTTCTCCTTTTTCCGAGGTGTTGAACTAAACACAAATTCAAACATTGCCAACCTCGCCAAACGAATGCCAAGAATTTGGGAACACGCGCAAGGCCAACTGGCAAACCTAAAAGTCCCCCCACTCTAAATCTCCTTAACACGTAAACCAAGCCTTAGAATTCAGCTAAAAAGTGCATCTTTTTCAATCCCTTCCCCCATTATTCTCATCGCAAAGCAAAGTGTAAAATTCAGTTAAATAATTGATTGTATCTTAAAATCTGTTAAGGCTAGAATCATGAAAGTGATCTTAAATTAAAAAGCTAATTTTTCTGCTTCCAGTGATATAAATTAAGAATGGGTAAACTTAAGTAATATAACATCAAGTTTATAACGCAGAAAAGCACCCAATTCCATTATGTGTTTGAACGCGTTTGCATGTAACGAGTGGAAAATACGTATCAATCTTAACTACCTAAAACCCGAATTATAATTAAACAAAAAGCACACATATTAAATAAAATACACGTTGTGTAGCATAAATTTAGAATAATAATAAAATTAATTCTTAATAAGTCATAACTTAAATAATTAAGTGAATTTGCTACACAACAGTTTCTTAACAGACCGGACTCGATTGAAAGCGTTGAAGAAGATCTTAACATCTGCAGTCGAACCTCGGTCCTCAGATTTCTTTATCGGTCAACCAACTTTTGTTTTATTAGGGGCAATTTCACAACCAATTATTACAGGAAACTCCCTAGTAGTCTGAGAAAAACACTCTCCATTCTTGTAATACGTTTTCACAATCAAACCCGCTGTTCATTTGCATAATATTCCATGTCTACTAAGCGGCTTGGAAGCCCCAAAATGAGCTGGCAGTGGTAAAATACTAGTGTTACAAGATGAAAGCAACTTGACATTCTCCGCTTTTGTAAAATGCTAACATTTTAGGGGGAGTATTAAATCCAACCCAATTTTTCGACGCCTTATGTATAATCTGTAAAACAGCCTTATTTGTACAAAAAAGATCTGAAACGAGCGTTTAAATTTAGTACTTTCCTTGTATAGTAATGGTTTTCCAGTAATCATTTTGATTGCTATAAGCAGTCATCTCAAACAGAAGTTATCAAAAATTTATTTCAGTAATTCAGAGATGGAATACCTGTCTTCGTATAAGATAGATTCGAATTCTATTGAAAGACCAGTAATTCAGACGTAGAATAACTTTCTTCATAGAAAAGAAATTTCAATTCTCTTGCAAGACCAATAATCGGAGACGGAATACTTTTTTTCGTAGCGGAGAGAGGTTCGAATCTTATTGGAAGACCACTTATTCAGCAATGGAATACCTTTCTTCGTAGAAGAGAGGTTTTAATTCTATTGCGAGACCAACAATTCAGAGATAGAATACCTTTCTTTGTAGAAGTGAGGTTTAAATTTGATCGCAAGACAAAATCCAGATCCACCCAGATCCTAGAGTGATACCCGATAAAATATAGAATTTGTTTGGATTTTGAGAAACATCTTTACTTTATTGAGTTTCAAAATTTGGTGTTTTTTTTAACCTTCAATTATTGCATTAAGAGAATTCTCAGATAATTCTATTTAAGCCTTTTAGGAAACACTTGCGCAGACTGAAATCCCCATGGCTAACAAACAAATTATGATTTCGACTTTACACATGTCAACTAGCTGTTAATTTCATTTAGTCTTTTGCTACTTTTCTCAGCTACAATATATGCGATTCTCAATCCGAACCAGTTTCTCACCAACGGTACTATAAGCGAAATCTTAAGTCTGTAATGCTTGGTGCTTAATTTTCACTGTTATGTTTACATTTGCATTTACACCGCGGAGATACCTTCGACCCAGGCGTGAACACGGCGCGGAATTTGAGAGTCATCCCGGCGAACAAAACCGTAATATCTGTTGTATGACACTCTAGGCTGAGGATAGCAAACCAGATATTAATTGTTATGTTGAACTGGTACAGTTAAATAAAAAAGCATTAAGACTCTTAACGTCATGGATGTTACGAAGAAATATATCCGTTGTGTTAGTACAGTAGAAGCACAGCTATAAAAATGCATTTAAATCATGGCACGAATCATTGAGATAATGGAAGTGAGCACTCACGTATTGCAGTATATGGAGATGAACTTAAGTCAGCGGATGGGTAATATGTTCCGCTGCCAGTCATTCCAACTGTGCATATTACCGCAAAATACCCAGGTGCACTGAGATAGTTTCCCCGCAAAGCGTATTTAGGGTTGCCAGATTTGGCACGAAATCGCCCATTTGGTGATATTCGGCGGCAAAGTTGACGATATGCCATAGACGGAGCGAGAACATGCTAAAGCACATTTTTAGCTGTTTTCTCGAGAATATTCTCGAAGGTAGGTTAAAACTATATATACTGTCCTGGGAGTCCTGAGAGTAGTAGTATATCAGGTTCAGAGATCAGCTTGAGAGCGATCGACCGAGTCGGGAGCAGTACTTTAGAGCTTTGCCGTGAAGCTCTCTTCACCGTTATAGCCTGAAGGCTGTGTTGCTAATTGTTTTAGCGAGTTTATCGCAGTTTTTCGACTAGTGTAAACGCGGTTTTTAGAATTGTCCTGTGTAATACTGGCAAATAAACTGTGTTTTGATTTTTCAGCGAGTGTTATCATCAATTATTCCAAATCTATGAACCTGTAGAACGCAACAATACCATGGTACACCTATGCGTGTGTTGCGCTTATGAAAAAAAAATCTGTACATGAATATGCTATGCTCATACATTCCAGATTTTAGTGAAAATTTAATAAAAAAATAATACAGATACATAAATATACTAACCTCCCACATTCAAAATTACAGTAAATATTAAATGTCTCATACATGTAATAATAGTACAAAAATATTATGCAAAGAAGAATTGTGACTACAAGTGCTGAAACATATATTAGCACTGGCTTTTAAATAAAGCGATTCAAACACTGCGAAGTTTCTGAATCGCTTTATTTTCGACTACGATATTCTGCATACGATGCTTTGAAACTGCGGTATTTTCTCTTTGTTTGTTTTATTTTCTCCCACGATGTTTTGTTCCACGTTTGCCTTGCGTTTGCCTTGCGTTGTTTTCCCCGCGACGTTTTCGTCCGCGATGTTTTTGCCCCGATGTTTTCGGCGGACACCATTCTATGTACCAGCAGAAGGCAGGACTGAGAACAGTTCACTAGGTCAAATCACATGCTATGCTCTCGAGTAAAAGCACACTCAATTAAATCAAGTAGAAACTATCAGAAGTTAATTTCCTACTTTCATGGATCAACGACAAAGAACTAGAAATTCTATTGTGTCTTTGCAAGCGAAATTAGAGTCATCCTAAATTCCGACTTGTGGCTTCTAACTGGGGTTCAAAATTAAATTTTCTCTTCTGATAAGGTATCTTCAGAACTGACGGATAGGTTTCAGTGATATATGGTACGGACATAGATTCATACAATACAAAAACACTCACCGAGTTAAGATACACGTTAATGATTATGCGTAAAGCCAATCTACTCAATTAATATCCGCAGTTTCATGAAAATCATCCACCAGATTAGACCTACGTAATGGAGTGGTGCTCATAAAACTGAATTACTGAGAAACCACTGCCTTTCTGGGAAGGCAAACATAGCTGTGTAAAGCTACTTCTATGTGCAAGAATACCTGCTATTTGCGTTCCTTTCGCTTTTGTACACAAGAGAGAGTGTTTAGTACGGTGCAAAGAAAATCGACTTTGAACCTGATGTCAGTGTGGATTCATCTTCGCAGATGAGTGACGTACCTTCATCTGGAGAGGACGAGGGATTCTCAACTTATGCTCCAGTAACCGAGAAAGGAACTATTACGGCAGCATAGTTTGAGGATTATCTGAAAATATGTCCAAAACGTTAAAGCTATATATTAAAAGTGCATAAACACAGGTATAAAGTACCAGGGATATTTTGGCATTAAAATCAAGAAAGTAGCTCTTTCTTGTGGTAGTTTTAGGAAATTTGGGGTTTCTGAAAAACCCTCGTGCCGGTGAGAGGGCTAGAATTCATTTGTATGAAAAGTAAAATATTATAAACTAAATATATAACTATAAAATAAATTATATTGTACGACACTGATGGGAGGGCATTTGCAACTCATCTTTCCTCTCTCAGGGCCCTCGAGTTCCTAAAAATGGCTTTGCTGCTGGGGTGGGACCAAATGCCACTAGAACCCATTATTTGTCTCTTTTGCAGTATGAAGTTTAGTTTAGAAAACTAGATGAGTGTCACAGGGCCTATTTAACGTGGTTTTTTTTTTTTTTTTTTTTTTTTTTTTGTTCGATCATCAAACCTCTGTTTTAGACTTTTCTTCGACGATGTGACTTACGCACGATCATGCACATGTACCATATCTATTGCATGGTAAAATTCCTGAATTATATCAATCTAGAGCCCTACCGTATTGCATTAAAATCTGCCCATCAGTTCAGGAGGTAATTCAGAATTTGAGAAAATTCTCCTGATTCTGAACGCCAGTGTAATTTCAATTCTGACCAGATTTCGTTATTTATGGCGTCTTCTAAAAATCAACATGTTTTTCCAAAGTTGATTTGCTTAAGCAATTAAAACAACTATACTTCTCGTTATTATTCAGAGGTATAATGGTTCCGGCAATTAGCGTTCAGTAACTGATTACTAATTCTATCTAATTGCTATACCTCTAGTTCTCTTTCAAGGTTTTACATAAACGGACCTGACATATTAGCAAAAGCTATTGCATTTAAGCAAGAAACAGTAATTATGCATGTATGCATGAAGAATAACTAGTGCAAGTATTTATATTATTGCTTATGTCAACTTTTCGTAAATCGTAATGAGTTTATCCTATGTAAATTATATATATCAACTATTTAACACGGACCTAATTTAGATGTTCTTACGCCTAAGATGTGTGTGTGAAATACTGCCTTGAGTTTTATTTATTTCTGGCTTTCATTAAGACTAGTGTGATTAATCAAATAAAAAATTGAAAAAAATTTTTTTTATTCTAATGATACATTATAATTTTGTAGTGACGTTTTGCTGGCTTATGCATAATAGTGTAAAATCTGTTTGAAAAAAGATTAAAAACACATATTTCTGTCTTATTTTGTCGGATTACCTAATCTCTTTACAGTTTGGAATAACATGGAAGATAAAAATGTCGGCCATCGTTAGCTGTTCTGTATGCATTAATGACTTTTTTATTCTGAGACTCAAGTAATAAGAAGAAGCTAGAAAAAGTACATCAATCCAGGGCATTTCATGTTTACGGTGATGAATGAAACAAAGAGCAGTGTTATGACTTTATCATTCGTTTACTCACAAAGGGATGTTAATTTTCATTTCCTTAGAATGAGTTCCCGAAATGAAGACATCTAAATGGGAACCAGTATAATTTCCCTACCGTCGCATTTAGAATTATTCAAAATACATTTCGAAAATGTGTTTAATGTTGTTTAAGATTCTTAGCTGTGAAAAGAAAAGCTCGAAATCTTTTCCATTAATTTAAAGATTTCACGTTTACGTTAGTGATAAAGTGATGTTGTTTACCTTCCTGTTATCCATCCTGCAAATCAGGCATTAAAATTTCCACAATAAAAGAGTGAAGCGGAAGAATAAAGGGAAAGTCTTATTAAAAGTTATTCTAAATGTTACATTTCGTTCGTGTTTGTAAAGAAATGCATAGTACTCATAATTATAAAATACTGTTCTGTTGAATTATTCAATTATTATTTAATTTAGGTTTAAGTATATTATTTCAGTTTAAAAGGTTTCTTACATTTTTATCGGGAAGACATTAATATTAAAACTTTAACACTGACACAAGTATGAGAAAAATGAGGTCGCGAAAATTCATAGAAAACAAGAACATAAAATAATACGCAAAGTTATTTAATTGCGTAATTTTTGCATTTTAAGCATTTTCGTAATATTTATCAGTATCAGGAAAATGCTTTAAGTTAATTATTAAACGCTTATTTTACATGTATTCTTTGTTACTGTATTATTAAATTCTTATGTGGGCTAAAACCTGGAGACGAGTATGTCATCAATAAAATATCTCGTAAACTAGCAACTCTGCGTTAGGCACCTTTGCAGAGGTTTTTCTGATTTTTGGCAGGGTTTTATGATTGTGCAGAGGGTTTATGATTGAGGCGGGGTTGATACCATGCTGCACAATGTACTTTTATACTTTGCGACAAATGGAACAGTATCTTCAAACTCTTAGAAGGGTCATCCTTTTCAAATAACTATGCCTTAACATAGTTAATATAAAAAATGTAGAAAATGTATAATACTTTTAATAAATCTAACTAGTATGAATTTATGGGAAAGACTATTGAAAAGAAAAGAAAATAATTTGATTTTTTTTCTTATTGCTTGACCAGGATAATCAGGATAAAATTTTAATTACTATTACTTATTTTTTAAGTTAAAAATACACTCCGCATAAAATTTCGTAAATAATAATTATTAAATACATAATACAATAATAAATTAAATTAAACAAATAAAAATTAATAAACTCTTAATTAATAAATGTTATGCTTTCGCGCCTTAATTACTTAAACGATCATCATGAAATTCTCAAGAAATATTTTTGATGTATTAGAAAAGGTTAAAAATGTTTGCGTAAGTGTTTACGCACCTGTTCGCGGAGACAAACTTTTACATCGTTTAACTTATCGTTATGAAACTTTCAACATTTAATGTTTATAGAACGATGATCATTTTAAGATATAAAACCTATTCTATAGTTTAAGTTTCAACAGATAAGTTACATTTTATAGCGCATAACCTTTTCTAATATATCAAAAATATTTCTTGAAAATCTCATGATGATCGGTTAAGTAATTTAGGCATGAAAGCGTAACAAACAAACACACAAACAAACTCACATTCGCATCTTTATTATATGCGGCTTACGTGCCTGTTTGTTGCCGATAGTTTATTGGTTGGTTGAGTAACTCTACTAGCCAATGGGGTGAAGTTGCCATGGCATTCAAATAGTCAAATACACTCACTTCCAAACGTTAAGCACGGAGAGGAAAATGCTAATTTCCTGAAGGCAATCAGAATTGAAGAGGATGCAATTCGCTGCAGAGGTAGATAGAAGTATGCAAATATGTTAGGTAACAGCCAATCGCGCTTTCATGTCAAGAAATATGCAAAAAAGGCAGTCTTATAAGAAGCCAACTTTATGAAGGGTTACAGAAGTTGATTGTAAGTGCTGATATAACGTGTTTAAAACTTTCGTACAATTTGTTTTCAAGACATACGTGTTTCTGTGACTTCCAGAAGACGAATGGAAGGATTCTGAGCGCTGGCATGCTGTGGGTAGCATTGAAGCAGAACAGTCGACCACAGATGTTGGTCTTTTCTTAGGCGTTCATCATTCTGTAATTTCAGGTTTATGGAAACAATTCCAGACCACACAGACAGTTGTCCGAAGGTCCGAAGCCGGTCGCCCAAGGTTTACACCTCCGCGGAAGATCGATATATTGCTATTGTAGACAAGCGGAATCGCAGAGAGACATCCACACGTGTGACGTGTATGGTTACAACATCCATTGGTAAAGCGATATGTGCAGCTACCAAAGATTACATATGAGTGGACTGTACGCCCGGGAACCTCGAGTTTGTGTTCCTCTATCCGTTCAATCAAGAAAGACACGATTACAGTGGTGATCGATTCGAAGGTTTAAATACAGAATCTTCGTCTTCAGCTGCGGAAATGCAAATGGCTGGAGAGAAGCCTGTACTCAAGCGATATGAATAAGAGGAAGGAAGGTTAATGTACTGTATCGGTTGATGGAAAGTGAACTCAGATTTAAACTCAATGTATTCATAATCTAAGCAAAGTCTATCTTAAATTGTGGCTTCCTCTGATTAATGACTCGCGATGAATCACAATAAACAAATCTTTGCTCTGAAAGAGGGCTAACAACAGAAATATAAGTAAGAGTAAACAGTCAGTCGAAATTACCATTCATGTTTCCCTAAATTTTGAAACTTTTCTTTCATTTATGTTTTAAATTATTTTGCGTTCTGATGGAAGTCGACCACCTGTAGAAATATAGAAAAGTCAAAGCAACAAATTAACTGGCAAAATTAGGTAAAGAAAATTATGATGCTAATATGTTTCTGCTTGTATCAGAATGTTTACTAATTTAACTCCATTCCATTCTAATTTTGATGGAGAACTCTCCAGTGCACGTGCCGAAGAGTCTCTTATACCTCTTCTCCTACCAGCAACTGCTCGAAAGAGCTTTCATCTGGAGAGCATTTTGAGTGCCACCATTGTCAAAGGCACTTATACAAGCATCCAAGCCTTCTCTGAGATTCGAACTCGGGCCCAAGGCTGCAGCAGCAGGTTGCCATGCCACCGTGTGAACAGGGCGGTTTATTGTAACTTAAAATTATCGATTTTAAGCTTTTACTTAGTGTATTCGCCTGAAAAGCTGAAATTTTGCAATTCATACTTTATTTTATTGTTTCTACAAATCTTAAAAGTTCCGCAATAATAATGCGCAATATTTTTAAGACGAAAGACGAAAAACTTTAATTTCCTTCTTTATGACTATTCCTTGCATCGAATAAATTTAACATTCCTGTTTGTTGAAACAGTTCGAAACGTAAAACGTAATTTTACTTTCTCAAGGGAAATTTCAACCCTGCCAGTCAGTTCACGTTTGAAATTAAATCTACTAATTTCTCTCCTTTATGTGACATTTTAATCAAAGCAGTAAATCTAATTTAGCTAACTATAGCTTTCACTAAATGTTTTCCAGATTGCTTTTCCCACACGCCAAATCTTGTTTTTTTCCGAAGCATTTATCGCTAATTCTTCACAATATACTTTTTCTAAGTAACAATTAGTTATTTAAGAGCCGAGTTTCATTTGACAAACCTTCCTTTTGTCCCTCTCAGATTTAAAGTAGTTTTTGTTTACTCATGATAAATGGCATTTTTTCATTAAAAATACGCCATAACATTTTTTCTGTACCCTCTTCAATTTTATAAGGCGACACTTTCCTGTTGTTTAAATTATTTTCTCTTCTTTTAATCAAGAAGAGAAAATAACTTTTTAAACATTTAACAGTATTACAAAACTCAAATAGCTTATCTTCTGCCTTTTTTATTTTAAAGATAAACGTTTTCCCGCTGAAGCTGGCCCTAAATTTATGATAGAAATGTTTCTTTCCTCCTGTTATCAGCTGTCAAAGCAAACGTTCTCTTCAAATCAAACTGAACCGTCTAATTGTCACACTCAAGCTTGCTGAATAGCCTCACCATATCTTGGAGAAAAAATCATTTTCTGTTCCTAGTTCTTCCTCCTGTTACCAGCTGTCAACAAGCAGAAGTTCGCGTCAAATCAAACTGAACCGCATATTTGCTCACTCAAGCTTGGTGAATAGCCTCACCGCATCTTGGAGAAAAAATTATTTTCTGTTCTTAGTCCCTCCTCCTGTTACCAGCTGTCAACAAGCAGAACAACAAGGCGATTCCTTGAACACACGTCTTGAAATGAGCAGTAGTTCCCATTGCAACGGTAGCTGAAAAAAGAGTAGAAGTGCATCGCCATTTTCCGTTTTTCTACGTGAACTTGCTTCGCATGCTCCTGATACAACCCCGCTCTGTAGAGAGAGTGACCAATTAGGGCATGAATCTCCTTTTTTTACTTTCGTCGCATTTTGGAGGTTGGGAAAAACAAAGCGATCAGTCTCTCTTGGGAGTAACAACTCTATGCTACATGATGACTGTAAGAAATCAATGATAACTAGCGTAGATTTTATGTCTCTGTCGCGTTTTCAATATTTGTCTTTCATTTAGTTCCAGCTAAAAAAACCTTAGAGTTGAATCCCTGAAAGCACTTTTTTTGTCAAATACAAAACAACTACGTTTTCTTTGTGTGCCATTCTTTCCCATTTCAATACAAATATTACTTTGACGTAAATAATTATGTGTTTTAATAATACTAAGTGTAGACGTTTTATTTTGCAGGAATTGGTTATGCTCAAGTGATTTCAGTTTCATTCGTAGTTATCTTTTACAATTATCTTATGGCTCTTAGTGTTTTTTACATATATTCATCAATGAAAGAATGTTTACCGTGGACATCATGTCACATTAATCACACTGTAAGTTCGCCTGTGCATTTATTATTTGCAGAAGAATATGTCTAAATTAAAAGCAGTTATATTTGACTGATATTTATTTTAAAATATTCATGTTTAAAAATTGAACATTGATTTCACAATGTAGAAAGCTTGACAGAAATCGATATTCGATTAATGTAATTATTTTCGTACTTTCAGAATCTCACTGCTGAATATTTTTGGAAGTAAGTAAAAGTATTAGAGATGTCTGTCTTATTTTAATAGAATTTTTGTCTATCGGGTTTTATAATAAACTTTGTGTATCGGTATGTAAAGATAAATTGAATCTGTTTAGTACTCAGATTATAACAACAATACTATTACGTTGATATAAGAATTGATTATTCTGTTTTCGCAGATTAAATTTAAATATTATAAAATGCGATCATAGATAATAAGAAAATTGTTAGTAAATAATAGAAATAAAAGTAACGTTTTTGAACTGAAAGGAAACGTTTTGAAGGAATAATATGAAGTTGAGATAAATAATAACTAAGGAATAGAAAATAGTAATTTTTTATATATATAAAGATTTTTTGCTATATATGCAACTAAATTCAGCTTATAATAATTCTTTTTTAATGCTCTTCCAACGAAAGCGAAATTAGAAACAAAAAAAAAATTTTTTTAAATAAAAGCAGCGCACATATTAAAATAAAAACTACAATTTATGTATTTCACGAAATATGTAGATATTTCACGCAATATGCCACTAAAAATTGATCGGTATACAGGGTGTCTCAAAACGTCTAGACTTAAATGCTGGTCCTCAAACTTAAATATGCTGGTCTGTCACACCATGTTAAACAAGATTTACATAGGAACTTCGGTCCAAAAATGCAAACAGTGGCCTTTAGAGGGCAATGTTTGCGGGAGAAAAAAAGGAAATCAAAAGAGGTGTTAATACACTCACGTTTGTGAAAATTGCAACACCAAGAAGGAATCGTCATAATTGAATGCAATTTAATACACAGTTGAGTGGTAGTGGTACAAATAAATGATTAAATGTTCAAAGCAAACAAACAAGAACAAGAGATCAGAATCAGTATTTTGTGTGGTCACCACGCGCCGCAATAAGTGCTGCTACACGACGTGGCATGGAGTCAAACAAAGTTTGAATGTCTGACTGAGGAAGAGCATTCCATATCGTTTGTACGCGTACCCAAAGTTCGTCTGCAGACGCAACAGGACGAGGATCACGAGCAAGACGCCGACCAATGACATCCCACACATGTTCAATTGGCGACATATCCGGGGAACACGCAGGCCAAGGAAGAAGCTGTACCTGCTGCGCTGCAAAGAAGGATTTAACAATCCGAGCAGTATGAGGGCGGGCATTGTCCTGTTGAAATACAGCGCCTGGCAAGCTTTGAAGGAAGGGAACAGCTTCGGGCTGTAGAACTTCACGGATATACCGGTTGCTGTTCAGATTGCCCACAATTCGTAGCAATTGAGATCGTCTATGATATGCTATGGCGCCCCAGACCATAACTCCGGGTGTTCGTCCACTGTGGCGTTCGATAATGCACTCCGGAAGGTGGCGTTCACCGGCATAGCGTCTGACACGAATGCGGCCATCATGGTACCACAAATTAAAGCGGGATTCGTCAGAAAACACGACATGCTGCCAATCAGCACGCCAGTCTCTATGCTGATTGGCCCATTGTAGCCGCAGGCGGCGATGGTCGTGCGTTAGGGGGATCCTGTATAAAGGAGTCCGTGCGCGCAGTCCACACTGCAGCAGACGTCTACGAATTGATGAAGCACACAATGAAACACCTGTAGCTATTGACCACAGTGCTGCCAATTGTCTAGAGGAAGCTGTACGGTCCGTCCGCGCCATGCGGACCAGGTGTCTATCATCGCGAGCTGACGTCACATTTCGGGGTCCACTCCCGGATTTCCGAGTTGTCCGACACTCGTCCGTCCACTGCTTCCAAACGCGCATCACTGTGCTGCTGTTACGCTGCACACGAGAGGCTACTGCACGATACGACAATCCAGCTTCACGAAGGCCGATGATTCTCCCTCGTTCAAACTCTGTAAGTTGTTCAAATCTCGCTCTCTTTCGTCGACGAGGCATAAGTACAGATTGAGTTAACGTTTACCACTAGCAGATAACCACCGATAACCATACACGCCTCGCTACAGCCGTCTATTTATTCGGATCCATCAGCCGTTCAGAGGGCGCTGCTCAGCATACGCATGCGCTACGGATTTGCAATTCTAATCATTTGCATATCATGCGCTACTTTGCATTTCCTGAAAATTTCAGCTCACTCGCGTAAGTCCTTCATGGTGTTGCAATTTTCACAAACGTGAGTGTATGATTTTTATTAAAGAACACGTTTAAATCACAGATGATGTTCAACATTACTTCCATTCGCCACAATGCATGCTTCACAACGTCGACGTATGGAATCACGGACCCATTCAAAGGAGGCAGATGTGTCGCGGACATGTCCCGCCGCTTCCACGATCCCCACGAGATCCATGTCCGATGTTACGGTCATCGCTTACACCATGGACTTCATGTATCTCCTCACGCAGAAATCCACAGGAGTCAGGTCGGGGGATTGCGGTGGCCATACGGCTTGTCCGAGGCACCATCCGAGTAATGCATATCGGCCAATTTTGAGTTAGTAAACCGATTCATTCTTCTGCAACGTTCTCGCCTGAAATGATCCCCTCCCATAAGCCTGCTATCCCCTCCCATAAGTCTTCTAGCTGTCGGCCCTGGCATTTCGGTACACAAGTTCCTGTGTAAATCTTGTTTGTTATGGCATGACAGGCCAGTATGTTAAGTTTGGCAATGACCTTTTGAAACACCCTGTAGACAACAAATAAGAAATTTAGAACCTATTTTGCAGAAAGAATTTTTAAATTTATTGGTACTGAATTTCACTTTCTTGGGTCTTTGTGTAAAGTAGGTTCTAAAAGTCTTACTTTTTGTCTCCCTCTCTACATAAGGAGAAAAACGTTAAAATTAAGGAATTACAAAATTCATTTTTAAAGAACTTAAAAAGTAAAATCCTGAGCTATCGGTGCTAAGATAAAAATTTAATTTAATAGAGAATACATAAATGATACATTATCTCCTAGGAAATGAGAAGGAAAATTTAGAGAGTTAAACGTAAATTATTGCTGAAATCAAAAATTGAAATTTATAATCAATTAAATTGGGTTTGTTAATTTAAAAGGCGAAATTAATAAAATGTGAATTTAAACAATTAAAACAATAAAATCCTTGTTGTTTCCACAGAAAGATTCAGATTTTTCAAGGGGAATTGGAATCCCTCTATACAATCACCAACAATTCATAACGATCGTATTTCGTCTTTTCGAATTTCTGAACAAAAGCTTTATGTCAGTTTTAAATATGCTAATCAGTTTTATAACATATCTGAATTTAAATCTTAGATGATTTTAGAACTATGAAAAAATTCTCCGATTCGATATTTGGGGAAAACAGGGTTGGAAAACAGAAACATAAAGGAGTTGAGTAAAGGGCACCAGCAGGCATGGAGCGAAGAGCTGGAAGAATTAAACGAGCAGTGGGATCGGAAAAATGGACTCAGTCAAACGCTAACTCTCTAAACTGATTTAATTCAACTGTAATTTTGAGGTTCTCTAAAACTTTCTCTATACGCAGAGCTAATAATAAAATACTAGGATATAAATTTTTCAAAATGTTGGAAAATGATAAAAATTAAACTGCTTTTTAACATGAAGGATTAACGTTTTTTTTCCAATAAAATAGGAATCGAATTTTCCTGACACGCTTCCAACAACAAAGGCTCCTCTCTTTTTTTTTCAAATCAGACTGCGGTTTAATTTGACTCAGCACGAGAAAACTTATCCCGCCCGGACACAGGAAGGATTGACAGATTAAGAACTCTTCCTTGATTCTGTAGGTGATGGTGCACGGCTGTTCTTAGTTGGTGGAGAGATTTGTCTGGTTAATTCCGATAACGAACGAGACTCTAGCCTACTAAATAGAATATTAATTTCAAAAATATATAAAAAATAGTATTCATTCAGTACAACACTTAAAAATCAGAATAAAGGAAAACAATTACTCTCTAAATTTTTCTTTACATTTCTTAGAAGATAATTTATCATTTCTATATTCTCTCTATATATACATATATATTTATTTACTTATTTATGCTACGGAATCTGCATTCTCAAGGTGAAGACTAGAGTGAAGTGGCCAGAGGTAAAACGCAGAGTTTACCGCTAAATTAATTAAAATCGATTAAAACAAAATACTTATTACAAGAAATATACAATGCCATCGCCGGGACTCGAATCAACCGCCAAATCCTGGTGGTGGAGAAGCATCATCTACCTCCTTTTTTATTTCGGACGTCAGTGTAGAGACATTAGGTGTTTTATTTTTCGAAAGCAGGTGCTATGAAAAATGAGCAATGTTCTTACCGGGACTCGAACCTCGGACTTCTCGAATACGCGCCGAGTGTAGTAACAGCTTAGAGAGACGTAGCCCAAAGGCAAACCCTCGCTACTCAGGAATCCTCACTCTCCCTGTCGAAGTCACTGGAACTTGATTTAAATACTATTCTCCTTCTCATTTGCATTTAAAGTGAATCTAAAAACTCATTCTGGTAGGGAATTGTAAGTTGAAGCTAGGTGTGATAGGAAAGAAGCATTAAATTAAAATAATTGTTATAATATTAAAATGTACCTTACAACAAGAAGCATTAAATTAAAATAACTGTTATAAAATTCAAATATACCTTACAACATAAATGTACTAACTATAAAAAGGAGTTAGTGGTAATTTTGTTGTACATGTATATTAGAATTTCTCTTAACGGGCAACAACGGGATCTCACCAGGTCCTGATAAGAGATATTTCCAGATAAATAAATATATATTTTCTGAACTTGCGTTAACATAAATTTAACTGCATGCAAAGATTGTTGATCGCGTTGTTTTATTTATCGGCCACAATAAAATAAATACTGATACAAAATAATTTGTAGATTGTTTGAAATTAAAGCCCATACACATGATTTTACATTAAAAAAATTAAGTAGCATTTTAAATTTAACATATATGGTATCATATAAAAGCTACTAATTTTTTATTTTTCTTCTTACGGTGACATATAAATTCAGATGTATGCTTGCATACAAGATTGTTTCCGTAGTTCCAAAATTCACTGTGAAGCAAAGAAACTGACATGAATGAACATCCCTCGACGAAACTTACGAAAATCTGCAGTCCCACGTTAGGTTAATTCCGCGTAAATTTCTTGCATTGCGTGTTGTCTTTAGCTTCCTCCTTATTATTATCTTTCTCCCGTCCCCAGTACATGCTTGATTATTATTTATTTTTGGTTTAATTTTTATGTCTTCATCAAGTACTCATTTCATATTTATGTTTTATAATTTACAGGGTTTTCCGGAAAATAGTAGGACTGAATTATATACAATTATTCAAAATTTTGAGACACTGATTTAATAGTTTTAAAACTACGCCCGTTCTGCATCAACGCAGCGTGTCCAGTGATTTTGCCAATCACGGAAGGCTCCCTGGAACGCAGAAACTGGAATGCTCTTCAGCGCCTTCGTGACGGCTTCTTGAATGACTTGGACTGAGCCATGGCGCCCTTTTTTTCATGACCCTTTTCAGTCGGGCGGAAGAGGGAGAAGTCTGAAGGAGCGACATCTGTGCTATAGGTTGGCTGGAGAGCTCTGTGATGCCATGTTTGGTCACGAAATCCATGAGAGCAAAGTCGGTGTTGCTAGGCGCATTGTCATGAGGGAGACACCACGATCCAGCAATTGCCTGACGGAAGCGACCCACTTCACTCAATCTGCTGTCAGAATTCAAAATATTTCGCACCTCTACTAAAGTTTTGTCACTTTTTGTCGTTGAAGGGCGCCTTGATCGTTGCTCACCTTCAGCTTGTTCTCTTTCTTCCTGAAACAATTTCTCAAAACCACTTGATCGACCCATGGCATTACTCCTGTAAGCAGTCTTGATCATGTCATGGATCTCACTTGCAGTTTTACCCAGTTTTATGCACAACGTCATCTCATAGCGCTGCTCTAACAAAAGATTCACTGTGAAAATAACCAGACACTTTAAAAGGGGTTCACCTTAATCTCGACATGCACTCCGTGAAGACTTGAAGACGACTGGCGACTGGTGCGCTGGTAGCTAAGATCCCGCACAGCCCAACCAGTGCAGTCGACCCATGGCATCACTCCCATAAGCATGAAACATATCGTTTGCTTTGGTTTATGCGATTACTGCAGATCCTTGAGCGCTATTTGCCTAAAAAAAGAGATGGAGTTTCTAAAGGAAACTGACTCGTATGTACATTACACTTAAAGAAAAACCCGGAAACTCCTATGCAGCCAGCCCGCTCATTGGGATTCGGATCCTGAAAAGAAACTACCACTGTTCAGTGACATTACCGCTCAGCTGCTGTTGGGCGTGCTTCACTATAGTAATGAGCCGCGTCTTTGTCAGTCAGAAGATTTCTGGCGAAACAAACTTTGACAGCGTTGTCTCATTTTCTCTGCAACTCAGGCAGCTCTGTTTCAGACCTTTTGTTTTCCCCAGCTGAAACCCAGAGAGAAAGAATGCACCATTCTGGGAACTGTTTATTTTATTTTATTTACCATCAGATGAGCAGCTGCACTGCCTTTAAAACATTCAGCTTTCATGCTCAAGTGATGGAATCATCTACCAACTGCTACGCCCAGCCTCGGGAGGGGCTCAGCGATCAGCTTCTGGAATTGTTAAAATTGTTCAAGCGGAGGTGGATGAAAAGCATTTCGAAAGCGATTCTTGTGCAAGATTTCCAGGAGAGATCTGACGCTTTACTGAATTTGATACTTTCAGGACAGGATTCGTAAGAAACAAGATGACATGCTCGAAGGGTTTTTGACACAAAAAGGGGCTTAGTAAGCCAGTATCATATATGCTATAAACTCGGTATATTGCTAGAAATGCTGGAATATTCTGTTCAGAAAATAAGTAAATGGTCGAAATTCCAAGCTTTGAGGTGGAACTAAGTAAATATGTTTTTCCCTTTTAGCTTTATAGTCAAAGAACAATTTATAAAATGCCTTGCTGCATTTTTAAATATGGTTCAGTAAATATGGTTTAAATATGGTTCGATTGCGCTGATTTTTTTATATTGAAAATATGACATAAAGTAATGTTGTATTATTTCAGTTATTATGTTTTCTAATTCCTGTTAAGAATTATTCTTTTTTAACGCAATCATGAAATCACTTTTACCTCCACAGCTTACTGGCTGTGTTTTCCCCTTTTTTTTCTTTTTCACATGGATGATTTTGGTTTGGTTTATACGATTACGGTTAAGCTTCGAAGGTTATCTGTTTAAGAGAAGGGATGCCTTTGTGGAGGTCTTGCTAAGGGAAACTGGCTCGTATATATGTTACATGTGGGGAAACCCACGAAAATGCGCATGCAGCCAGCCTGTTCGCGTAATGGCAAACTGCACATCGAGTTGATCAATGTTAACGAATTTCGCTTACTGCGCATGCTCAATAGCATACCGCTGGCGTTTGAGAAAATACTGAAGAATAAAAATAAACAACCCTCCACAAGCCTGTTCGTCATGTAGGCCTCAGCGACTCTTTACGATTGCAACACTATGGACACTGTTTTTGTGTTTATGGCACTTGCTTCTGTTTCATTTCATTTTGGTTTATTTTGTTCATAAACATTACATTTAATATCAGTTATTTGTAATAATGTCTTTGGCTTAATTCAGTAATTTAAACTATATATTTTCCTCAAGTTGTTAAAGAATTTATGAATGGAACGCATGGTCAATAATCTATTGCTTTCCTCAGAAGTACAATTCCTTGTTCTTACACTATCAAATTAAAAATTCCTCAGAAGTACAATCAATAAACAACATCATGTAATGTTTCCTGCTTTGTAATCCTTCTTAAACGAAAATTTGGGGAGTTTACAATTGATATTTACACCTAAGTAATGAAGCAACGTACAACCTAACAAGTTTCGAAACCCCAAACTGTTTACGTCCAGATAACAGAACATCAACCATATATCATATTTATCTTCTTTTAAAATTACGCCAAAGTCGTAATTGCGCCAGATCCTCTTCTGGGCATGCGCACTGTGCGTAATTCGTTTAACATTGTTCAACTAAATGTGCGGTCTGCCATTATGTTCGCGAGATTCTAATCTGAGACCGAACTACAAGTGTTCAGCGACTTTACCGCTCGGCCGCTGATGGGCCGTCCTTTTCGCATGGAAAAAATACCCGGAAAAACTTAAAGTTTACTTTTTCTATACTAGTTTTATACTTCAT
The DNA here is from genome assembly GCA_000611955.2 of Stegodyphus mimosarum. Lineage (NCBI taxonomy): Eukaryota > Metazoa > Arthropoda > Arachnida > Araneae > Eresidae > Stegodyphus > Stegodyphus mimosarum. Next base: position 64,264 of record KK118378.1, on the reverse strand, counting down.
TATTAGACTAGATATCTTAATACAATATTGATGAGAATTAATTTATAATATTTATATTAAGAATACTCTTAGTTTGGCAGACATTCGTTTCCTTTTCGTCTTACCAATAAATTAAAAGTTTCTAAATTCAGTTATATCTCCTAAAAAAATCGTTATAAACATAGTCGCTAAAACTCAAGACACTGTCATTAAATAATATAGCATTCTAGACCCATGAATGGAAGAATTCGAAGAATTTCGAAGAATGAAACATTTACCACCATATTACATAAAATAACAAAATTCTGACCTTGAAACAAATTTACAAGTTCATATTATGAAATCCTTGAAATAATATGCAAGCATAGCTTTACGCAATTGTATTACACACATTTATCCTAATTTACTAAAACATCAGTTATTTTCCACTGTTTTCTTTAATTAATTAAAATTATTTTCAAGTCAATTGTTTTAAAATATGAATTTTTTTGGTAGGAATGAAGTTTTAGAAGAAGATCCTGAAAATCCCGATGTTCTGACACATATTAGTTGGAAACTGGCATTATGTCTCTTTATTACTTGGATTATCGTCTATGTTTCCGTCATACAAGGAACGGATTCTCTTGGGAAGGTAAAATTCCAAGCTATATTTTCCAGCCAATTTGCACTACAATTTTATGTACTACAACTCTACAACCTCACTTACTTTACAAAAATTTATAAACTTTATTTCCATATTTATATAATCATGGCCCGTTTGACATTAAATTGAATTTCTACATTTAAATTAGCTAAAAAAAGAGAGCTAAAATTACCTTGAAAAATCTCTCCAGAATTCTGTAGCCTTGTCATTTTTTAAAATTTTATCCTGCTGTTACTGTAACTGTAAATACTTATCGGGCTTTTGTTAACAAATAAATCTGTAAATTTAATTTCCATTTCAGCTATTGTAGGTTTTAGTTACACAATTGAATTATGCAAAAATTAGAGAAAACGATACCTCACATTGTTGCAGATACAAGTATAAATTAGATTAAGCTAGATTTACTAGTACAATATTTTCTGAGAATCCATTTATAATATTTATATTAAGAATACTCTTGGACTACTTGGGTAATATTTAGAATAATATTAATATCTTGTATGCAATTAAGAATGCACATTGTATGTAGTTAAGAATAAATCTTGGTTTGCCAAACATTCTTTCTTTTTCATCTTATTGATATGCTAAATGTTTTTTAATTCGGTGATAAATTACAAAAATATAGCTGGTACAAAACATTTCTGATACATATAGGTGTATATAAAGCCTGTACAAAAAATGACAATGGCATTGCCTTCCTCAAAAAGGTAAACACAAATAACCTTCAGTTTGCAAAAAAAAAAAAAATTAAAAATCTTGTAGAGTCATTAGTTTATTTTCAAACAGGAGACATGAAAAATGAGCAGTCCTCTCGCCGGGACTCAAACCACGGATCTCTGGAATACGCGTCGAGTGTGCTGACCACCACACCACGAAGACATGCGAAGAAGGCGGGAGAAATACCTTATATACTCCCCTCTTTTAAAGGGCGACTGGGGTTTTGGGGACCCAATCGCCAAATCCTAGTGATGAAGAATCATCATCCACCACCTTTTCAATTAAAAGTCTTGTAGAGTCTTTAGGTTATTTCGAAGCAGGAGAAACGAGCAATGCCCTCGTCGGGACTCGAACCACAGACCTCAGGAATACGCGCCCAGCATGCTGACCACTACACCACGAAGGAATGCTAAGAAAACGGGAGAAATACCATATAGTCTATAAAAAAAAGAAAGAAACATACAAGTTATTGCGCCGTACTCATCGATATCGTACAGTTAAAATACTGTTCATAAAAATAATATTGTCTGTTTCTCACTATTTATATCAGCATTATGGGAAGCAAAACTCTGCAAGAGTGAAGGTGGTATAAATGTGTTCGAAAGTTAACATAATCGTTATTTGGACTTAAATTAAGCAAAAAGTCTTAGTTGAAAGAAAAAAAGACTGGTTTTCCGTATTTCGCAATCTAAAGATTTCTCGATAATCAAACTATCGCTTAATGGTCACAGATGGCATAAGCTGAACCTCACTGCTTAGTAACTAGTAGATCTGGTTACTTCAGAGAAACTGGTACAAAGATTTTTCCAATTGTTATAGCTTTTTAATTTGATAGTGTAAGAACAAGGCAAGATAGTACAAGAGCAGACCAATCAAGGTGAAACTATCTAGACATACACACGCATGCGCATGCAAGTAAGCCGAAATCATCTAGACATACACACGTATACGCATTCGTATATGGTTTTGCAGATCTGTTTAACAGGTGTGAACGAAGCTGTGACTCTTTACGCTTTTAACAGTTTTAATGCTTAAAGCCATAGTGTGAGTACTTTCTAAAAAAACGAAAAGGCGTAGAAAGAATACGAATTAAAACAGAACTCACTCACTTCCTAGGCAATTAATCTATGTAGTGAATGTCAATCATAGGTGGTTTATGAATAATCTAAGAACTCATTATTCATTTCATATTAGTTGCACATTCATTGCAGATACACCTTCTGAGTTTGAAAATGGTATGACAGGCAGCACCAGTTCGGTTTGTTTTAGTTCATGATGGCATAGAGCACGTTCTAAGGGAAACTGGCTTGTATACGCGTCTCACATGGAGAAAATCACGAAAACGCCCATGCCAAGACGGCATCAGAGAAATTGTCAAAAAACGATTGGGAATTCTGTTTTACCAGACAAATCAACAATTAGTCTTATTCTTTCTATATAAGCAAATCGGAGATCGGGCCTTGCACTGGGACTGATATATGAAGTTGTCTTCGGCGACACAAACAGGAACGACCGGTATAGCGTTATATTTCAAGAAATCACAGTAAGCGTCCTTGCAAATGAAACAAAAAATGTTCCAGAAAGAATCGTCCATGTATTCACCTGTATGCCGTTGAATTTGTTAGCAGAAGGTCCTATCGTGTATCATTGTTTTGGTGTCGCCATGGGACTCAGCAACGGAATTCCATCTTTTCAAAATATTCTTTAGACTGGAAGTTTCTTTTTGATTGCATAGGATGTATTCATGTGGTCTACGTTCACACGTCTTGTTTGCTTGAAGCAATCAGAGAGACCTATGCTCTATAAAGGAATATTCTCGTTTGCCATTTATACCCCTTCAGGATTCTTCAGAAGGTTTTTTTTTTCAAATAACACAATCGGTCTATCGTTGATGTAACCAATCATTTTACTACTCTTTTCGTATTGAAATTGTATTATGATTTGTTGAAGCATTTGTTTAGCACAATTGTAATAAAATTGGGATCAGTGAATGCAACGCAATTGTGATATATTCTGCAGAATTTGTGAGCAATTCCTGAAGAAGGACACTAGTAAGGCTTAACTCGCTGCCTTCAATTATGGCTTAGTGCTGAGGAACTGAAGAAACTCAGTCCAATACTAGGTACGTACTCCGCGAATTTCGACTTCTTGTTATGTAAGCAAGATTAATGTTTCATAAAGCCTTCAGATAGTGATGACAAAATGAAAGGACATGAATTGAACAAAATATAATTCATTGTCAATCTTCCGAAACGTACCATTTCATGTTGAACCTAAAACTCATGATCCTTGCATTTAAGAATATAAAATTTTGGCAGGTAGACTAAATCATCCAAAAAACTATGTATAGCAATAATATTATATTATCTTAGTTGTCGATATGAGACAACATGGATGCTGATAGTCATCCTTAATAATACAACAAACTTTACTGAATACTGCTGCTAGGCATATTTACAGACAGAACAAAATACAATAAACAGAAGTTCCGATCACCTTAATTTCAAACCTTTAGACACTGCCATAATGGAGAGCTGCTATGAAGATCTCTAACTGTTAAATCTACAACGGCATCCATATCGTTTCCGTTTATTATAATATTTGGGCCGCTCAATCAGTATAGTGGTTAGCGTCGCTGACTGCCGTGCCGAAGGATCTGGGATCGAATCCCGGCGAAGGCACGGATGTTTGTAAATGTATAGTGTCGGTGCGGCATGAGGGCTCTCCAAATATGCGGCTAGCCGAAAGTTCTCTCGTGTGGTTTGGTGGAAGGGGAGAGGGGTGGGAGATCCTCGGATCCGTCCCCCCGGAGTGCTCTCCATCAAAATCGGGGGCGGAGCTGAGTAAAATCGCACTGTCACCTGTAAGATGCTTAAGGCTGTTGCCAACGACAGGCGTAATCTTGCGCTCCTTGCCACGAGGAATTTCGTGGACATGGGCTGACTCTACGTTAGACAAGTGAGCATAAGCAACAACAACACGCACAACAATAATATATGGGAATCTTTTCGAAGTTTCCATTAAATAGCACTGAATGATGCGTGCTGTGGTATCAAATGAACAATTTGCATTATTAAATAATTCATATTTTCATGATTTTATGCAGTTACCTTGTAAGATCTACTCGTTTATTGTTCTGATGTGACACCTGAAGTACGTGTAGAAATCACACAGAAGAAGGATAAAAAGAACCCTTTATTAACTCTTTAAAATTCACAATGCGTCGACTTGACGCTAACACACTACACCCCACGCGGATGGTAACTGAAAAAACAAGAACTAAACTAAAAGTTCGAAGATATTAAGTAGAATTACTCTACAGGGCTCAGATAATTCTGTTACTTAAACCCGCATCGAAATCTCGTGGCAGCAAAGTAATAGCTGTTACGCAACTTTAGCTAAAAATAAATGCAGAAACAGAAGCTTGCGCTACAAAAGTACAGCGCTTGTCCAACTCTATAACTTTCCCTTCTAAAACTTGGTATTTAAACCTTTTCTCCTGAATGTAGAATTTGCATTACTTCACCCGAGCTACCAAATTTAAATATTCTGGCATTGACAATTAGGGGACATGAAGGCTTATAAAAAAGAAAATATAACTTTAACTGATTAGGAAATAAATATAAATCTTTACAACATATTGCAGAAATCCGCCACGAAGAAAATATATGTTATAAAATACACTGACCAAGCTTCTAAGGTTAAACTCAAATTGGTTTAGTTTACACATTACTCAAATCTTCTCAGACTATGGACGGATTATCATTCCGTATTTACCTTTTAAATTCATGAATACAGATTTACTCTGTAATAAAAACGTTGTAAATCAAACTCTAACATTATTTTCCTGTAATTTTTAACTTAGTTACAGGAAAATAAAGAGTTAACAAAATTAACTTCCACTTCGAAGTTAAGTTGAAGGTTCGGCAGACAATAGTAACTCAAATTATTTATGAGTTTATTGCTAAACAGCTTCACTCCGTTATCTCGAATCCAATTTGATAGAAATATAATCAACTTTGATTGGGCCTGATTACATTTGATTGAATTTTGACTAAATGTTCTCTTTAATTGAAATAACAAATTCACCAGTTTGTAACACACTACTACAGATAAGCAGCACCAGAAGAGGTTGCCAGATCTTTCTCTTAAACTCAGATTCTGGCTCGTCATTTAAATACATTTTCGTTTTCTGGTGAAAGGGACTAAACAGTAGAAATTTAGGAAAAATTCGGCATGAGAAATAATATGTTTATTAAAATAAGCCTTACAGCATTAAAGTTACTTTTACGCTGTTTATTTGCTTTATTTTTATTCATAGTTTAAAAGGTATTTCTCCCGCCTTCATCGCATACCTTCGTGGTGTAGTGCTCAGCACACTGAACGTGTAACCGAGAGGTCCGTGGTTCGATTCCCGACGAAGGCGTTGCTCATTTTTCATCACTCCTGGTTCAAAATAACCTAATATCTCTATAAATGGGGCCCGAACTAAAAAGGTGGTGGATGATGATTCTCCATCACCGGGATTTGGCGACTGGGGACTCTAATCCCAAATCGCCCTTTAAAAAGGGGAGTATATAAGGTATTTCTCCCGCCTCCTTTGCATGCCTTCGTGGTGTAGTGGTCAGCATGCTAGGCGCATATTTCGAAGGTCCGCGGTTCGAGTCCCTTGCGAAGACGTTGCTTATTTTTTCCCATCTCCTGCTTCCAGATAACCTAATGACTCTGAAAGCTAATTAATTACAGGAATTTATTCCATTTATTCGTTTAAGCTGTAGTTTTTTCACAGATGATAAAATATATATACATATTAATTGATGATTATTAGCTTATACTGCAGGTTTTCTCTGTAAAATTAACAAAAGTTCTTAAACACTGCTGAGAGAGTCAAGCAAGTTAATGTTTAGTGCATGAAATCAACTATTGAAACAAAGGAGCGAAATTAAAAACAGCAGGGAGTGTCGCTAGCAAAATCTGTGTATATTAAACTTTCAAAAACTCTCACTTAAATATTCTAATCTCATTTATATCTAGAGAAAGCCGACGAAAAGGAGAGAAGATAGCAAAGTCTTAAATTTTAAGAAAATAGGTTAATTAATATAAAATATACCTTTTTAACGCAACGAACTTGAATGTAATTTTTCTTCATTACTTTCCGAGGATAAAAGGTATGAAATATTTTAATGACTTAGAATATCGTGCTGTGAATACATGATTAATTTTGATTTATTTAATAAAAAATAATAACTCAAAATCTACCACTGTAAACACTCTAGTTTGTTAAATTAGCGGAAAATGATTACATTGAACCGAATTTAAAGTGCACATAATATAATAGAAAAAAAGCACTATAGACTTAAATTTTTAAATTTAAACTAAGTTCAGAAGAGATGCTTACCTTTTTATATTCAAAAATTGATAAAAGAAACGCTTCCTTAGTTTTAACTATTTCCATTTAAATTAATGACATTTAATATAAGTAAATTAATGGCATTTAATATGAGTAATTAATGACATTTAATATAAGTAAACTTTTGTAATGACTTCAGATGCTTTCAAATTTATCTGAATATTATTATTTGCCTTATTATTTGAATGTTATTATTTGCATTATCATTATTTGCATTTGCATTTGAATTCAAAAGTCACCAAGAGCTTTAACTTTGAATAAAAGATACAATTTAAAATAATCCGTATATTTGTTCCTCCATACTTAATATTGAATTACTTTCATTTTAAATTCGAGAACAAGGCGTACAACAATAAAAATATTCAATCCGCTTATGAACTGTTTCTTTAAAATGATACATAATTCTAAATGTAGCAATTCTCAAGCTTCGAGAAATATTGAAACAAACAACACTATGCTCAATTCTCAAAGCTATAATACGACATCTGAAGTACTGCATCATTTATTTACAAGACAAGCAATAAAGTTTTGACTTATCGCCATCATTAGCGTTTAAAATACTAGGGAGATTTAAAATTAAAGTTTTGCAATCCGATGTTTATCTTCGAATACATTGCACCTACATTATGCTTTCTTAGATTATGTTTTTGCTATAAAAGGTAACATTTGCTTCAAAAATCAATTTACTTTTGTCGCGAAATAGAAGTTCTTTCAAACCGAAAGCTGTCAAAATTTATTTCTCTTGAGACTGTTTTCAAATCCGGCGTCTCTTATTTAAAGAAATGCAACATGATGCTGAACAAATAAAGTTTTATTTACAAGTGCGAAGCCTAAGAAATGTTATTCGGTTTTGAAATATATTGTGAAAAGATAACCTGAAAGATTGACAAAATAATTCAGATCAGTATTAGCTTTGTTAAGGTGTTTACGGGCCGACACGAAAGCAAGTGCTATCGGGACGACTGCCTCGGACGGATTAATTTATGCGAGGCAAATTTCTTAGAATTTAGGCATGCACAGGGCGGTAGAATTTAAGAATCGCCTTAACTGCACCGGGCTACAAAATGCCTAGTGCCTGGACTGGATTATTATTCTTAAGTTATTGATATTATTATGTAACTAAATTATGCAATATTGTCCTTATTATGTAAATATTGAAAAATTTATAATAAAGAGCAGATAGTGATTGGCGCCGTGTAATAAGCAACTAAGCTGGTAAGTCTTTATGAAGTTGCAGCTGCTTATTCCGTGGTTTCTTGTCCTGTCCTGCTTGGACTGGATTGTATAAATTTCGAATGGTGAACATTCGCATTAAGAAACCTTTCATAAAACTTAAACTATTTTATAGCTAAAATTAAAACTTTCATTGTATAGTTATAGGTCATGAGTTTACAACTAAGGTCTCACAAAGTGAAAAATAGAAAAATACTGCATTCTTATATCTTAGCCTTCAATGTACAGTTTTCGTATGTTCATACTTCGTTTGGCACTTTCATACAGCTGTTTGGTTTCTTCCTGGAAGACAGCTTTTGGAATAACATTTAAGCTATCTGGTTACGGTTTTCTGAATCTCTTAAATGCTTTTAAATAAGGTCGCTTGAGAGGTAACTTCCAGCCAAGTAAGAGAAAACAGTTTGCAGTGTCAAATCTGGCGAATACGAAGATGGTTGAGAATCGTGACATTTTATCTTTGCTAAAACCTACTTGATTAGAATGGAATTATCTAATGGCGTTGTCATACGGCAGAAGTCAGCTGTTCGGTTGAACCTCTACAGGCCTCCGTCATGCATTCTCTACAGAAATCTGGTAATTAAATCTACAGACAATGCAAGGAGAGAGTGATCTTCTAACAGTGGTGAAAGTGGCGCATGGGGTTAAAAAGGTTGAGAACCCATGATCAACAGCGTCCATTTTCGGCACTCGAAGTACTAAGGGAACCTCGGAAGCAGAATATTTGTAACAGAGATGTTGCCTGCTATTTCATAAATGCAAGATGGAATTTACAGTGATGTCAGGAACGTAAAACAGGGAATGCTGATCAATGGCAACAAGTATAGTTTTCTGATCACCATTCACATTAGCCCCTATCCCAGAACGGGTTTATGTATAGGAAAAATTTGTGAAATACTGTAAAATATAGGATGGGATTTAGTTATCTCTCAGCAATCATATCTTGGTTTGCAGTAGATTCAGTTATCATCTTACACAGAAGAATTAATAACTATTGCAATTGTTTTAAACGATCCTATCTGTTCACAGATTAGACACTATTTCTTATGGGAAGTTGTTTCTTTCAAGAAAAAATTAAGAATCTATTAAGAAATGAAGATAAAGTTTTACGTCTTTTCCAGCGTCTAAAATTACCAGTCTTAAGTATTATCGAACCATTGTTTTCAGGGCTAGGAAACCGAGAGGGAGATCCTTTTTCTAGCATCAATCAAGAAACTGGAACAGTTTCTGACAAAAGAATGGCTACAAAATACTATTACCATTGTTCATAACTTGTATACTCCCACTTCAAGAAGTATTCAAGCAATTTTAAATGCAACAGCTGCTTCTACACCATATTAGATACATAATTCTTCATTCGAACAGCCCAACTGGCATAGTGGTTAGTGTAGCTGACTGCCGTGACAAAGAGCCAGGGTTCGAATCCCGGAGAAGGCATGGATATTTGTAACCGCGTAGTGTCCATGCGGCATGAGAACACTCTAAGCGAGACGAAAGTCTTCTCGAGAGGTTGATTGTAGGGGAAGGGGAGTGAGAGATTCTCGCACCTGTCTCCCCGAGGTGCTCTCCATCGAAGCTGGAGGGCGGAACTGAGATAATTCCGTACTGTCACCTGTAAGATGCTCAAGGCTGTTGCCAACGACAAGCGTAATCTTGCGGTCCTTGCCAAAAGGCATTTCGTGAGCGTGGGCTGACTTATAGGTCAAACAAGTGATCATTAGTCAACAACAGCAATTTTTCATTCCATTAGGTGCTTCTGGTTATTTTGGGTAATCCCTAACCATTATAATGATAATATATCTTGGTGATTTCAATTTTATAACAAAGTATTTTATACAGAATAATAGGAATTACTCAATGGAGCTATTTGTATCACAAATATAGTCATTTTAATTTCTTCTTGTTATCATCCGGATTGTCTTTTTCTAGTTAACACGAACTGGTAAGTTGACTTAAATTTCAGCTGTAAGATTGCGAAATATTAGGCGTGATACGAAAAATAACTATAATAATATTTAATGGTGTAATCTTTATTACTATAAGAACAGGCGAAAGATGTAAGTTACAAGCCTCATGTCTGCCGAAAATATGCGCATTTTCTGTATTTTAAAATTAATAATAACATTATAATATTTTGTTTTTCAGATGGCTTATTTTACAGCTATATTTCCTTATATTGTGCTGACTGCTCTTCTGATTGTTGCACTTCAAGGCAACGGAGCTGCGAAAGGGATCGTATTCTTTTTCATGCCTGATGTAAAGAAACTGGCTGACATAAAAGTAAGTTTTCTTTGAGTTATTTAAGAGCATTTCTTTATTTTACATTACAAAAGCACGCAATATTTAGAGGAAGAATATTTACATTGGTTGTACATGTAGTTTGAATAAATGTCAAAAAATATGCATTGCCTTCTCAGGGACTTGGACTCTAGATCTCTCCAATACGAGTGGAATATACTTCCAATTACACAATGAAGGCATGAGGAAAGGAGGGAGAAAATATAAGTTCATTTCTAAAGATAGGGACTTAGTTTCGCTTATAATAACGTAATCTGTTGCACAGATTTTTGATTCATAGTTTGCAGTAACCGTTAAATAAACCCATGGTGACGGATAACGTGAAAGATGATCAGCGATGAGACTTTGCTTGCCGAGCCATTGCACAGTTTTCAAGTTGAGTTGAGCGAAATCTACCAAATATTGTTCAAAGTTGCTATTAATTGCAGATTTGTAACATAAAAGAGACCAGAAAACAGGTATGGCGTTCATGACCGCATTACCAACAAGCAACATCTTGCATTTTATTTCTGGCGCTGCTCGTCGCGTGTGCTAGAAGATCTTATTTGAGATTTCAGGTGCTGATGTTTTTTGTTCGCTTGTTTCATCGCTACTCTGTCAGTTAATTCTTCTACAGTAATAGAATTCTGGGTAGCTGATGAGATTTTCCAATTTTCTTCTGCGTTGTCACCAATGATCATTGAAAGGAAGTCTGATTATAAACTGGTAAAAAGAGCTTTTTCCTTCAGGGAGTCTTTTGCATAAACAAATCAGCAATCGTCTCACTGGGCTTCAGGTTTCGGTCACTTTTGTGCACTGAAAATTCTTGCATTATGATGCTACTTTTAAATCCTTAGGCGAGAGAACTTTTCCGTGCAATCCAGTTAATATAATTTTTCCCTGTTGTCAAATGCCAATTTTTTGAGGACTTGTGGAGGCGAGAAACAGGGTTAGTTAACTTTAGTTCGCTTGACTAGCGAGCTGATACTGAAATTCTGTCAACTTGAGCTATATGAATGCGTTATCAATGGCATTTCCTTTAAAGTTCTGCAATAAATTTGAGGTATCATAGTGTATATTATTTATCGAACGTATTTGTCTATCTAATAACATATATTGTGTCTCCAGAAATATAGCAAGAATCGCAGTTATGAATCTATTTGAGAAGAAGAAGGTGTGGGAAGGAGTAATAAATGAGAACGATTACTTTTTAAAAGTTCTACTTGTATTCTTAGTGATTCAATTGGTTTCAATAATTCTGTTTCATCAGGAAGTGTTTTTTTTTTATTATTCTTATCATAATATTGCCACGGCACATGAAAAGTGAATTCATCTAAGTTTCACTTTAAATTTTTTTAATATTATCCTCCACAATGCGCGACATTAAATAATTTTTATGAGTGGAAGTTTTCTGAGACTCAATTACATTTTCAACTCTTCGATATTTAAATCATAAAGCGGTTGCACCTCTAAAAAAAACCAAATAGTATTTAGATGTATTGGTATTTTATTTGTTTGCTTGTTCACAGCCCGTCAGCTTCCAGTTAGAAAGCGGGAATAAGCGACGTTCTTGGCGAAAAGCGAGCAAGTGTTATTTATAAACAAAATGCTACATTTGAGAATTTTAAAAACAAAATAATATTACAGTTATTATTAAAACGATATTGTCTGGGCGAAGCTTAGACAAAAGATGAAAACATTTTCATAAATATTCATAATCGAGTTCATTTAAAGCGCTTGTACTGCAGTACATCGGAAGCGGTTGAAAAAGAAATGGATACTCGGGGTAATTACTTGGAAGCATCAACGAAAGGATTTCAGTTTTCTTTTTTTTTTTTGTTATTTTTTAAAAAGAAGTTAATGCTCTGATATAATAGTGGAATGGAGAGGTGAAACTGACTATCATTCGTCTATTTAAACGCAAACGAAGGCTAATGAACCAACATTTTATTCTTTAATTGATATATAATCAATTGGATTGTATAGACGTCTCCCTGAGACAGCTGTAGGCTGAGCAGGACGACATTTGCGATTTGCTTATGCGGCAAGGTCTCTTGGACTATGTGTAGGCTTTCCTGCCCCAAGGAGATTTGAAACAACAACAACATTCTTTAACTGACAACAAACCAACTACTGTTGCCCCACATATTCAAGTCAATACTTTTTTTTGAGTCCTGATGATAAAAAACATAGATGTGAGCCTTGCAAACTTTGCTGCTGTTGGATTAGTTAAAGTTTCGATTAAATTCTAACTGGATGAATTTTTTTTAACTTATACCGGTATAAAAATACGTATACTTATAGTAGATGCTGTTTAATATGATCACGGATAATACTGTCATTCGGATATTGCTATCCAATTGACGAAATTCTGTCCTTTTTATATGCGGAAAGAAAGAATACACACCGTTTATTTTGATCAATAAGTTGGTTAATGTTATCAAAATATTGCAGAATGAATTATTTCAATTAAAGTGAAACTGGGAAATCAGGGATAAAATTGCCACATTAATGCTGGGATAAAGCAGTGATTTTCAAACTATGTTTCATGAAGCCCCGGTTCCGCGAATCTACATAAAAATTCGAGAAGAAAATTTTAAAGAACTCACATTAGTTAACCAGTGTTTATTAACTAAAAATACAAAGATACATTTAGTGACGGATTAGTTTTAAAATTCAAACATGTGATCATCATACGTTAAAGAGAATGATGTGCAATGCTTTGCAAAATTAATTTTCTATTGAAAAAGGAATCGAATTTAAATTACAGTATTAAAAATTATGCAATTGAGAGTATTTTTCAATTGAACAAAACTAAAAAGAATATTCCCCCAATAGAAAAACTATGTATGACTGATAAAAAATTCATTCAAGTATTAAGCAAAGAAGGAAAAGGAAAGATTTATCGACATATCAACATATTAGACGCCAAAACATTTTTTTAAATTTAAGCAAGAGCCGCTTCTAAAGTTTTGGTTGTAGATTAATGTAGAATTCTTCAACGTTTCTCACACAGATGCAAACAATTTGATGCCGTTCGGAACAGCGTATTTAAATTAAAATATTTTTTCAAGGTATGTGGCAACAAAAACAAAACATATAAAAAAATTTAATGCAGAATATAAAACTCGACTGCATATGACATCAATATTTAAGTATTTAATTAAGTAAATTAATATTTAAGTAATCTAAATATTTAAGACATGACTTTCAGCCAAAACGTAGTGAAACAGATATTTTCTCGCGGCCTTTACCACGCATGTGATTTTCGTTGTCTGCCTTTAAGGCCAGACTTTAGTTTTCGCTAATATTTGAAAACGTATTGTAGTCTTTGCATTCTGCTCACTATATAAGTAGTATTAAAGGGCCAATCTTCGCCTTACTGGTCTCTGTAAAGCATCTTCGTTCTTATTTAGTTAAGATAGTTTATTTTCTTATTTTCTACATTCTAGGACCAAATGTATTGGTAGTATTCCGAAGTACGGGAGCATTTGTACGCTGTGAGAATAAAGGGTTAATTTAGCCCTCCTTATCTTTGTTTTATTTTCTACATACGCACGAACATAGCTTTGAGTGAGCTCCTTGTTCTGACTCAGGACTCCAGTTATGTTTGCAAAATCAACCAGAAGAAACAGTAGTCTTGACAATCTAACATTTTAAACTGGCAAGGCCTAATATATACACTGGTTATCATAAATTAAGGAAAACTCGTAAAAATCGTGATTACTGAAAAGGTTACATGTCGAATTTTCTGACACTTATCCACAATATACAACACAAAGTAAGGTATCAAATAACATAAAAATAAATTACCAGACCATTATGGTAGTATAGAAATTAGCACATGTATAAAATAAACAGATCGAAGGTCTCAGTTTTCTATAGGAAAAATACCTTCAATATGGAATATGATCTCCTCTAGAAGCAATACAGCACATAGAGCGATGTGTGATGCTTTCAATTACGCGGTCTATTAGTTGCATAGGAAGTGAGAGCCATTGCTCTTGCAAGGGCGGCAAGGGTCTGAGGGGGCGGATTGAGAGCAGCTAGACCTCTCTCTAAAGCATACCAAACGTGCTCAATAGTATTCAAGTTCGGGGATCGAGCTGGCCTTTCCATGCGCATAATTGTTTCCTGTTGAAGATAATCATCTACGATAAGAGCCCTGTGTGGTCTTGTGTTGTAGTCCTGTAACAGGAAAGCATCCCCTACTGCCCCGGCAAATGGGCGCACATAAGCATCAAGGATGTCCTCTCTATAAACCTGAGTATTCACGGTTCCCCTTGGAAAGACATGGAGGTCTGTGCGTCCACCCAAAGAGATGCCACCGCAAACACAGACACTGCCTCTTCCGTTTGCATCTATTTCACGGATGTTTGATGGATGATAACGGATTCCTGGTTCTCTCCATATCAAATAACGCTTTCTAGACTAAAACTGTACTCATCTGTAAAACGAACTGCCCTCCATTGATCAGGCGTCCAGTGGAGATGTTGTCGTGCCCACTGCAAACGCTCCTTCCTTGACGTGAGCGGCATGCAAATGGCTGGTCGCTTCTTATACAGACATCCTTCGTGAAGCCTCGGTGCTCGTCGTAGCAGTTGGCCGTCTTTGGCTGAACCTCCTAGATGCCGAATCTGGTGTTTGAAATAGCCTCCAAAGTCTATGAACCACAGAAGGACTCACATTTAGCCATCTGGCCACTTCTGTAATCTTCCAATGGCTCTTCATCGTAGTTCTGCAGACAAATGGTGCCTGGAGATCATTGTTATGAATTGCCTATCTCAGATTTCTGATGTCAATATCGCAGTGAAATATGTGGGCTTACTCTCAAACACGGACTTTTATGCTCCTTGCAGATGACGTATTCCGAGTGCAGCGCCACTAATTTGCATATTGCAGTTTTACTCAGCTACTCTTACTTGGCAATATATTCAAAGTTTACACGGTTTGACTTATTTTTGAGGGAGTTATCGCTATTTTTGTTATTTTTCCTTTATTTGCGATAACCAGTTTATATGGCCTAGAATATTTTTCATTATATGTGCAAGAACATATATATGCGTACATATTAAAATACGTCAAAGGAACTAAGGGAATATATTAAAACTACAAAACTCCAGGCATAAAATACCAGGAGAAGTTTTATGTTTAAATCAAGAAAATAATTTTTTCTCATAGCATTTTTGGGAAATTTGCTTTCTTAGTGAAACCCCTGGCCGGTCAGAAGGTAAAAAGACGGAAACTCATAGAAAACGGGAAAATAATGATCGTGTTGCGATTTTAAATAAGTATTTGTATTTATTTGATTCTGTTTTGATTTTTATGGGTGTTTTGTGGTACTATTATTGTTTTCATTTATTTACTTGGTGATTTAGTGCGTTATATGTTGTAATTTTGCTGTATACCTTGGTTTAATCCAATTAGTGGTTTATCATTACGCTCATACTTGTTTAATTCATGCATTATGTTGTAAATTAGGGAATTCGAAATGGATCGACATTTAAATTATGATAACAGCTTATTTAGAACCTATGGTATACGCAAAAACTATCCTGTCGCCGAGTTGGCGATATTTCGCGATTTTTCATCAATTTTGCCGGGAACTGGATGTTTCCGGAAAATTTATTTTCAAAATTGTACCAGCAAGGTTTTTCGAATTTTCAAGAAGTGCTTGTCAATTTTATAAATATGGCTGCATTTAGAAGAGAGTTATGTACCGGAAGAAAATGTCGCTTCACTTGAGCAGTGTTTGCTCTAAATGAATAGTCTAAGAAAAAATGAAGATCAACTTAAATGTGGATAAAAGAATTAATAATTTCTTCAGTAAATTCACACGAATTGCCGAAAAATTTAAGAAGATTGAAACATTGAGGAAAAGCTTTCGCTTGCACTTAGATTTATAGACATGATTGCTGGAGCAGAAATTTAAAATTCTGCTTCTTTTTAAGATGAATAACTCCTTCGGACTTTCTTTGGACTTCCCATCAGCTCAGATCTCCCACTGCGAAATTACGTGACGAATTTTTACGTGGTGTGCTAACAGCAGTACTTTAAAGAGCCTCACACGCCGTCTTCGCACGATATTCAAGGCCACATTTCAATAGATAGGTTCATTCTGTTTGTTGATTACTCCTTTAGATTTTGTTCGGAAAATAATTCTGGCAATATATGACATTCCTCGCGAGGTGAGGAGAATTTTTCTTATGTCTGTTTTTCTCGTGGTAGTGTCTGCAGCTGTTACTTCTTGTAGGAGTTGTAATTTATTTCGATCAAATACCAGTTTTTGTCTGCTCTTGTGATGTAATTTAGAAAATGTCTCTACGAACCCATACCATGCAGTAATATACATTTATTCTTTTATTTCATATTTTCAGACACAGTTTTAATTCGCAATACTTTATCATTTTTGTGGACTTTAAAATGAAAATGCTTCTTTACTGAGAGCTTAGTTTTAATTATTAGATGTGTCTCCGTCAATGTATAAAAGCCGGCATTCTATTGAATACCTAGGTATTTTATAGGAGGTCGAAAACTTGCCGTCAGTGTATGAAACGAGTAAGATATCCTAGGCTTTCTATAGAATGCGAAATAACAACCGTCAAAGTTGAAATACATCTCCGATTTGTTTCAATTATTTATACATTTAATACGCTCATACGTTACCTATACATTTAATAAATTCGTACCTAATCTATACATATAATACATTTATGCATAATCCATGAATTTAATACATTCATACATAATCCATAAACTTAATACATTCATTCCATAATTCGATACATTTCATACGTTTTCACAAACTATTTTCTTTAATTGTAAGAGCATAAATTTTGTTTTGCACAACTTTCATATTTATTTTACGTAAATTGAATAAAAGTTTTTAAAGGCACTCTTTCATTTTTTTTAAAAAATAGCATTCATATTTTTAAGGAATGCACGTCTGTTAAATAATAATCTTATCGTACCTTTTTACACACTGTTTGTTAGGGATTTTGTAGATATGTAAATAATTTCAGGGAAATTATACGTGAAACTGAAATATCTTTTGTATAATGTAACATGAGATACTTGAAAAAGAGAAGCTCACATGGATTTATCTCAGTACTGGGAAATTTGATATATCTCATACTGGGAATTTAATTGAGAGCTGATCCTCTTTTCGGTCATACTTAAGTTTTTCCCGGTCGTCGAGAAAGCTATAGTACTTTCCATTTCTCGAAGTTACTCGAAGACATATACGGATAAAGTTGCATATAAGGGCCGGTTACGGTTACAGTTACATAGAGGGAACAATTACAGTTATTCAATTACAGTACCAATTACAACAATGCAATACTTTCCCTTTACACTAATACAATATTTTGATTTTGCAGTAATACAATACTTAATGCCATTCTATAGAATGCTAAGTGCAATATACAATGGCTAGGAAAAGTATGTAATACTTCTCATATTTTATGCTTTGCTTAAAAATGACAAGCCTTCTATAATGTAACTAGATTTTCTATAGAATTCCAGTAACTGATGCACTGACTAGATAACGAATCAATTTTAGATAAGCTTCCTTTTTCTTTCGTGTAAGGTAACCGACCTCGTTCGAAGGGCGTTTTTTAAAATGTTCGTTATATTTTTGAATTTATGTGACTTTTTAATGGAATGTATTCAAAGTTAAATGCAATTACTGCAAAAGTGATAAAAAAATGATTATTTTGAGAAATTTATGAAAAACTGAAAATTTTAGGTCAAAATTTATAAAAACATCAACCATCACTGACAAGAAAATATGGATGATAAAAATCTATTTTGCCTTTATTTTATATATACTACCTAGAAGCATACATTCAACTACAATAATTTGAAAGTATTGATTCACTAGTAATGTATGGACAAATGTGTCAGTCAACACTAAAAACTTTTTAAAATACACATGCTATTCAAAGGAAAATACTGTAATTTAAATGGTGCTACTTTGGTAGACGGTTGCACGAATTTTGGCGATTTTTTTTTAGCCAGTGTTACGACTTATGATAAACCCATTGCTAGACAAGTTATTTATGGTAGCCGATACTTTGTTGCCATTTTATTTTTAAAATAGTGCGTTTTATTATGCATAAATTCCGTGTTTTAAATATTATTTATGGCTTCCTAAATATTAAAAATCAATTTAATTTTGCATTTTTATTTGAAATAAAAATTTTATTGTTTATAATATTTTATGTTGTGGATGATGTAATCAATGACGTCCCCTTAATTTAAAACTAATTGGTTTTAATATCTATAAATTGAATCTAATGTTTTAAATATTATTTATGGCTGTTAAATATTAAAATACAATTTAATTTTGCATTTTTTTAAATGATTTTATTATGTATGATTATTTAAATAATTTTAATTCTATGCGGGATGTAATCAGCTCCCTGATTGGTTACAGAATATTTGTGCATTAGGTAATTGCTCTTTGTCATTAGGTAACTGCTAAATTATGTATTCCATCGTACTAAAAAAATGGCAAAAAAAAAAGATTGATACTATCAAAAATTGCTGAGGTATTTATTGCCACATATGTTTTAAGTTAAATAATTATATCCTATAAAACTTTATTTGAATTTAAGTAATATTTTAATTCTTTTAAACGTTGGTATGATGTCTTTAATTCGATCTTCAATTTAAGTAATATTTTAATCCAATTTAACGTTGCCGCAATGTTTTTATAGCGGTGTTTTTATTCTATTTATGTGCTACATGAAAGTAATAATTTAACCTTACTTTAGTATTTTACACTCGTAGTAAATGTATTTACTTACATTTGCTTGGCATCTTAAAAAAAAGACGTTTTCAACGAAAAATTAATCCATTGTTTTTAAAGGTATTTATTTTTTTTAAAGTTTCAAATACTTTACTATGCGCAAAATAAGTAAAAACAACGTTTTTCAAGATGGCTGACGATTACAAAAACCGCGCCAACAATTGCGCCAAAAATCCGTACAACCGTCTATCAAAGTAGCACCATTTAAATTCTATGGGGTTACGTTTTTAACTTCTTGTCTACATTATGTATAATAATGTATAAAACATGTGTGCAAAATTTCAATTGATTCTATGATGAACGTTTAGAGTTATCATGGTTGTCAAGAACATAAATCATAAAAAAAGGATTAATCAAAAATCACGTTTAAAGTTTTGAGATTACTGTCAGATGACATTATAAATAAATATTCACTTAAAATGCTCCTACCTTATACATCGGCTCTTCAGTTTTTCAAAACAATAATTTTTTTGTTTTCGAAGGGCTTTCAGTTTTTTCCTATGAGTTTTGGTGAAGTTTGCTGAAAGCTTTCGAGAATCGTTAATTTCGTGTTACATCTAAATTCTTGTACCCTTGGACTGTAAAATATCCAAGAGTCATTTTAAATGACTCAAATATTTTAATAAGATTAGAAAATGCATTATTAAATAGAATGACACTGATATTGAAGAATAAAGATAGCAAAATTTAGCTTACCTTTTGTGCACCCAGCAGCAGCAGTTAAATCTCCGAAACTTCATTGGTGTGAGGGATGTATCCATTAATGATAGGATGCATACTTAAGCACAAATCATATTTATTCAGCTATAACTAAATAATATAAAGCGACAGATACATTAATGTTTGCATACAAGCACATACGAAAGCTTAAAAAGAAGTAAGGATTAACTGTATCATGGGATGTATTAATTGGGTGTGATTGACGTATTTGGAATGGTTGATGTAGTTGGTATGGTTGTTGCGCGCGCACCTTGGCATTTCTAGGGTTACCAGAAGTTAAGTTAAAAATAACATTTTCTTCTTCTCAAATGCCTGATTAATTTACAACAATCCCCCCTTTAATCATGCATTTGGGAAATGTTACAAATCAGATTTAGCTCATTTCTTAATTTCAGAAATTTTGGTTTGGGCAATGGCTTAGTGAAAATATCTGCAATCATGGAATTTGTATTGCAGTATGTTATCTCGATTGTTTTATTTTCTTCCATTTCTCTTAAAAAGAAATATTTAACATTAATATGCTTTAACCTGGTATTCATTTTTCCCTGTTTTATCAGAGCTATTGTGGACTTATTGTCCTCATATATCTTAATGGGTAATTTTTGAGGTAGATCAAAATCTTTAAGGAGATCTAATATCCATTTGAGCTCTTGAGCAGCAGTAGCTGCAGAAATAAGCTCGGATTCGGTAGATGATAAGGAAACACAATTTTGTCTCTTTGTGGACCAAAATATTGGGCTGTTTCCCAGAAAAAATAAATTTCCACCCGTTGATCGTCTCGTGGTTAAATCAGATGCATAGTCAGCATCAGTATAACAGGAAAGTGATGGTGGGCTATCAGAGTCAATTTTCAGGCAAATGTCCTTTGTAGAGTTCAGGTATTGAATCACTCTTAGAACTGCTTTCCAGTCCTTCTCCTTTGGAGACTCATTTTTCCTGCTTAACAGATTCACTGCTAGGGTGATGTCTGGTCTTGTTACAGTGGCTATGTATAATAAGGCTCCGATGGCTTGCCTATACTTCGTATTGTCCACTGGTGGAGAGACGTCCTCTTCCTTTGGATAAGAAGTATCCATTGGTGTGTAAGATGGTTTGTGGATATCTGGACAAAACATCATCTTCAATTTTTCTATTTTTGATTTTTGGCTCAATAGGAACTTGTTTTCATCTCTTTTGATGTTGATTCCTAAGTATTTTCTGACTTCTCCTAAGTCTTTTGCTTCGAAGAATTCGTTGAGATATTTGATTAGCCTTTTAATTTTTTCCTCGCTTTTGCATGCTATAAGAATATCGTCGACGTAGACAATAATCATTATCGTATCATTTCCATCTTTCTTTAGAAATAAGCATGGGTCTGCTGTACTCTGCGAAAAGTTAGTGTTCTTTAATACTTCTTCGACTCTTTTATTCCATGATCTAGCAGCTTGTTTTAATCCATAAAGAGCTTTTTTCAATTTGCAAACTTTTCCTTCTTGTCCCGGTTGAATTGTACCTTCTGGTTGTTCCATGAATATTTCTTCTTTTAAATTTCCGTGTAGAAATGCTGTAGTGACGTCTACATGTCTCACGTGCATTTTATCATATGCTGCGACAGCAAGAAAAGTTCTGATAGTTGTATGTCGAACTACTGGTGCAAAGGTATGATCGTAGTCAGTTCCGAATTTTTGACTATAACCTTTTGCAACTAGTCGCGCCTTGTAACGAATGACTGTTCCATCTTCGTTTTCTTTCAGATTGAAAATCCATCTACAGCCAATAGGTTTCTTTCCTACAGGAAGCTCAACCAGTTCCCAAGTTTTATTTCGGGATAAGGAATTGATTTCTTCGTCAACTGCGAGTAACCACTTTTCCTTTTCTTCAGAATTCAATTTATCCAAGTCTTTAAAATTCTCTGGTATGGTTTTTATTGTGTTTGTTAAGTATCCTAGACGTTCTGGTGGTTTCCCTTTCGTTTTCCTTTCTGATCGTCTTGGCTCAACTTCGGATACAACTTTGTGTTTTTCTGCAGTTTCTTCATCGTTTTCAACATCTTCAGCCTTTGGATGGAGAGAAATTTCAATATTTTCATTCTCTGATAATTCTTCGACAAATTTGACGCTTCTACTGATTATTATTCGATTTTCACCTGTGTAGATTCTGTAACCCTTTGATCGTTGATCGTAACCGACAAAAATTCCTTCAATCGCTTTCTGGTCTAATTTTTTACGATTTTCCTTATGTACATATGCATAGGCTGTGCAACCAAATTGTTTCATATGAGCTAAATTAGGTTTTCTTCCGCTCCATAATTCATAAGGAGTCTTATCACAAGCTCTGGTTGGAAGACGGTTCTGGATGTAATTTGCTGTATTTACAGCTTCACCCCAGAATTTGTTTGGAAGTCGTCTTTGGGACAGTAGGCACCTGGTCATCTCAACAAGGCTTCTGTTTTTCCTTTCACTCACACCGTTCTGAGGAGGCGAAAAAGGAACAGTTAGTTGATGTTTGATGCCGTTACTCGATAGAAATTCCTCCATTTTCTCACTGGTATATTCACCGCCGTTATCGGTTCGAAGTGTCTGGATAGTTCTTCCAAATTTATTTCTTGTTATACCGACAAAGTCCTTTAATTTACCAAGAACTTCATTCTTTTTAGCAAGCAAATAGATGACCGTGTATCTAGTAAAGTCATCAATAAAGGTTACGAAATAAAGCTTTCCACCAATACTTGGAGTAGGCATAGGCCCGCAAATGTCACTATGTATAAGTTCCAGTGGTTTTCTTGCTCGAACACTAGCAGCTTTTGGATAAGGAATTTGTTGCATTTTATTCTTTATGCATTCTGAACAGCTATCATTATGAGTGCAATTATCTAATTTTATCCCTTCTGCAAGATTTTCTCTTATTAATTGTTTGATTGCGTCATAACTTCGATGACCTAACCTTGAATGCCATATTTGTATACAGTTTTTATTTTTACATTCAACTGCAAAATTAGCGCTTTCTGGTTTTGTGATTAAAACAATTTTATATAAACTGTTATCGTCAGAATATGCGCGCATAATTAATTGGCTATCCTTTTTTACGTAACAATTTTCCTTTTCGAAAGTAACAGAATATCCATTACTAGCAATTTGTTTAACAGAAATCAAGTTGCTCTTTAAATCAGGAACGTAATAAACATTAGTCAATCGAATTTTCTGCAATCCACATTCTTCTTCTAAATTAAGGTCAACAAATCCTCTGCCCTGCGAATATAAAATTTTTCCATCTGCTAAAATGATTTTCGCTCGAGAATCCTCATATATCAGTTCAGTAAATAAACTTTCATCTCCTACTAGATGACTGCTAGCGCCGGAATCCATGTATAAAATTTTCTTATTTATATTTTGTTCTGAGCAATACCGCGGAGTAATTATTAAACCCTTTTCATAAACAGTACTTTGGACTGGCTTTGAAACATGCCTGTGAGTGTCGGATTCACTGCGTCTCTCTTCGAAAGTGTCTGCGCTCATACAATGTCGGGTCGATTTTCCGACATGTTTGGCCACGCGAGTTTCTGATTTCGAGTTGTCAGGACAAGAATTATTACTTTTGTTCTGCAATTTAAAACAACGCTCACGAGTATGACCACTGCGTTTACAAAAGGTACAGAATTTCTTTTGTCTACTATTATCATAATTTCTAGCATTTATTGCAGATTTAAACGCCGTTGAAGAATTAGAGCTTCGATCTGCTTGTTGTTCTAGTCTTCTGTTATATTCGTCAGTGAGTTTCGTTTTTACAAGATCTGTAGTTATAAGAGTTTCCTCTCTAGCTTCAATGGCAGTTATAAGATTATTGTATGATTCCGGAATTGAAACTAACATAAGTGCGGCTACATGCTGATCCGGAATGTTCTCACCAATAGCTTTGAGTCTTTCGACTAAGTCCATCATATGAGTGATGTGTGCGATCATATCACCATGTTCAGCCATTTTTATAGAATATAATTTTCTCAGAAGATATAATTTGCTGCTCAAATTGGAGCGCTCATGAATTGACTTTAATTTCTGCCATGTACCGGCAGTAGTCGTTTCATCGCTAACATGAATAATCTGAGAGTCGTCAATGCATAGATTTATTATAGCTCGTGCTTGTTTATCCCTCTTTAAAAATTCATCATCGGGTTTAGAAGGTGGGGGAGAATAAAGAAGATCATCTAACCCATCACGCATTAAAAGCATTTGAATCTTGAATTTCCAAGTAGCATAATTTTCGGAATTCAGTTTCGTTATTTGCATACAATCTTTAAGACTTGACTGTGCCATTATTAATTCTTATTTAGCAGTTTCAAAAAGTTTATATATTATATGCACAGGTTAAATTTTAGTTTCGGGATTTACAACATTCAGTCTCATAATCTATGAAGAATAAAGATAGCAAAATTTAGCTTACCTTTTGTGCACCCAGCAGCAGCAGTTAAATCTCCGAAACTTCATTGGTGTGAGGGATGTATCCATTAATGATAGGATGCATACTTAAGCACAAATCATATTTATTCAGCTATAACTAAATAATATAAAGCGACAGATACATTAATGTTTGCATACAAGCACATACGAAAGCTTAAAAAGAAGTAAGGATTAACTGTATCATGGGATGTATTAATTGGGTGTGATTGACGTATTTGGAATGGTTGATGTAGTTGGTATGGTTGTTGCGCGCGCACCTTGGCATTTCTAGGGTTACCAGAAGTTAAGTTAAAAACAACATTTTCTTCTTCTCAAATGCCTGATTAATTTACAACAGATATTGGCACTAAACATTAAACATTTTAACCCAACAATGTGTTTTTAGCTAATAAATTGGCGCAGGAAATTTGTACACAAAACAGAAATATCGAAAGCTCAATGTAAACAAAACAATAAGTTTGAAGCGTTGTTGCTAAATGAAAAAGAGAAAATACATAATGGAAATACACTGCCATATTCTCCAAATATATCAAAATGCTTAAAATTATTTACTTTTGAAGTAATATAGAAAAAAGTGGAAATTGCACCTGTATTTGCTCTTTAAACTTTAACTTCCGGTGTGGCAGAAAGTTACTTCCGGTTTTATCGTATCTCAGAAAAACTGGTATATCTCTAGTTTTAATCAACGCATCAAGAAAGGAAAAGCAGTTTCTGATAGCTAAGAATGTGGCCTTCAAAAATATTAAACAAAAAATGAGTTTTTTTAGTCAAAATCGGCCTTTTTGAACGAGGGTGGTAATGTCTTTAGTGTTGGTAACCTAAAAATATTTATATTAGTATCCTTTTCTCAGGTATGGTACAAAGCATGCGAGCAATCATTTTTCTCATTGGCAATCGGGTATGGCAATATCGTCATGATAGCCAGTTACAACAAATTCACAAATAATGTATACAGGTAAGTAAAATATTACATTTATATAAAATGGATTAAAAGAGTAATACTTTAGAAAATAAATTGCATCGCTGTTTGTACAATAAATCTATACATATCAAAGTCTTACGTAATGTTTGTAGGGATTTTATTTATCGAATAGTTTAAAACATTTTCTTCTTAACTTTTTATGACGACTACAGGCATGCGATCATCATCAGTGTTTTGGACACCTTTACTAACGTACTGGCAGGGTGCGTCATTTTTGCTGTACTCGGTAATTTGGCCTATGAAAGGGATTTGGATATCTCGGAAGTCGTAAATCATGAAGGTGAGCAGTATGGTATTTATTCAGAATGCAATTTTATTTTATTTTCATTTGCGTTACCTGCGTAGGTTTCTGCTATATCTCTAAGCATTTAACATTTAACTCTTGAATCAACAGAAGGCATTACTTATGCTACAGATAGATCTCAGCGGGTATTTAAATTAGCAGAAAATAAACAGAACATTCGAACAACAACAGAACAAGCATGCGAGCAAAGACAAAATACATTTCAGTGTAAGTAATATAATCTAAGGCTATGCACTCAATAGATTAATTGATCTGGTTCAAGATAATTCAAGATAGTTAAAGGCGCGTAGTTTAAACGTCGCCGAGCATGTTGCTAAAGCCGGAATGACTTTGACAGAGGTCGTGAAACTACGTAAGTACAACGCGGGTTTCCAAAAGGTGTAAGTCTCAAAGATTCAAATCCCCGACTTAATTACACAATAACTAATTTACACTCATGTCCATAAATTAAGGATAATGGTGGAGGAATCAAATCAGGAAATCATCAATCAAATCAGGAAAAGGAAGAGTTAGCAAAACAAATTTGACTTATTTGTAAAGCTTATTTATTAAACAAAAGGTAAAGAGCAAAAAAAGATGCTGTATGTTTGATATTATTAAAAATATTAGCGATTTTTTCTCCCTGGAAATTACAAAAAACACCTATTTACAAAAAACCAGTATTACATGGTTGGTATGATTGTTAATACATTGTATGTCTCCCAGACGATGCAGTACAGTCCGTACAACGCCTAGGCATGCTGAGTATCAAATTATCGATCTGATCTTGGGGATATTACACCACTCAAAAAGCAATGCTCTCCGAATTTCGGTAGATGTCCGGTGAGAATGCTGGCCAGTCCATACGGGTGATATCCTCCGATTGAAGGCATTCGCTTACGATGTTTGCACGGTGAGGACGGGCGTTGTCATCCATAAACACAAATTGTGCGCCCATGGCGCCCCGAAACAAACGTACATGTTGTTCCAGAATGACGTCCCGATAGATTTCGCTTGCCATGGTTCCAATTCGAACATGAACCCAGAATAATTCCACCCCAAACGAGCACTCCTGCACCACCGTAACGGTGTCGTTCAATGATGTTTTCTTGGTGGTAACGGGTACCTGGAGCTCTCCATATGAAAGTCCGCCGAGAATCAGACTGCAAGCTAAACCTGGACTCGTCGGAAAACATCAAGCCCACTGTTGTGGTGTCCACAATGCATGCTCTCTACTCCAGGCTAACCGCAGGCGACAGTGAGTTGCAGTAAGTGGAACGCATCTGACAGGTCTACGAGCATATAGACCAATCTGCCCTAAGAGTCTGTACAGGTCTGCCTTGGAATTGTCGTACCAGTGGCTGAAGAGAGCTGACGAGACAGGTCTGAGGCTATGCTCCGCCTGTTTCTTTTGGAAATAACTGCCAAATACCGGTCCTCATTCGACGTTGTAACTCTGGGGCGGCCTGTGCTGTAACGTCTACTCACATTACCATCATCTTGGAATTGTTTCCAAAGCCTGGAGATGACACTCTGGACAATTCCACGTTCGTCTGATACTTCCAGTTGGGTACTCCCACATTCCAGACTGCCGATAATTCTACCACGTAAAAAATCATCGAAATGCGTCCTTTGTGTCATAACTATTCGGTTATTGCACTGAAATGCTTATAAAGCACCTGCGAACAATTTTACTTCTTTGCCTCTATTCCTTATATATCACTCTCTTACACTCTCGTCATTGTGACGTACCATCGGTGTCATCTGGTTACTTCCCGAAATTTGCATATGATTCTTGAAGATGTGTGTAGTGATTTTACATGTGATATATTGATAATTTTATCGATATTGATAATTTTAAAAGACAAATTTAAATTATTAAATAAGGATTGTGTAAACCATTAAAAAATGACACACATTTTTGGCGATATCCTTCTTTAATTTTTAATTAAGCTCTTTTGTTTCTTCCCACGTACACCGCGATCTCTTTTCGCTTTAGAAAACCAGATAAATGTAAAACCTCGACATTCCGCATCGGTTATTTGCTAAATGCTTTTCATCAGTGTTCTGTTAAGTAGTTTTACGGCAAAACACTGTATTCCTGCAGAACCTTTATTACAATTTCCGCCATTGCTGGCATATTCGACAAGTGATCTTTTAAAATTGAGTTAAAGGCAAAAAATATCATGATTTTTCTATAAAGACCTTGGATATCATTATTTGTCTATAAAGGCCTTGGAATATCATGATTTGTTTATAAAAACCTTGGAATTTGGAATATCATGATTTGCCTATAAAGACCTTGGAACCTGTGGAACTTGGAATGGAACAAACAGAATGCATACGAAAATGGCGGAATTACTTAACTAAAGGATTGTCATGAGCATGAATGTTTACACACATGGGAGATCCAATATTTACCTTAACAAACGTTTCTTCTTTATTTCAAATATGTTACAAATGTATTGGCTGTGAATCAGTTGAAAAGCGCTTAGTGTGCAATTATTTTAACTATGTTTGTTTTCTAAAGATTAAAGAAAAAGGTTTTGCTAAAAGCAAATTATTATCAATTTCCCAGGAGATAAGAAACTCAAATATTTTAACAAAAGGACTGAAATTCAACTACAGCAGACGCAGTTTAATGTAATAATGTCTGTCCACGGCTATTTTGATAAAAGTAAAGGATCAGAAAAAATAATATTTTCAAAAATAATCCTTCTCGTACTTCCCCCCCCTTCGCGTATATTTCCCCCAAAGTTTGGAGCACTATCTTTTGAAAATTTTAAGAATATTCGCATAATTTCGCCCTTTCTTTATTGTACATAGGTTTTCTCTCTGAGGACTAGTTTATTGGAAAAATGTATCGCCTTGATTATTTTTTTATTTTTATTCATCGTATTCAATTTGTGTTTTTATATTAGTATTGCATCCATTTTATTTATTTTATTTTCCCTTTCATTTATTATTTGATGTAGATTCCTCGGATGTGGTATGTATTTTTCATACCTAAGAAACTTTCCAAATATGTGATTTCACCTTACTTCTATTATTTACTTTCAAACTCACTGCAGGTTTATTTACTTTTGCCTTACAAAATAATTGGGCCGCGCACGTCAGCGCGACGTGTCCTACTCAGTTTCAGTTAGATATCGGCTCAGTAGCCGTCAGATATTGTATTACTATGTTTGTTCAGTAGTTCGACGGAGTAGTTCGTTCAGTAGTTCGACCTGTGTGAGTTCAGTAGTTCGTTCAGTAGTTCGACCTGTGTGAGCATACGCAAATTTCTGGTGCTGCGCCCATTTTATCCTGTCCCTGTATTACTATGTTTTCTCATACGAATGTAGGTTTCTCTTAAAGAAATCATGTTGATATAGTCACTAGTATTTTATTCAAGCCTACTTTTCATTTTTTATGTTGTTACTGTAAGTGCATTCTCTGGAAATTAAATTACTCTCATAATCTTCCTCTCTTGATTTTCCAGCGATAAAACTAGCTACACAAAGGGGAAGATAAGCGAGGAAGTACGATAAATACCTGCTTTTGCAGCATTTTAATTAAGAAACTTGTTTGATTCGTGTTTCGAATCCCGGCAAATGGGCAGGCTGCATGGGAGTCTTCGTGGTTTTCCCCATATGTAACATATATTCGAGCAAATTTTCCTTAGAAAGTCCTCCACGAAGGCATCCTTTCCCTTAGGCAGATAGTGCTAGTGTACTCTGTCATGAACAACTAAACTAAAGGAAACCTGATCTTTATACTTGGAAAGCATACCTCACTGGAACAGAATGTAAAACTGAAAATTACACAGAAAAGCAACCTTAGCTTTGAGTAGATGTTTTCAGCAATTTTTTTCTAAAAAACAATCTGTGACTGATCGCCCTCAAAATCTATACCATTATTCAAATCCCCATCAAAGCAATATTTATTTTTTATCTAATTTTAAGACTTACAGCAGCCGAGCTGTAAAGTTACTGTTTCTGTTGTTCGAGCTGGGTTCGTCTCCAGGTAAATGGGCTCAACACAAAGCGTATTCGTGGTTTTCCTCATGTGTAACATGGAAGGGAGTTAGTTTTCTTTAGAAAGTTCTCCAAGAATGCATCCCTCCTCTTAGCCAGACAGCCCTTACTGGATTTGCCATTTTAAAATAAACCAAGTCAAACCTTAGCTAATTTTCAATAGCTCACTAAAATCTAAATCAGTCTGTTTAGAAACTTAATCCCTTACTTGGCAACACTTCTGTATCGTTTATAAATGATTTTTATAATCTATTTTCACATCATCTTGTAAGGTTTCTCCTTCAATCTCTGGACTCTCTTCGTGAGCATAAGCTGTGAAACCTTATGTAGAGGACAGTGAGCAGATCTAGGCTATGTCCTTTAGTGTTGAAGAACTACAAAGTCAGAAGCAGGGTTTAAAAGTGACCCTTTAATTCAAATATTTACAACTCTTCTAATTGAGAGTAAGCCACTACTTGGGCTGAACTAAAATAATATTAAAATAAGGTGTGTTAACAAAATTCAATTCCCTAACTAAAGTCTAAGTAGGACGGCGAGGGAAGCTTACTCTTAGTGAAATGCAACAATGCGAATTTCACTAGCAAACACTAGTAATTGCAAATGCCTATAAAGGCGAACTTTCAGTAGACAGAGGAAATCTTGGCGCGCACAGCCTTACGGCGATAAATCCAAGGCACTGTTTTTCCCCTCGTTAACTCCTGCCTTTTAACTGCTAACAGATATATGCGATTTGCATAAATATCTCACTCGCGCTAAATTCGGGCAGCAACTGAAACTTTGAGAATTCGATAGGAAAGTTAAAACTAAAAATAATTGGTTAGTTAAAATAATGAATGCTACAATCTGACTACTTTAATTCAAATTAAACACATTTATTATGTAATACTTTGATCATATGAATTTAATTGCTGATCACAATAAGCGACGTATTTTCCATACAAAACGGGTACTTCCGCAATTCGATAACAATACCCGAAAGATAATATTAACTGCTATCTCGTTAAGAAACGACTACTGTCAGGAGATTAATTTTATTGAAAAGATCGTTTGATAGATGAATGCGCTTTGAAAAGAAGAAATATTAATTTCACGTAGATAAATTCAGTTATTCTAATTTATCTGTGTATCAGACAAAATAATTTTTAAACCTGAAAGAAAATTAATAATAACGCTTATGAGGTTTAGAATCTTATATCTGAAATAAGAAAAGAAAAGAAATTTTGACTGAAGTAAAGATGTTTGAAATATTTGAAATAAGAATTAAAAAATATTTTTTTTCTTTTCCTCTCAGTCTAAAAGTTATTTTCTTTACAGATCTTGGCTTAGCGTTTATAATTTATCCCGAAGCATTGGCCAATATTAAATTCATTCCTCAACTTTGGTCTGTGTTGTTTTTCGTGATGCTGTTCACATTAGGGATTGGGAGTTCGGTAAGTATGATTGCGAAAAGTCACGTGATGGGGTGTTTTGTAATTATGCCGTAATAAATTAAAATCTGCGCGCGTCTGTCTGTCTCTTTGTTTGCAACATCATCTCCTCCGAAACGGCGAGGAGTTGAGTTTTGAGAGGGCACCGCCGGGTTCCAAAATTCGTGGGAAGCCATTTCGACCATTCTCATCCTCGTACGACTTCATTCAGCCACGATACTATTTAAAAACTCTGAAAACGCAAATTTTGGGAATCCGCAAGTTGCTTTTTACGCTGAACTTCATTGCTGTTAAGTGTGCTGCGTCCAAGCCCGTATAAGGTGGAATTTTTAACTCTCATACGTCTTTTCTAAACAACCGTAGAGTAACAGTTTTTATGGAACAGAACTTATAAATTTTGATGTTGGCCGAAGCCCTCTAGTAAGCAAAAATGTACCTATTTAAAGATTATTTACAGTGACTCATATTTGTTCTCGGGTACTTGGGTTTTTTCGCTTTATTTGCAAATAACAGTTACTAAGCATTAAAAAAACGACTATTTTTCTTTCATATGTACTATTGATTATCTGTTTTGGAGGTCTTCAAACTGTGTTCCACGGAACCCCGGGGTTGCACGAGTCAAGCCCAGTGTTCCGTGAATCAAAATAAATATTAGAAAATAAAATTATAAAGCACTCACACTGGTCCACTAGTGGTTATTAATTACAAAATATTAGGGTACATTTAGTTGCAGATTAGTTTTAAAATTTAACATAATGTCGTCAAATGTCAAATACTATGATGTGCAATGCTTTGGAGAACAAATTGATTTTAGACCGACAGGGTAAAATCATTATATACTATATTACTCTCCTTTTCAACTGAAGTTAAATCAGAAGGCCTACCAGTGAAGGAAAAGAGTAACTTACAGACATATCAGCAGATTCAACATTAAAATCTAAATTTAAGAAAGAGCAGCTCCTACATTTTTGGTTGCACGTTCATGCAGAATGCGTACTTCTATACTTAAACATTTTAATGCTATTCAGAACAACACATTTAAATAAAAGTTCTTTCTCAACGCATGTAGCAACAAAAACAAAATATAGAAACAAAGCAAAGGCGGAGTATGGAATGCGATTGCAGACAACATCAACACAAGCAAATGCAAGAACATATCTGTAACTAAATATAATGCAAGGGTAGGTCACGCGTCGAGCACATGTTAATGCTAGTAATGAGTAAATTACATTAATTTTATGTCAAAATTTTTAATAAAAATACAATGTTTTTCTTTAATTGTCTTCTTTAATTGTAATCTTTTAATTAATCTTCGAACCTGGACCTCTGTAATACGCGCCGAGTGTGCTACTGTTTCACCACGAAGGCATGATGGAAGGAGAGAGAAAATACCTTATATACTCTCCCTTTTAAAGGATGACTGGGGATCAGAGGACCCAGTTGCCAAATCCTGGTGGTGAGGAATTTCTCTCCGCCACCTTTTAGTTTAGGCACCACTGTAAAATCATTAGAAATTTGTGAAGCAGAAGATGGGGAAAATGTGCAATGCCCTCGCCGGGACTTGAACTTGGACTTCGCGAATACGCGTCGAGTGCGCTAACGTTACACCACGAAAGAATGCTGGAAGGAGGGAGAAAATACCTCATGAGGTGAACTTTTGCATCTACCATTGTCACCACAGTCACCAGATATCAGTCTCATTGAGCCTTCGTGGGTTATTTTGGAGAGAAAGCTGCGTGAGGGCTATTCACTACCATCATTGTTAACTATACTTGTTAGCGCTTTACAGAAAGAATGGTACGAGATTCCCTTGCAAAGTATACAAGATCTCTTTTTATCCATTCCGAGAAGACTGCAGGCTGTTTTGAATGCCAACTGTTTTCCTACACCGTATTGTATTAACCATATCAATATGTTTTTGTTTCAGTGTCTCCATATTTTTGATCAACCCTTGTACATCCTTGCATAACATTAACCCCTTCCCTGTTTTGCCCGTTTCGGGCCTTTATCTAATTTCTATTTCGTTTGCACTGTTTCGGCCGTAAGTTTTCCAATTTTAGTAGCAAATTATTCTTATAGATGGCGATAGTTGTTCAGTAAATGATAGTTTGCAGTTTATTGTATTTTCTACTCTGATTGGTTCAAAAGCGCGGGTTTTTTCGCATGTTTTGTATTAGAAGACGAATCGTTATCTTTCAGTGTATAGCTTTTTGGTTATATTTTACTAACCGCCTGATAATTTTATTGATGTAAGAGCTAAATAATATATTTTTACTTTTAAAAAATGGATAATTCAGAGCGTATGGAGCTAATTTCTTGTGATTCGAACTGTGACTCGGAATCAGAAACTGAATTATCTGTAAATGATAGTAGCGAAAGTTTACTAGATGACCTGGATAGTAGTGACTCTGATAGTAGTACAGACGGAATCAGTCAAGTATATGTTTTGTATAAAAGGCACGGCGGTAAAGATACGATATCAGAAACTGAATTATCTGTAAATGATAGTAGCGAAAGTTTACTAGATGACCTGGATAGTAGTGACTCTGATAGTAGTACAGACGGAATCAGTCAAGTATATGTTTTGTATAAAAAGCACGGCGGTAAAGATACGAATTTACAGTTTCGATTGGAAATTATCGATCGACTTATTGAAAGGCATGCAGCAATAGAAGAAAGAAAAGGCCTTCCTGGATATTTACCAACTCCACTAAGACTAACAGAAAGACATTTTAGAGGTTATACCACCTACAGAGAAAAACCTAAGACCCGCAAGACAGTGTTATGTGTGTTCATTGAAAAAAAAATGGCAGCGGCAAAAGAATTAGAAAAGAGACTAGGTATTTTTGTCCAGACTGTGATGTTGGACTGTGCCTATCGCCTTGCTTTAAGATATATCCCACTAAATCAGATCTTTAAGAAGGGTAAGTATGTTTTGTATCAAAACATAATAGTAAATGCAATTGAATTGTAATCGAAAATATCTGTTAAGTAATTGTACTATTTTAACTGTAAATGTAACTTCCCTGTTTTGCATTGATGTAGGGGAAAAACAACTTGCAGGGGAAATTGATTATTTTCATTAAAGAAAAAAAGTTGTAATAAATGCTTAAAAATATTAGAAATGCTAATTTAATAACATATCTTTACTTAAAAATGTAAAATGAACAAAAAATGCAATTAAAAAAATGTGACAGTTTTTTTGGACCGAATTCTGGAAAAAAATGAAACTGTCAAAGGGTTAAGCAATACTTTTTTCGAATTCATCTAAATATGCTAAACGTTTTGTAGTTTACTAAACGATTCGGTTAAGAAACAAAGGACAGGCCAAGGAACAAAAACGTTTCGGATCAAGAGCAACTTGTTTGACGTTTGATTTCTTTCAGAATAAATCTGAGATTCCTTGGTGTTAGAATCCAATATGCTCCAAATTTCCATGCATTTTCAACAGTTTCCCCTCACTCACATCGTTTTATTACATCGAAGATAGTTATGTGCTTTACATCATAGATATTTTGGGTAGTTTGAATACTTTCAACATCTTTAAAAAGATGAATTACGAAATTGCTAACAAAATTGGTCATTGATTTGTAGCGTCTTGCCATGTTCGCTTCAGGTATAGAACTGTTAACCTATTTTGCTGAAGAAGTGAAAACTTAGAAATGCAAACTATAATCAGTGTGGTGTGTTTTAATTTAGTTAACAAAAACCTGTAACAAGAAGCTTTGTATCCCAAAACATTTCAACAAAACATTGAAGTGTTCGAATTATTATGTGAATTGCGGATTAACATTTTTGGAACCAATTATTTTACGACGAGGAATTTTTTTATCAAATTTATTTTAAACAAGAAAGGCTTGAATGGAGAAACAATGATATATGCGAAACAATTTGAACTTATATGTACAGTATTTAGTCCAAGTTTTCACAAATAAAGCTCAAAAACACAAATATTCGAAAATAAATGTAAGCCGCTATATGTACAGAGAAATGTCACTACTTATCGCGCAGAGAGCGACGGACGTCGATTTATCAAAATAGAAGAAATGAAATGAAATATAAAAGTAAAAAAAAGCTTATTACAATTTAACTTAATTTCTGAATATTTAAAAATAGAATATCTCAAATATTTCCCCGGTTCCAACACTTTTAAAGATTTTTTGTTTGTCTTTAGTAACAGGCTGAATCGATATTTATTGCAAAGGAAGTTGTTTACAAAAGAGATTGTTCTTCAAAAGCCTCAATTTATCGTGTTTCAGAAATCTTCAGTTCCAAACTATTTTTGTCTTTTTCTCTCTCTGTTCTTCAAAAGTTAGGTATTAAAAAAAGGAAATAAAACCTTCGGTTAAATCGTTTTTCTAATAATTTGCAGTGTTCTTAAACCTCTCCTTTAAGAATACCTTTGATTTTTCAGTAAAACTGAAGCTTATATACAGACGAAATAGAGCTATAAAATAGTTTCTATAATTTATTTAAATTAAAAATAAATTTAATTCACTTCAGTTTTTTTATGAGTACTTTCATTTATTTTTCGGAGCACTTTTGATTCTGTCATTCGTATAATTATAAGAAACAGCATTTATATATATTAGTTTGATTTGAATAATTAATCATTATTTTATTTTATATTGCGTTGACAAGAAAGTAATTTTGGTTTTTAAGCGTGAAATAAAACTCAGTTTTTTCTGTACAAAAAGAAACTTTAATGGAATATCTTCTTTTCTGCTCAATGATTTTTTGCCATCCTGCTGGTAACTTCATGCGCTCACGGAATTTCTGGTCTTTATGAGCAAAAACTTCAATCAACTGTCATTTGAGATCATCATTATTACTGACATTTTTTCCATTTAAGAAGTTTTGTAAACTTCAAAATAAATTATAATCCGATGGTGCAAGATAGGGGCTATATGGAGGATGTGACATCACTTCCAACAACAAACTTCAATAATTTCGCACGTATTGCTAAAAATATAATTGCATTGTGTGGTGGTCGAACAAGATTGCTTTGTGATTTACCGAATACGTCTTAAGCCCATATCGCACATGCATTTGTTTCACATGAACAACTGACTGTTTCGGACAAGTTTTGATTCTATTGAAATTTATTGAAAGAAAGAGGCACGATTTTTTCCTTCCTTTCGGAAAAAATTGCAAGATTGCATTTTTGCAAAAAATTGCAATTTCAACCAATCAGCTATCAGCTTGTCTGTAATGGAGAACCAGTTTTTCCTGTATTAATCTCAAAGTGATCTGTAGCGATTGGCTATTGTGACAAAGCAGAAAAATTGTTCCAAAGACTTGTTCTTTCAAAACAAACGGATGTGTGATAGCAGCCTTACAGTTCCATGAGTTGTTGACAATGAGCATCTGAGTTGGTCGTTTGTGTACTTGAAAGTAGCTCAAAATAAGAAGTTTGTAAACCCACCAAATTGACAGCATGATCTTTTTCAGATGCAATTTAGATTTCGATATGATTTATGCTGCTTCATTATGCTCGGATTATGATCTGTTTCGATTAATTTTATTGTAGACGATACAGTTTCCATCACCAGTGATAATTCCTTTCAAAAAAGGTTTGACTGAGTTGGCAAATTCTTACTGAAATGCGTATCGCCAATATTGGTTGGTTGAGTGAGTGAATTTCTGTCAATTCACGCGGAAGCTAAATATCAAGCTTCTTAACGAATCCAAGGCGTCTTATGTGGTTTTCAATTATTGTGGTCTTATGTGGTATTCAATTATGTGTGATACATTTAACCTTCTTGGAATTCCTCTGACAGTTCTCTCATCCAAGGTTTTTCAACTGTTTCATTAAGATTGATGGAAGAATAACGAAACGCGCATAACGCTGTATGTTAGTGCGAACCGAAATTACTTTTTTGCCAAGCCAACAGAATCAGAAGTAATGGCCATAAATTCTACTTCTTTTGTTAATCATTATTTAAATCTTTAATGAATATCCTTCTGATGACGTAAATATGTAGAAATATTCTTACTGAAACCATTCATTTAAATCCGAGCTTTGAGGACTTTGATTAGATGTAATATTTATCTGACTAACTGTCAATTAAGAATAGTGCTAATTAACAGCTAATTAACACGGATGTTATGAGTAGGTTGTGACTTAACGCTTATATATTACTAGCACTAAATGGCGCTGCTTGACGACTGTTTCTCGATAGAAGAGATAATGCGTAAATAATCACAAAGCAAATATATTAATAGTGCAAGCGACGATATTTTAATTACTTCGTGCTCAGAAAATCTTTATCTGTAACGCAAAATTATTCATTTAAAAAAAATTCAATTATCTTTAAAAAATATCTTACTGTTTGGATCTTTGCTATACTTTTCACGGTTTATGTTTCTTCTTAACTGGGAATTTTAGTGTTTTTTGCATCGATTGTGTGGGGTTCCACCCTTTTATTTACCAGTTAAATGTAGGAACTCTTTTACACCGATAAGCGAATAATCGCTTGAGTGTGTGAACAGAGATGTAAGACTCAAGAGGGTTAGTTACCCTTTATTTCTCAAAATAAGGATGAATACAGTCGGCTCCTATCTCAGAGCGTATAGCAAAGCCTCCAGTTGGGCTTGAACTAAGATTAATAAGAATTAAAGCTTACCTATTGCTCAGCTAAAAAGATATAGACGAAGCTATCAGAATTCTAAGTAGTTGGCCCCTAAACCTCAGTTAAGTAGGCGAAGCTATCAAGGGTCTGAAGGACGGCCGAACGTATGAAAGGGACGGTGGACTTTAAAAATTAGTTTTTTAAGTTTTCGTAATTTCAACAAGATATTTTATACATATACGTATTATAACATCAGTTTGTAAAATATATATTCAAAATTTCAATTTATTTTAAATTAAAATTTTTTAAAACAAATAATTAGTTATTTTTAATTAAAAATTTATCCTTGCGCTCTAATTTTCAATATTTTTTAATAATTTTTCCTTTTAGATAGTTATAAAGATTTGACAAAAGGTTTTGTGTATTCGTTATTGAATGTGTTGGATCAGAAATTTTTAAAAAGGACTTTTTTTAATTTATACCTAGTTTTCGGAAAAATATCACTTTTTGTTAAACATTATCACAAGCTTATTAATAACCTCATATCCAAACATGCATGTACAGACATCCAAACATGCATACATGTTATATGTTGCATACATTGTAACATATAATAAGATAGTTTCTGCCAAATATCATTCATTTTTAATTAAAAATGAGACGCATGGATCATTTTCAAAACATACGAACTGGGAAAACATTACTTTTGAGAAAACCGGATTTAAAATTTTTCTCAAAACTTGCCTTTAAATTTAGTCATGAGAAACAGCAAATTAACTTTAAATATGACTTTGTAAGCACTGGATAACATTTTGGTATCATTTAACAATTTTTAATTTCATAATATTAAATATGACAAAAATAAACATATCGCAAATTGGTATGCAATTCGAAGTTATAGGTACTAGAAACAATTTATGCATTATATCCAATGACACGTTTAAATTTTCCCGCATTATATGTTTTACCTTTATTTGCTGCATTTGCATTATCTTCTAATGCTTTACAATATTTTTTACTATTTCTGTTTTTTTTTCAAGCAACTAAACTCTTTTTGCTTTGGTTCAAGCGACGTTGATCACGCTTTTTTTTGCAAA
This sequence comes from Stegodyphus mimosarum, assembly GCA_000611955.2. Taxonomy (NCBI): domain Eukaryota; kingdom Metazoa; phylum Arthropoda; class Arachnida; order Araneae; family Eresidae; genus Stegodyphus; species Stegodyphus mimosarum. The sequence continues at coordinate 25,666 of KK118378.1, read as the reverse complement.
GAATAGGGAAAACGAGTTTGTTTCCTCCTGTTCTACGCGTATAGCATTTACATAACCAAAGTTAAATTCATTTTTGGCAATACTGACATCTCTAGCCTTTTTTTTTAAAAAAATAAACACTTCTTTTGGGAAAATATATAAATTAAAGCATCAGTAAATAAGTGTTGAAATACATTTTTTTTTACATTTTCTCCAAAATTTAAAGGGCAAAGTTTAAGTTGTTTACACATTTTAAATGCTCGTAACTTCTTTAAAAATTAGAATATTTGAACTCGTTTTTTTACGTATATGGAATATTACGAAAGTAAAAAAACAAATTCAATATTTTGGTTGATTTTTAGCTATTAAGTCCACCGTCCTTTAATAGTTTAGAGAGAGACGTAGCTCAAAGGCAAACGCGCGCTACTCAGGAACTCTGGCTCTCTAACGAAGTCAGTGAAACATTAACTCAAATACTACTCTTACTCATTTACATTAAACGGATTTCTGAAAGTACATTTTGGTAGAAAATTGTAAGCTGAACTTAAGAGAGACAGGAAAGTGTAACAAACTTAAAGTAACTGTTATAAAGTTAGGATAAACCTTACAATTGTATTTTGATTCTTATTTTATTTTCTATCATTTCATTGTATTTTCCTTTGCATGAAGTTTATAACGGCAGCTCTCTCTCCTTCTTTCCATAAACGAAAATAGCTAAAATTGCTAAAATTGTTTCAATTCGAGTATCTCATTTTTTGTTTCTGTCTTCTATTCACTGCATAAAGTTTTTTTAATATACCCTGGTTATCATAAATTAAGGAAAATCACAAAAATAGCGATAACTCCCTCAAAAAAAGGCCAAACCGTGTAAAATTTGAATATGTTGCCAAGTACGACTAGCTGAGTAAAACTGCAATATGAAAATTAGTGGCGCTGCACTCGGAATACGTCATCTTCGAGTAGCACAAAAGTCCATGTTTGAGAGCAAGCCCACATATTTCATTGTGATAGTGACATCAGAAATCTGACATAGCCAATTCCTAACAATGACCTTCAAGCATCATTTGCCTGTCGAACTACGATAGAGAGCCATTGGGAGACTAGAGCCAGAACAAAGTCAAACAGAAGTGGCCAGATGGCCAAATGTGAGTCTTTATGTGGTTCATAGACTTTGGAGGCAATTTCAAACCACAGATTCGACATCTAGGAGGTTCAGCCAAGGACAGCCAACTGCTACGACGAGCGCCGATGACCGATATTTGCCATTATGTGCACCCAGGAATAGAACCGCTACTCCGACTCTTCTTAGATCCTTCCCTGCTGCAGCCACCGGAAGGCTGGTGTCAACGTCAACCGTGCGTAAAGGCTTCACGAAGGTGGTCTGTATGCGAGGCGACTAGCCATTTGCGTGCCGCTCCCGTCACGCCATAGGAGGGACCGTTTTCAGTGGGCACGACAACATGTCCACTGGACGCCTAAGCAATGGAGGGCTGTTCTTTACGGATGAGTCCCGGTTTAGTCTAGAAAGCGATAGTAAGCGTTATTTGATATGGAGAGAACCTGTAACCCGTTATCATCCGTCAAACATTCGTAAAAAAGATGCATAAGGAAGAGGCAGTGTTTGTGTTTGGGGTTTCATCTCTTTGGCCGGACGTACAGACCTCCATGTCTTTCCAAGTTGAACCGTGAATGCTCAGGTTTATAGAGATGACATCCTGGATGTTTATGTGCGCCCATATGCCGGGACAATAGGTGATGCTTTTCTGTTACAGGACGACAAAGCAAGACCACATAGGGCTCACATCATAGATGATTATCTTCAACAGGAAACAATTATGCTCATGGAGTGGACAGCTCGTGCCTCGGACTTAAATCCTATCGAGCACGTTTGGGAGGCTTTAGAGAGACGTCTAGCTGCTCTGAATCCGCCCCCTCAGACACTTGCCGCGCTTGCAACTGCTTTGGAAGAGCAATGGCTCTCGCTTCCTATGGAACTGACAGAGCGCGTAATTGAAAGCATCACACATCGCTGTATGTGCGGTATTGCTTCTAGAGGCGATCATATTCCATATTGAAGGTATTTTTCCTATAGTAAACTGACACCTTCGATTTGTTCATTTTATGCATGTGCTAATTTCGATACTACCTTAATTTGTCTGGTATTTTTTTTATGTTATTTGATACCTTACTATGTGTTGTATAGTTAGGTTTCATAAAATTCTACATGTAACGTTTTCAGTAATCGTGAGTTTTGTGATTTTTCCTTAATTTATGATAACCAGTGAATTTAAATTCCACATTTTAAAAAAACGTCTTTGCAGTCTCGTTTCATATGTTAATTAAGGTACAGTTAATTTTTTATACTTTTTAACAGTTAACGATGGCAGTTTTTGTTCCTAATAAAATAATTTTCTTCACCTTTAGATGTCTCAGCTTGAGACGGTTTTAACTGTAATTAAAGACAAATTTCCAGCTGTACGTGATTTTAAATGGATGCTGTCCCTTGGAACTTGTACGCTTTTCTTCCTCCTAGGCTTGCCACTAACGACAAATGTAAGTACCAGTATAGAGTACATTTTCCTGATAATTTGTGTAATTTAATATTCTTATTAATGTTCTCAAATTTGTGTTTAAGGAAGTAACATCATCATAGTCGCAATTTTCTTATTACTAAAATAATACTGAAATTTATTGTAGGCCTCATAGACTATATTTATCGTAGAAACTTTTCCCTAGGTTTGACTCGAATGATATACGTTTTCGAGCAAAATTAGTAATATTTGGACATCATGTCGATTTTCTGAAAATCTAATGGATAGGTTTTAACAAAATTTGGTATGAATATACATTTGTAACAGCGAAAGAGATGTGCCATTAAAAATCATTTTAGGGGCTCCTGATTATCAGTAAAGGTCTTGGAACAGACATGTCCAAAATACAGGCTATAATATCAAAATCAAAGTGGTTCTAATATAGGATACGGTCTCCTCTCACAGCCAGACAGGTCACGCAGCATAGCAGCATACCTGACAGGAGGAAGTTGAGAAACCCTGTGACAATCGATCGCA
>KK118378.1:0-12430 GCA_000611955.2 Stegodyphus mimosarum | reverse complement strand
GCCGATGATTCTCCCTCGTTCAAACTCTGTAAGTTGTTCAAATCTCGCTCTCTTTCGTCGACGAGGCATAAGTACAGATTGAGTTAACGTTTACCACTAGCAGATAACCACCGATAACCATACACGCCTCGCTACAGCCGTCTATTTATTCGGATCCATCAGCCGTTCAGAGGGCGCTGCTCAGCATACGCATGCGCTACGGATTTGCAATTCTAATCATTTGCATATCATGCGCTACTTTGCATTTCCCGAAAATTTCAGCTCACTCGCGTAAGTCCTTCATGGTGTTGCAATTTTCACAAACGTGAGTGTATATATATATATATATTCAACATAAAAGTAATAAAAGTAAATTAAAAAGACCTATGGCTTGCGCTAAAGCTGCAAAGTCTCTTTTAGTTAGATAGAAAAACACTTTTAATTAGAATTTTAATTATTATTTTTAAATTAGTAATTTCTAGATCTCCTTTGCTTTAAAAACATAAGAATATACAAAGGAAAATTTGTAATCGCAAAAATACCAAAATCAAAAGTAAAAATTTTAAGAATTGAAAAAGTAAATTAATGTACGATCAATAACACTAGCTACTTTTTCAACATTTAAAGTTTTTGCTTTTGATTTTGGTATTTTTCGCAGTTTCAAAGATTTTTCTTTGTAGATTTTTAAAGCAAAGAAAGTCTAGAAAATACTAATTAAAATTTTGCCTGAAATTGTTTTCCTTCTATGGTTTTAAATCGAACTTCTGTTCCTTGGAGATGGTATATGGAAAATTTCCTTATCCTAAATTATTATGAATAATTGGTATGTATAAATAAACAAAGATTTACTAGCACTTGATAATTTTTTAAACAGCTGCTCCTCTGACCAGTGTTGCCAGAAATTTTCTAACTAAAGTAGCAAAAGAAGACTCAAAAAGTCGCAAAAATCGCAAATGACGTCAGAGATCACGTGACTGTTGTGATGTCATAGTTACGCATGCTCACACGATCTTTGATGTCATCACAAATTTACTTTCTATTGTTTCCGTAAGTTTCTGTATTCGATTCCTAGTCTTTTTAATTACGTATCGTAACTTTAAAGAAACTTTTAAAACTATGTTGCTCATTTCCAATTGTTTAATTATCCATTTCTTTTTTAATTAATTCTCATTTATTTTAGGCTTCTATTTTTAAATTAATTCGGGCATATTCATTCTTAAGAGATTCCTCACGTTTAGACTGTTAGCGCTTTTGTACTAAATTCTTTTGTGTTGGCAGTTAATTTTTTCTCTCTCTTTTTTTTTTTTAATTGTGAATATTTTAATAGAGGATTGCTTTTCAGTGAGATTTCCGTTCTGCGTGGCGGACTTATTTCAGATTGTGATTGCTTAAAAGAGCCTTGTTCTTTCACTGTTAAATTTATTTGTGTTGTTATTTAGAAAAACGCCGGTGCTTTGACGTTTAAGTCATCTCCATTGCTTCGTTCTTGGCATATTACAATCAAGAGCACGAATTTTATTTCTTTCTCTGTTTGGATGTTCAATATATAGCGCGCAAGCTGCAAGTTATTTTTTTGTATTCATTATCACCGTAGAACTAGGGACTGAAACACGAAACGCGCCAGGGAGGAGAGGGGAAAGGTGAGAAGTTCTGAAGCAGCTTCTTGTCTTTCTTTCCCACCTTTTCCCCTTCTCATACCTCCTTCTAGTTATACCGGCGTCAGGCTGTGCAGCTTGAAAAGAAAAGCCCACATGTATACAAGATTACCAGATGCCAACTTCTATTTAAGCCTAAAAGAACTTTTTTTATATATAAATTATTTTTAATTGATACATTATTTTAACAAAACAACATTTTACGATACATTAAAAAAGCATTTGAAGTCACAAAACGTAGCGTAAGAAAATGATGGACATCGCAAAAATTTCGCAAAATCGAAAATACTGAAAGTTTAGCACCAGGTTGCCAAAAGTAGCAAATTTTCAAAAAATCGCCCGATCTGGGAATACTGCCTCTGACTATAGAATTTGCATTGCGTCAACTTGATAACAAACTACGCCTCTGCTTAAGCGGTAGCTGAAACAGTAAGGACTAAACTAATGATTTGAAGATGTTAACAAGTAATAGAATTACGCTACAGGGCTCAGACTATCCTGTTTCCTAATCGAGCGTTGCAATTCTAGTGGCAACAAAGTAATAGCTGTTACGCCACGTTTAATCAGCATTAAATGCTAAGCAGAAGCTCACGCTACAACAAGCACAGAGTTCGCCCACACTCTCTAACTTTATCTTATAGTAGAAAACTTTGTACTTAAACCTTTTCTCCCAGTGGTAGAATTGGCATTACTTTCAAACGCGCTACCAAATTTAAATATTCTGGCATTGATAGTTAGGGGAATGAAGACTTATAGGAAAGGAACTTCAAATTAAATTAAATTGGTTATTAAAAATAAATATAAATCCCCACAACCTGGCTAAAAATCTCGTTAAATACAAAATCCCTAAATATAAAACTTTTAATATTAACTACTGTGAAATAGATTTTATTCCTTCTTACTTATTCAATTTAATAGAAAATTAGTTTTATTACCAAACATAACAGTGAACCACTTAATGAAACCTTGCTTCTGCCATGAACCAAGGTTTGAAAAATACATTAACTAGGACCATAAACATGTTATTGCCGGAGATCTTACTATATTTAAACCCAACAAAATAGTTCATGAAATTAGGCACGAAATTCAGAATTAACTACAATCCTAGTAAGAATATTCATCTTAAAAAGATGAAACACAGCCTTGGCCAACATATTATTACCCCTAGCTTTAAATACAGCTATGCACTCAACTTCTTTGCAGAATGGAAACATCACGTTGCATTAAAAATCACATCAATAAATTTAAATTCCATAATGTTAATGACATGAATTTTAACTGCAAGGAACTTAAGTACTGAGGAGCTTAGCTGCTATTAGTCGCCCAGTCGGTAAAATGGTTAACTAGTCTAACTGCCTTACCGATGAGATGGTGTTTGAATTCCGGAGAATGTATGGGTGCTTGTAAACGTGTAGTTCCTGTACATCAAGGGTCATTACCCCACGAGCCAAAGGTCCTCTCGAGTGGTTTGGTGGCAGGGAAGGAGGAGTGGAAGATTCTCGGAGCGCAGCAGGGATGTTCTCCCTCAAAATTCAGCTAAAATTCAGCAATACTTCAAACCTCTGTGGCACTACAAAGGTGCTGGTCTCGCTTCTGTGAGATCCCTAAATGTTTTAGCAATAATATCTTCATTAAGTTTGTGAGTAAGTAATCACTCAAGGATGCTATCGTATTTGTTGCTATAGTAAGTAATTTGAACGGCCAAATAAAAGTTAATTATGAATATTTTATTACCTTTTAGAAGATTTGTCTTGCCTCGTAAATATTTAAATAATAAGTAAAAGAAAATGTGTATTTTAAGGCAAATTTATTTTTATTTTTAGGAATTCGAAATTTTTTAGTGGATGTAAAATACATGGCAGGTACTACCCCTGGTATCTTTTGGAAAATCACTTGGGCTTTTACAGCTCCATTAGCACTTATAGTAAGTGATATTTTGCAAATTAGTATAATCATCAAAAAAGTATTTATAATCTTACAGAGACATAACGAAATCATAGATTCTTTAATCCTGAGAATGAGGCATTTTTCTCCGGCATAACAACATTTGATGAGCGTTCTAAAAAGCAAATAGAAAGCATCATATCTTTAAGTCTGAACTTAAAAGTATAGAGAATGTTTATTGTCATAGAAAGTTATTTTTATTGTATGCCAATAAATGCATATTACCCGCTCATCTAAATTAATTTAGTCTTCTTATAATTGTCTCCATACACAGACGTGATCATCATTCGTCTTCAAAACGAAGCGGCACTCATGAATAAACAGCAGTGGGTGGCATTCAGGATGGCTGTGGACTGGCACTCTTGAATCGAAGTTTTCGATGTTTAGATGCTAAAGACAAACAATTAGACATGCAAAGGGCTACAGTCGTAAATTCACCTTTTTAAGACATCTGGATATTGTTCTTGGACACACATCGTTTAGTCAATAAATTAAGTTGTATTATTCCCTGCCCGTTACTATCCATGGAACTGCATTCCCGTATAGACCTGTTTCGTTAGTTTATTCTAGTTATACAGGTCTAATGGATTGGGTCGTCCTGGAATGAGTACGTGTCTAGCACAAAGGTTACTATACGAAATGGTTTATTCTTGTATCACGTCACTAACTCTTAATCTGCTCCGAAGCAACTTCTTCTCCACTCTCCTGGTGCCTTCGTTTCTCCCACTCCTGTAAGTAAGTGAGGTCAGCGTTGAAAAATGTCTAATCCTGTTCGTCTAGTAACCTTGCCTAGAATATGGTCTGATACCTCTTGTTAACTATCCTATTGATATCTCTGGAGGGTGATAACAGAGCATCTAACAACCCTGCATAAACCCAATTAAATGGTTCTGGTCCTTTTACCTTCTTATAATATATTTATATTATTCAGTTGTACAGAAGACCGAGATCTGATCACTTAGGATGCACATGATTGGCTGATGAAGATTAGGATGTGGATGGTGTGGCGTGGAATAAATAAAACTTCTAAATCGGAAAGGTTCTGATGTGGTCACTCTTGTCTTCAATAGAAGTTCTGATAGAAGGATAGCAAATGGAAACAGTACCTGAAGATTTATTGTGATGGTCTGGTGTTCCCCTTTACTTTCACGTATACCTGATCTGTCTGAAGACGATCGTCCAAATGTGGAAGCTCTTATATGTCCACATCTGTCAACACCATCGGACGGTATATGCAGGACGATTCAAGTGAGAACCACACAGCTTTCTGTTTTAGCCTTATGGTAAAGATCTTTTCAAAGTCAATGAAATGCCTAAACCAAAGTCTCTAACCAAAATTCTTGGAATTCAATTTATACCTGGCATCAGATGGCACTTTTCTCAATCTTGGAAAGCAGATCTATAGATACTACTGTGTAAAGAGTTTGACTACAAATTATTAGAATTTCTTGCGAACTTTAGTCTATTGATAGAACCTAATACTGAGAAGATCTTTGACCTGAAATGATAAGATAGCAAATGATAAGAATTGGATGGAAGAAGAAAGACGTTTGCTTGTGCGGTACTAGAACAGAGCGGATCAAGAATAAGATTGTTTTCATCACGTCTCCTAATCAGAGAATCCGAATGTTGTCCTGGATCGAAGTATGCAAAAGTTGGAAACTGAGGTTCATGAAAAGACATAACTGTCATTAGCGCCGAATACAGGATGCTTTATAAAACTGCCTTTTCATGCCTCATTGCTACTGTATCTGCAATTATGTGCTAGAGCACTAGACTTGTATCATTAGCAATGCATTCCACGCTCTAACGACTCAAATGATCTCCCTGTCGTCAATTAGATATATTATAATTCAAATGTTTGTTAAATATAGTCTCAGAAACCAAGAGATTTTGTACCAAATAGCGTCACAGTATGCGGTGACGTGTAAATGAATTTGTTTAAATTTGTTAATTATAATAACTGCAATGTTAATAAAAAGGATCAGTTGAATGTCTATTACCTTTAACGGGTGTCAGAATCCCTATACCGACAACGTTAAATGGCCATTTTCGATGTGCCTTTTCTCAAAATCTGCTGTAGATACACTCTTGAAGTTTTTGATGTAATTAAACTGCACCTATCTGATTATACTGAAATGAACTTTTGAAACATTTTGAATTTTAGACTAATTTATAGAATATTTTATTAGCCATTGTAAAATTTAGCACTTTTCGCACACAAAAAAATTTGGGAAGTTCTTTTCTTTAGTTTATCAAAAAAACTCATTTCAGGAAATATTAGGAAATATAATAAATAAACCATAAAAATTTTAGGTACCTGGGAGCAGTAGTTCCTGAGAAAAGGTACATCAAGTATAAAAAAATCACATTTGGAGAAAAATGCTTTTTTATGTAAAAATCCTCATTTATCAAAGCATTCGATGATAAAATAAAACTAGATTTTTTACAGTTCTGATTCTCATAGAGATTAAACTATGTCAATTTTAGAAAGCTAAAATTGTAGAGAATTTGAAAATGCAAAAATCCCAAATCACCATTTTTTGAAGATTTTTGGCTTCCAACACTCCTTAAAATTGCATATTAATTTATATAAATAGGACACACTATTGAGATTTAAAAAGATTTAACTTGCTGTTAAATTGATTAATTTAAGTAACTTTAGAACAATTAAATTTAAGTTTCTTATGTTTTGCTGATTCATAATATTCTGACAAATCGCTGTATGCAGTGCCATGTGGAAGAAAAATAGCTTTAAGACCAGTTTCAGCTAAAGAAATATTGTGTGTAGATTTGAAAACATTTGGTGAATATGTAGATTATAAGCAGTATGTGGAAAAGCAATTGCCTATATTATTTGTAATGTTAAAAGTATATATTTTTACTTCACGAATGGCTTAACCATAACAAGTGCTTCATTTTTCAAATTAGAATAGGCACTTTCATATCTATTACTTCTTCAGACAAAAATTTGTGTCTTAATCTATGCTATACAATTACAATCAATAAGCCTTTTTTCTGGGTATAATGTTTTGTTTTTGAGGAAATGATTTTAAATATAAATGTTCCAGAAATTATCAGTCGGATGTAATTTATTTAAATATTTGAACTCCCACTGCATTCATTGAAGAATAATTTTGAACCCTGTGCCGAAATCGCCGAAACAATTGATAAGATTCCTCGAAATTAAAACTTTATATGCAACGAATTTATTTACTTAATTTCGTACTTAGGTGATCTTTATCTATGGCCACGTAGCTGAAGAATCTGCAGAGAAAAAGAGCTTACCACTGTGGGCTGAAGCAAGCGGTTGGGCTCTGGCTGGTTTTGCTGTTTTACAAATACCCATGTGGGCAATTTATGTGATATGCCGGAATCCGGGAGAAACGATACTGGAGGTAAGACATAGAATTTCTGTTTATTGTTCTAATCCTAGTAGCTAGCAACTTAATTCCCAAAAGAGAATTGGAATGTTTCGTATTTAATTTCTGAAAAGAGTTTCCAGATAATTCTCTGCATCAAAGGTCATTGCAGAAATCAATAGAATTTCGTTCTACAAGTTGACACATGTCGAATTTCAGTACAACTCTACTTTTATTAGCGCATATGTAACAGGGAGTACGTAATGTAAAGTAACACGTCTTGGCACTTATAACAATTCCACAAAAAACACAACGTCCCTAAATGTTTCGGCATAAATCAAATTAGCATGATTTGGGTTCTGCTTGGGTATACTTTTATTCGGATATCATACGCAACAGAAATTGTTCTAAGATTACTGTTGTCTTCAGCTGATTGCAGATATGTTTTCTAATCTGGAAATAGGAATGAAGACCACTCTGAGTTCTATAATAGGTAATGCTGCTGATTGCTGTACTGTTGAGCTGAGTTTGAATTCCGAAGAATGCATGGATGTTTGTCAGTGTATAATATCCGTTTGGCATGAGGGCACTTACAATACTGGCGAGCCGAAAGCCTTCTCGAGTGGGTTGATGGTAGAGGAAGAAGGGTGAGGAACTCTTGTGCCCATATACCGGGGTGTTCTCCTTTAAAACGGGACTGAACTTCATTATTTTCACAGGCTTAAAATCCGTCGCACCCTGTGGTGCATCTTGAGAAACATTTTGGCTGATGAAACGGCTAAATGAGCTATGGGCTATGCGGCAAATGCCTTAAATTGAGAGTGTCCGGCCATTTGAAACAACAGCAACAATGTAAAATGTTTTAGTTAGGTTATTCTGCTTTCACATCATCTCAGAAGTATTTTACCTTAGTATTTTTCTTATATTATTTCAATTGTAGAAAACTATATTACAGGTGTCTCAGATACCGCTTATTAAATTCGCTATATAGTTGCCCCCCTGGCTGTACAGTATTTAGCGGAGGCTGATTATTAATCCTAAATCCAAGGCGAGCTAGAATGGATTTCTTCTGAGCATGCAAGTCTTAAATCAAAATTGGAAATTATTCTTACAATTAAATAAATCCAAAATTAAATTTTTAAAAGTATATGAAGGAACATTTTGAAATTTGTTTGATATCTTTCTCTGCTCGAAGTAGGAATTTGAGTAAATAAATTCTAAACTAAACTATTCAAAATTTTAAAAAGGGAAGAGAACGGGTATCTTCAATTTATGCTTTTGTACAATCATGCAGAGTTTAAATAGATATATGGGCAAAATCTTTGTTATTTTTGGTAAGTATCTGACAAATTTCCGCATCGGTATTGGTTGCGAATTAGAGTATTATTAACCACAACACATATATTCAAATACATTGTTAAAAACCATGCCTAATTACCTGCCTAATTAGAGAGACACTTTTGCGAAGGACTTTCTAAGGGAAGTTGAGTGGTTCTAAGGGAAACTAACAGTACAGTGGTCAAAACAACAGAAAGGCCTATCAGAGTATATTCATCTGCTATTATCAAGTCAGCACGCTTACTAAGATTCAAACCAAAGTCAAACTAATAATATTAGCGATTTTACGCTTAAGCAGCTGCTGGGAGTTAAACACAGAAACATTGCTTTATATTCTATCAGAGATCATCCTTCAGAATTATTCAGCGAACTCCAACTTGCAGTAATGATATTAACAATGAAGTAGGCTTTTATTAAATATAGCCCATTTTTTCCATAAATAGTTAAAACACATTATTGCTTTACTGGTGAATGCACTTGCCTGAACTAGTTTCCATAGCTTCAGATAAAAATAAACAAAAAACGCCGAACAAATATTAATTTAGAAGTCAAATAACAAAAATCAGCGTTATATTTGCAAATTTCACGATAGTTTCGATGGTTTTACCGAACGATCATCTTCGGTTTGCAGATTTGCAATTTGGCTGATGATGGTTTAAATATAAATTAAGTACAAGACTATTAATAAGTGTCTGATGATTAGAGTTATAGACTGAATTTTCCTATCCGAGAAAATCCTTCTTAAACCATGTGTAAACTGCAACTTCTAGTAATGGTATAAGGTAGTGGTTTCTAAATTTTTCCAAGTCACGCCGTCTTTTTTTAATTAAAAATTAAAAAGTAAAACTTCATTATTTAGCACTTTTTTTACTTTAGTAACATTAAATTAATACTCAATGTCCCTATTCCGAGTTAATTTTTGCTCTATTTTTTGTTTCATTACCGCGACTGCCGAAAACCAAGTATCGCGCAAATACGACGTCGAAAATAGAATTAAAATCCGCTGAGCTTTATCCCTTAGAAGAATATATTCATCTGTTATTAAAATCCAAAATTCTGCTAGTTCCATGCCGACAAATTTTGCTTTCAAACTGTCGTCGCCAGATAATTCGATAAGATTCTCTTCCGTAAAAGTAAATTTAGACTGAGCACTAATGTCAAATGGATCTTGAATCCACGCAATCCTATCGAAATCTTAATTTTGAAAGTATTATTCAAACCAGATAATTAGCTGTGATAAGTGGCTTTCAGACATGGTTTTTATATCTTGGGAAGATCAAGTTCATTTGACTTCAAGATTTGCTGCAATATTAAAAAGATAATCTTTCCCTTCATTTTTATTCAATTTTCTTCTCCATAGTTTGTATTATTTTAATAAAAACTTATATTTTTACCGTTGACTTCAAAAGTTGCATGTTTTTTCCTTGAAAAGAGAGATTACGAGAATTCAGCTTTTCAGAATTGTTTCATAAATATGCAGTTTTATTAAAAGTTTAATTATCGGCATCAGCAAAATCTTCTGCATCTTTGCATCCTTCCTCTTTAAGGAAAATAAAAAATTCTTGCTGCAATTCAACAACGTTACCACGGGAGAGGCATCGTGCACTGCTTTAATGCAACAAAGATGAGTGTTTGGCTCTTATAGTCTTACACAAGTTTTTTAAAGAACCTTGCTTTTAAAGAAAGAGATTTTATAAAATTTAACACATTCACCGCACATTCTAGTACCTGATTCAGTGCAAAACTCGCTTTGGCGCAAGCACGTCTCTGTGAATAATTCAATGGCTTGACAGTGCATTTCGTGATTTGCTTAATAAGTTCCTGTAGTCCCCCATAGCAAGTCATGGAGTCATGGTGCTAATGGAGCTCCATTAGCACCAATACCAATACATACAGGTTAATTCAAATTATTTTCAGACATGAATGTATCAAGAATCTCGAACTTGTCCTGAAGCCTGCTCCTGCAATAATATTTTTGCAAAACAGAAGGTCTTCTTTAATATTATTACCATCTATAAATCGTACATAGCTTATAAAATAAGCATCTGTATCAATATTATCTGTAGCCTCACCTAGCTGTAATCCAAATTTAAATCCTTTAATTTTTTTCAATTAATTGATCACTGATATCCTCCGCCATATTGTTGTATTCTCCGACTAATTGTGTTATGGGAATAAGAAGTTTTAAACGCAGCTTCCCATCACACTCATCAACCGTGATGTTCGCCATGCCTACAGCAGACGGTAGAATACATTCTTCTGCGATGTTACGAGGCTTCTTACATTTCGCGATTCTGTAAGCCACCAAGTAAGATGCTAGCAAATCTTTGTTTGGTATTGATGCATTCATGCAGTTAAAAAACTTTTATTTCTGTTTTAGTTCTTTGAACTTCCTCTCGAAAAAACCCCGAAGTTTGACAACCATGCTGTGGTGGTGATTAACTTTTAAGTGCCACTTCAGTTATTTTATAAGCATATACTCCGCTGCAAAAAGTTTCAAACACAATACACATTGTGTGTCCGTCTTCAAAATTAATTTCTGTTGACGTAAATCCAAACTCTAAATAACCGTACTTATATTTAAGATATTTTCGCTTCTTGACAGTCGAGCCACTACTTGAAGACATACTTTTAACTGCACTATTACGTTCTGAAATCGGTCCATCATGAAAGATACACAACAGCAAAAAATCCCATGATTGCTTATCAAAGACAACATGTAAGGTTTTAGTTTAAACTAACAAAATTTTATGGTAATTTTCTCTTTGCTGTAAGTTCTTATTTCAACTTCCCGTTAGAATGAGCGAGCGTTTCAGCTTTATGCTAATTTGAAGTGGAGCGAAGTTTTATTTAAAAGTTAGCGAGGAACTTCTCGGTGCGAGAGAGCTTTTAGTCTCAGATCACAGCGGCTCTGTTCGACGTTCACCTGACTAGCAAGTATCAGCTTTATGCTAATTTGAAGTGGAGCCAAGTTTTGTATTTAAAAGATTAGCAAGGAACTTCTCGGCGTGAGAGAGCTTTAGTCTCAGATCACTGCAGCTCTGTTCGACATCCACCTGACTAGCTAGTATTTAAGTTCTAAGCCTTAACGCTGTTACTTTATTACTTATTGAAGAAATCTAAGTCCGTGTTAGTATTAGCTAAATCTAGGTACGCACCATTAATAGTTTAGCATAGAGGCCAACCTCGCGTTTATAGCTCTGAGAGCAACGACCTTTTAGTTTTCTATTTAACTTTATTTTAAATTATTTGATTGTTCAGTTTAGACCTAAGTGCGGTCATTATTTTCTGTTATCCCTTCCGAGTTGGTAAGTGGCTGTAAATATTAGTTTAATATAAGGGTAATTTTAAAACCCTCCCTGCGTGCAGTTATACTACCATTTAACTGCAGTTATTTTACCACGGAACATAGCTGCATTCAGCTCCCTGTTCGAGATCAAGACTTTGTTGTTACAGTTATGAATATGTTCGCCAAATGTATGCACAGAACACTCAGTCCTGACAATGTTTAATACGTCTGTTCTTCAATTCCTGTTTTCTTTCTATTTGTATGATTTTTCATTCTATATTCCCCATTTCCCCTACTGATTACTTACTTTTAATTAGTTGAAATTACTTTTTTTGTTCTTCGACATGGAAGTTTTTCACAAATATCCGAGATTTATTAAGATGTTAAATTTTTTTTTACTTGTCAAGATGTTCCAGACATGCTTCTTAACACATTTTAGCATCTAAGACGGTCTGGAGAAAACACATTTCCTTAGTATTTTAAATTTACTTTTATTATTTCAGATTTTGCTGTACATTCATCGTCGACAAGAGGACCTGTCACATAAAAGACTTGTCACATCAAGATGCCTGAGTGTACGTATCAGGAGTGTGACAGCACAGGACGATCAGACAAGAGGATGATGAGGTTGAAGGTGAGTGCTGCCTTCGGCTAAGAAGAGAGATGACGTGAAAGAAAGATGACGATTTAAAGGCTTAATACCTCCATTGCTGACTTTTATCTGTTAATACTTCATTGTAAATAACCATAGCCACCAATATACATCTAGAAACGTATGTTTATCTCTTCTGTCTACCAATTCCTTAGATGCCGAGCCACATGCACATTTATATATATATATATATATGTATGTATACATACAC
>KK118377.1:203600-237766 GCA_000611955.2 Stegodyphus mimosarum | reverse complement strand
TAAATGCGTGAAGTAAAAAATAAATTAAAATATAAATACATTACTCTTATTCAAAATGTAAAATTGTATTTGTAAACGCAAATTATGATTATAATTTATAATTTTTAACATGATTTATAATTTTTTGTATCAGTTAATTATGTTTCTATAAAAATGCGGAACGTTACTAAAATAATAATCGAATTTATTTATTTCATGCACATGCATTCTAAGAGATGAGGTTAAAACTCTAAATTTTATATTCACCGTCGCTGAAACAGTTCTGAACTTTTTCCTCTTCTCCGGATTTGGTGACATATGTACTCGGATTGGAAAGACCAAGCTGCGATAAATCATCACAGGACTCAGCAGTATCCGTATAAAAAGCTGAAGGAAAAGAAAAGGTATCTATTTTACCAAAATTTTGCTCACAGGAGAAAAACAGAATTACATTTATACTTTTGCGTTTCTTCTGTTCATAAAAGCTAAAGCAAAATTATAAAAATAAAGGTATGTTTAGGAAACAAATTATGAGATTTAGATTATATATTTTCCCAATAGATGGTTATTTTCTAGTCAGTTACACGTAAGTTTCAGAAGTACATACATACATATAGAAATCCATAATTTTCAGTATAGATATTGTTGCCAAATGCCCAGCTGTGGTAAGATAGCTTCCTTGTAAAACGGGCTTAGGGTTACAAGAAAATGGCAGGGAAAGGCAGGGTTGCCAGATTTGGAGCAAAATCCTCCATTTCGCGAGAAAATTGAGGATGTGCCATAGACGGAGCGAGAACATTCTAGAACACATTCTTAGCGGTTTTCCTCGGAAGTGTTCTCGACGGTAGGTTAAAGGCTATACATACCCTGCCTATATGCGGAGAGTGAATACAGAGGCTGTTCGCATAATTTTTAGACGATGTATATTGCATTCACAAAACTAAATCACATAAAGTTCTTGTGTTTTAAATGTTCTATTTGACATCCCTTATTCTGAACTATCTTTCGACTCCGCAATTTCCAGGATAATAATGCCTTTTGAAGTGTCAGAAGAGGTATTCTATCCCATTCCTCCCGAACAGCTTTCCAGAGTCCTGTTAGGGTTTGGGGACAACGTTTGGATAATGCAGTTTTTAAAAGTCCGAAAGCACAAAAATCCATAGGCGACACATCGGGAGATTTCGTAGGGATATCAGTGAAGGGTACGGCCTCGATACCAGTTTTTTGTTCCATTTCTTTTAGGAAATTTACAGTGGATTTTGATGTGTGACTGCTAGCTTTGTCCCGATGGAGTCTCACAGATGGATGGTACTGTGGGTAAAGCGATGGTATTTCATTCAGAACAATTGGCGATAAAATATGTTCCTGGTAGTATTTGGAGTTAATCTTGACATTTTTTTGCACTCTTTTTATTTTTAACTTGCCATTATAAGAAAATCAACAACAGTCATGAATCCCTTAGGAAAACTTTCTTTCGATTCTTTGAACCATGTACTCAAATTTTTTTCTCCCCTTTTATGATAATAATTGGTTCTTTTTTTGTTACATTCATTTAAATACACCCATGCTTCATCTATTGTGACAATTCTTTTCCATTTTTCTTTGGATAAGCGTTTCTCATATAGAATTCTGCAGCGTGTCCCGCGTCGAGTGATATGCTTGGGAAGAAGACGATGCACACTGCGTTTTTTCGCATTCTTAAGATTTAAATCGACGTTTATCATTTTGTTTACAGCGGACACCGAGCATTTTAATGATTTTGCAGCTGTCCTTTGACTAGGGGGATTTTCTTTTAACATTAATCAACGTACCTTTGCAATAGTCGATGTAGCAAATAGTTTATCCAACAGATGGCAGTATCTGCCAAGCTTTTTTGGTAATTGTCAATGCGCATGCGCAACCTGAGTGTAGAAGAAAGTATGTTAGAAGAGAATGAGTTTTTCGTTAAGCATGTTGCTGCGCGTTTGCTGTGTAAATAAAAGTATATTTTTGTAACAAAATTGCTCTTTACTTTCTAATACGAAGCACTAGGTTAGTGCACGAATCTAACCGTGGATCACCACAGTCGAAGATGTCCGTTTTTTCCTCGGATACTTGTTTGGAATTTTTGTCCCACTGGAGGCTCCAATTTGACTTTTTTTTCCTTTCTTGTTGACGATATTAACTATCGACACTTTAGATATCACAAAACTATGACTCTCACATCGTTTTTGGATAACGGAGCATGTATATTTATTTTCGGAAAGAGCGTAAATGTAGCCTTCGAACCACTGCTTTGTTAAATTCGCCATTTTGAATAAAAACAAAACTCTCAAGCCATAGACGATAATGTTGACTTTTAAAAACATAGTGCAATTGAAATTACTTCTTTTGCAGCAAACGATTTTTTATTACCGCTTACCAAAATCGTCTAAAAAATGTGCGAACAGCCTCTGTACTATCGTGTATTTAGTAGGTTAGTATTTTCAGCTCAGTAGTAGTGTCTTGAGTTCAGGGATTAGCTTGAAAGCGACCGAACCGAGTCGGGACTTTACTTTAGTGTTTTGCCGTGAAGCTGTCTTCACCGTTGTAGCCTGAATGCTGTGTTGCTAATTGTTTCAGAGTGTTTATTGTAGTTTTTCTACTACTGTAAACGTGTCTTTGGAATTCTCCTGCGTAGTATTGACAAATAAATTGTGTTTTGATCCTTCATCAAGTGTTATCATTAATTACTCCAAATCCGCGAACCCGTAGAATGCAACATTATTTTTAATTTAATTTCGATTTTAACTTTAATTTGACTAAAATTATACCGAAAGCCTTCTTCAGCCGATGAATTGGATTTCTTTGAAGACTTTAAGATTTCTAAATACTAACAAATTTAGTTACTGACTTTTGATAATCTATTTTTTTCTAAAGCCTTAAATGGCCCAATCTCATTCACTTTTATCCTTATATTTTTATTTTTTTCAATAAATGGCATTGCAGTTATTACTTCCTCTGTCGTTTTATTAATGCGTTTAAGTGACAGGGGATTAAAAGTAGTTTCTTTGTGATTATTACAGGGGCACGTATTAATACACCAGAAATGCCCTACATACAGATCTAAAAATTTACTACTCTTCATTTATTAACAATAAAAAGGAAAAATTCCGAAATAAAGCCCTATTAAGTAACTTGCTCAGCTTTACATAAAATTTAAACAGCATGATTGTGGAAAAAAGGGTTCACAAACGGTATGGTAGCTAAAGAAGCCGGTTGCGATACTAAAGGGCACGGGTCCGAATCCGGGAGAAGGCATGGTTGTAACTGTCCGTCCCTTCATAGGAGGCAACGGTGGCTGCCTATTAGGGGCTTCCACAATAAAATGGCCACCTCTTCTGGCCTTAGTGGTAGCCATTGCCGAATAGTGAAGTGCCCGCCATTAAGAAAAAAAAAATGTAGAAAAAAAGCTCATACACAAGGGGACCTTATACGACTCGCATCGAATTTAACCCATTACGAGATGAGCACTATTTTTGATACTTACGCACTATGACGACTAACTTGGCGACATTTGGCGATAAAAAGTTTCATTGCCGATTTTTGGTTTATCTTTATAAATTCTTTTAAAAATAAAAGTCCTAATTATAAAGGAACAAAAATTTAAAAACTATATATATATATATTATAAATAAACGTATGTATATAAACTATATACTAAACACGAAATAAAAAAATTAATTAACTTACTTAAAACTGTTTAAAAGAAAACGTTGAAATTAATGGTGAGAAAAGTGGCGGGAAACAGCTTTCAAAATAGCATCGAAAGGAGTTTCCTGTTTTTTCCGCCAAATAAATTCAGCTAAATAGGAATCAAAATGATGGCGGCTTGTACCACGTTTTCGTTTGTTCCTTCATTTTGCGGAATCCCACATCCTTTCCACGTGTTGAGTATGAGTCTGCGTAGGCGGGTTAACAAAATTGTATCGATGATTCATCATAAAATGTTCAAAACCGGCAGCAATGAGCTCCTCTGTTTAATATCCAGCCCACGAATCTGGTATTATTGTTGGGCCTTCAGCAATATTATTTTGCATTTCATGTATTAAGTTTGTTACCTTCCGGTCTGGAACTTGACTAGAAATGTTTCTTTTGTCTCCCGGCAAAGTCCACCGAAGACCCACTGTTGCCGCAAAATACGACTTTGATTATTCTTTCAACGCGTAAAAAGGCTCTCGTCAATTTCGATAATCGTTCCGGGCCCTCCAGTTTTAATATTTCAATTATCCTCCAAACCTTCACGCACACTTCACGCATATAAGACCGTTATTTATTCCGAAGAATAACAGTCTTATTGGATAAATTCAACTGATGTTTGCGCCATTTAATGTTCATATGACCAAAAATAAATAAATCTTAAAGCTTTTAAAAATTGAATACGACTGTTTTCAAACCACGTACCAGTTCGAACATCAAACTTTTGTTGACAATTTTTGACATTGCATCTCCAATAAAATCCTGAACTATAAAACTGCATATCATGGCCGTTTTTACAAACGCGTTCTTTGGATAAAATTCCAGCCTCTTGCTATTATAGCAAGTGCGGGACTAGCGCGATTTACGTAATATTTATATAATACTCTTTATTTTAGCGCTCTCTATAACCTATGTTAGCGCCTAAGTTTTTTAAGTAGTCGTCATATTATTTTTTTCCGGTCGCCAGTTTTGGCGAGATATATAGGTAGTCTTCATAGTACGTTAGTACCTCATTCTTTTCTCCTTTATTTTCCGCTGTTATACTAAGTTTAGTGCAACGTTTCTCTCAAGGTTTCCGTGTTTGATCAAGCATAAGTTCTTACGTAAATATTTTCATCAAATTTTTCGCAGTTATACCGCAATATTTTATTTAGTGAAATTCATTCATCTAGCAACAAGATGTTGTGTAACGAAATTAAGTTAATTAAGTAATTATTGAGTAATCAAAATTTAATCTTTCATTTCCCAAATTTATGCTACACAGCGTGTGTTTTACTTAATTTCTGTGTAATTTTCTTGTATCTTAATTGAGGTTTCTTATACTTAAATTTCTACATTCTGAGCTTCGTTATTTGCGAAACTTGTAAACGACAGGCAATGGAAATTTGTGTACTTTCCAAGTAATATTTGAATTTAAAAATACTTAATTTGTGTTCACATACTTGTGATTTATACTGCTAGAAGCAGAAAATTTTTTTCTTCAATTTGGGACTACTTTCGAACCAATTGTTAAATTAGTTTTTGAGTTATGGTAATTTATTTAATTAATTTTCCTGCTTTCGTGGGATGGGGGGATGAAGTTTTCAGAGTTCGAATTCTTAGTGTTTCTTTCCACTGATAAGAGCATTTCCGATGGGGGAGTTACATGTTTACAACATTCCATTGTCCCCAGGTGTAGCTCGGCGATTCTTCTGGTGATTGTAGAGTTATTGGTTGAACTGACTAGGAGAAAAGTGTGAAATTTTACAGGGATGTAAGGCAGGGTTTGACGAAGAGGAATTTTTGCCGTTTTAGGGGATTTTGGCGGTTTCTGGCATTCCTTCTTAACAAAAAGGCGTTACAAGTGCCTCTCTCTCTTTTTTTCGCACTTCTTTTGGGCTTTTTGTGCACGTTTTTCCCATGCAGTTCTGATGGAAGTTCATCGTATTGAAGTGGGGCTTATGGCTCCCTTTTGCTGAAGTATGCGCCATCCATAAAATCTTCGTTTACTTGCCTCCTTGGAGGTTGTTTCCATTGGTATGAATTTAAATAAAATTACGAGCTTCTAAGGGCACAGACTGCTCCATCCATTCAACGGTAATATGATTCTAAGGAAATTCATATGAGATGATGTGTGACACTCGGAACTGGTCCTCCATAAACGTCTACGGCTTCTATCTACCTGTTGCTGCTCCCATCCATGTTTTTGAGGATCCTGATGATTTCCTTGGAAATTCTACGAATAATTTTCTTCATGGCATGGGTATAGGAGTTCGTCCTTTTGAGTCCAGTATTCCTGGTTTGCCTGATACTTCGAAGCAGATTTCTACTGCTCCATCTTCCATCAACAGTTCCTTCATCTGAGTTTCTGAGAGATTTTACCTAAACCTTCTCCTCAAGGCTTCAGGACAGAGTGCTGTGTCATCTTGTCAGCTCAGTTCCTTTTTGGTCGTTTCCTTTCTTTTAATGTGTTAATAAAAAAATGGGTTTTTCTTAATCGTAATATTCCACAAACTTGTTAGAAATAATTGTTAGAAGGGTTTCTCCTTATTTTATAAATGTAAAATTATACTGGCTTAGTTCTAGAATGATTTTGTTTCAAAGATTTGAGTTCTTGAGAAATTTGAAATTTTGTTTTATTGGGTGAGCATACTGTATTTGCTGAGGTTAAAGTAAACTGTAAACTGAAATAGAATTGTTCAAGTTTTTAATACTCTTTTCTTACCATAAAAAAGGGGTCTCTGTTGTAACTCAGTTTAATGAAGAATTAAGAAAAAAATTTTGTAGATTGATCTGAATGGTAGAATTCTTTTACTTTCTGTGCAAAGATAAGATGAAAAAAAAATATATATATATATAATTGTTATGAAAAAATAGTTTTGTTTAAAAAAGTTTAAATGGTTAAGAGACGAAATAGTTATGTTGGAATAATAGATAAATATGTAGTTACATAAATTTGAAGGTGTTTATTTTATGAAATTACTGTATTGTCAAAACAAAAAAATGTTTTGCTGTTAAATTTCTTGGATTGTTTTCACTCCCTGGGAATGAATGATTTTTTTATTATTTGATATTGACTCTCTTATTATTTGATCTGTTTGAAAAATAAACACTAAGGTTTTTCTTAAAATAAAATATTGTTGCGTGCGTACGGGTTCGTTATATATTGAATGCACAAGTCGTAAAAAGTTAACAAAAATTTATTCTTTCCACAAGAAATAAATTAAAATGAAATATTTCTTCACAGATCTTCGCACAATATCACAATATCTCAAACGATTAGCAAAAACTCAATTCTAAACAGATAAAATAGTTCTATCTCACAGCGAAATCGCTACAATCAATACAGCATTAAGTAAACAAACAGCAACAACAACAACTACTAACTAACTGAGATGAGGTGTTTCACCTCGGCTTTTATAAGCTTTTTAATTATCAGTAGAACAATCACGATGTTTCTAGATTTTTCTGGATGGCAACAGTAATTACGAGATATTTATTTATTAAGCATTAAATGCACGCGCTCTTTTATTTTTATTGCTATTTTTTTTTTGCGTAGCTTTCTCTTCAAAAATCGTCTGCGTTGCTAAGGCAACATGAAGCAAATCTAATTACAATTCTAAATAAATAGCCAAATAAATGTGAAATTCGTAACATTGCCCCCTTCCCAAGGACTGCACGTCCCGGGCAGTACAATCCCTGGACAGGAAGCCAAACTTACAACTAAAGCATCAGTGCTATAATAAACATTACTTTATAATAACAAAATAAACAATAATTCCAATAAGTTACTTTCAGCAAATTAAATTCTATCCAACGCTAAATACAATTCAAATACTATCAAATACTAAGTACAAATACTATCAAATACAAATGCTATTAAATACAAATACTTATCAAATACTAATACTTAACAAATACAAATCAAATACTAAATACAAATAGGACCATGGTCTTATACTATGTACATTATTATTTACAACTATATACACTACGTACTATGGCCATAGTAATGAACTAACCTGTCGTAATGAACGACTTTAGGTTTAGAGTTCGATGACTTACGGATCCGAACCACGACGTCGTTCAGCCTGTTTAGGACTGTGTAAGGACCATCCCAAGGTGATTGTAGTTTCGGAGAAAGTCCTTTTCGACGAGTCGGATTCCATAACCACACCTTGTCTCCTTCGTTGAAACGATGTCCAGTAGCTCTCGTGTCGTAGCGGGTCTTCATCTTCTCCGTCGCCAAGTTGACTCGCTCTCGTGCAAAGTTGTGCATCACTTCAAACCGGGCCTGGAGGTCTTGAATGTATTCCTCAGGCGATGAAGGCGCATCTGGAGGGCGACCAAACAAAAGATCACATGGCAGACGAAGGTCACGACCGAAGAGCATCTGAGATGGGGAATAGCCGGTAGTCTCGTGGACAGCACTGCGGTAAGCCAGTAAAAATAGTGGCAACTTCTTGTCCCAGTCCTGTTGGTTTCTGGAAACCACTAATGAGAGGTTATTGAGGATGGTTCGATTAAACCTCTCTACCATACCGTCCGACTGGGGATGTAAAGGCGTCGTTTGGGTTTTGTCAATGCCGAGTAGCTTGCAGAGTTCCTTGACTACAGCCGAGGTAAAATTCCTTCCCTGATCGGAATGTAACTGAAGAGGCACTCCGAATCTGGAAATCCAGTGCTGTATCATCATCTCTGCTACTGTGACAGCCTCTTGATCAGGAATAGGATACGCTTCAGGCCACTTGGTGAAGTAATCAATGGCAACGAGGATGTATTTGTTGCCATCAGCAGTTCGTGGCAGAGGTCCTAAGATGTCAAAGGCGATACGTTCAAAAGGTGCTCCTACATTGTAACGTTGCAGCTTCCCCCGGCTGCGTTTCTTCGGTCCTTTCCGACTTGCACAGGCATCGCAAGTTCGGCACCACTTTTGCACGTCATCCTTTGCATTATTCCAGTAGAAACGCTCCCGAACTCTCTGCAAGGTCTTCATTATTCCGAAGTGACCTCCTGCAGGGCTGCTATGTAGTTCTTTAAGGACGTCCGGGATTCGGGATCTTGGGAGTACCAGCTGCCATCGGAATGTTTTTCCATCATCCGATTCGAATTTTCGGTACAAGACGCCGTTTCGAATATGGAGTGAGTCCCAGAGAGCCCAATATTGTTTTGTCGTGGGACTATAGCTCGAAATATCCTGCCAGGTAGGTTTTCTGTTTGAGGTCTCCATTAACTCAATTATGGGTTTAATATCACGGTCTTCCAGCTGGTCTTTCCTGATTTCCTTGTCACTCCATGGGTCTGGATCAGCCGATGTTGATGCTGTAATTTGCCGTGCGACTGGATTAACCAGTTGGTATTTAGCTTCGACCCTGGAACAATATCGGCAGTTTTCTGGGCAAGGTCTTCTAGACAAGGCGTCAGCGTTTCCGTGCGACTGTCCCTTGCGATGACGGATAGTGATGTCATATTCCTGGAGTCTCTGTATCCACCTGGCTATCTGACCCTCAGGATTCTTGAAATTTAAAAGCCAGGCCAATGATGCATGATCTGTGCGGAGCAGGAATTTTCTGCCGTATAGATAATGATGGAAATGTTCTACGGCTTTGACTATGGCGAGCAACTCTTTCCTGGTGACACAGTAATTCCTCTCCGGTTTAGATAGGCACTTGCTCCAGTAAGCTACTACACGTTCTTGGCCCTCTATTTCTTGGGACAGAACAGCGCCGACACTTTCATTACTCGCATCCGTGTCGAGAATAAATGGTCTGTCGAGCTGAGGATACGTCAGGATTGGAGCAGATGTTAAGGCTTCCTTCAGGTTCTTAAATGCATTCTCACATTCTTTTGTCCACACGAACTTTTGCTTGCTCTCTGTCAGCTTGTGAAGGGGTCTTGCGATGGAAGAAAAATCCTTCACGAATCTCCTATAGTAGGTGCAAAGCCCTAGAAAGCTTCTCAGCTGGTGGACATTTTCGGGACGTCTCCAGTCTTTAACTGCTGACACTTTTTCAGGATCCGTGCGCACACCTTCAGCAGAGATGACATGTCCGAGGTAAGTCACTTCCTGTCTGAATAATTTGCATTTAGCGGGACTCAACTTCAGATTGGCTTCTTTCAGTTTCTGAAGCACCTTTCTAAGATTTTCCAAATGTTCTTCGAAACTCTTCCCGACGATGATGATGTCATCCAGGTATATCAGACAGGCTTCGTATGAAAGACCTTTTAAAACAGTCTCCATTAGACGTTCGAATGTAGCCGGCGCATTACATAGTCCAAACGGCATCACCTTGAACTGCCAAAGTCCTTGTCCTGTAGTAAATGCCGTCTTTTCTCGGTCATCAGGATGTATTTCTACCTGCCAATATCCACTCTTTAAATCAAGTGTCGAGAACCACTTGCTTCCAGAAAGAGTATCCAGAATGTCGTCAATTCTAGGAAGAGGGTAACTGTCTTTCTTCGTAACCTCATTCAACCGGCGATAATCAACGCAAAATCTAGTTGACCCGTCTTTCTTCTTCACCAGGACGATGGGAGATGCCCAGGGACTTGCTGAAGGCTCGATGACATTGCTTTCTTGCATGTCCTTTAAAAGTGTTCGCACCTCTTCCTGTTTCGAAATCGGCAGACGTCTTGGATGTTGCTTGATTGGTGGATGGTCACCAGTATCGATTCTATGCTGAGTTAAACTGGTTCGACCCACGTCAGAAGACGAGCGGGAGAAAACATCTTGAAGATCTTTAATGACACGCTCGGCAACATTCTTTTCCTCATCGTTTAATTGCGCATTCTGCAATAACTCCGATATAATGTTGTTTGAAGACACGGTTTTTGAGATGTTACTTTTTCTTTCAACGCTGGTTACTGGAGTACATTCTGCAACCACTTCACCTTTCTTAATAACTCTCGCCTTATCAGTTACATTGGCAACTCTCACCGGGATAACGGTCCCCGATAGGTCGACGAGTGCTGAGGCTATTAATACTCCTTTAGGGCTATTACAATTCTTGGGATATTCCATGACGCCGTAGCGGAAATTTCTATTTTCGGCTATGGATCCAGGAAGTAAAATTTCTGTTCTTGCCGGTATTGTGATATCGTCTTGAGCTATGATTTTGTGGATAGATTTCACTCCTTCATCATTAATCCCGAATAAAGTTATGTCCTCAGAGGCAGAATGCAGTTCGTTATTTTTAAAGTCCAAGGAAAAATTGTATTTCCTTAAAAAGTCCAATCCGAGTATGCAAGGGTCTGTAATTTCTGCTACATATGCCGTGTGATGGTAAGCGGCACTTCCAAAGGTGATGTTAACGTTTAATTTCCCTTCTATATTGATCTTCTCGCCGGACACAGTCTGGAGGGTAACGCAGGGCGGCGTCCAGATAAGTTTACCTTCGAGTTGTTGAGCCAAATCTTTTCGAATGATGGTAACATTGGCTCCCGTGTCGATCGTCATGTTACAAGGAATTCCATTGATTTGTCCCATGATGAAAATTCCGTTATTGCCGCCACTCACTGCAGAAATCTGAAGCGCTTTAAACTGGGGCTTTTCATTATCTGGCAACCTCCGCCCCGCGAGATGGCCACGAATTAGTTTCCCTCCTTCTTGAGAGGCGCGGTCTTAACATCCGTGCCCTGGGGTGTTCTGCAGTTTCTTCGAATGTGCCCTTCAGCTCCGCAGTTCCAGCACTTTACGAACGGTTTCTTGTCACCAGTATTCCGTGTCAAAGCATTCACCTTTCTGGTTAAATCGTCTAGGCGAGCAGTCATTGGATCCACTGGTTCTTGTATGTGAGCAGCTCTGATTGGGTGGCGGTCTCTACGAGTGGCTTGCTGTGCTGCCTCGAATTTCATGGCATACACTAGAGCACTTTTTAAGTCCTTTACATCAGCCATTCGCAGTGCTTTCTGTATTTCAGGATCCCGGATACCGTCGATGAAGTATTGCAGGGACAGGATTTCTCTTGTTTCTGTCGGGCACTCCGAAAAGGCGAGGTGGGACAGCCTTTCAACATCCGTGGCGAGCTCCTGAAGTGTTTCCGTAGGCTTCTGTTGACGGGATTTTAACTGCAGCCTGCTGTAATCTTTTAAACACTTCTCTCCAAAACGCAGCTCTAAAGCACCGGACAGAGCTTCGAAATCTAGCCTTTTGTTTTCGGGAAGAGTTTGAAGGATGTCCGCTGCGTCTGCTCTCAGAGAAGCCGCAAGGTGACAGGCCTTAGCTTGGGAATCCCATCCATTTGCTTCCGCAACTATAGAAAATTGTGTCTTATACACTTGCCAGGAGGTCTTCCCATCATATGTCGATAGCTTCAGAGAAGGATGTGCAGGCATGGCTAGGAATTTAAAAGTATCCGAACTGCTTCCAGCCGTCGCTACGAATTTCTTTAAAGTATCAACTTCTTTGGCAACTGCGGAAACTTTGTCATCAATTTGTTGTTCCACTGCAGAAACTCTTTCTTGAATTTGTTCTCTCACAGCAGAAACTCTGTAATCGATTTGTTGTTCTACGGCAGAAACTCTCTCTTCTATTTGTTCTTTGACAGAAGAAACTTTATTTTCAACCGCATCTATTCTGCCTTCCATAGTCTCAAATTTATTTTCTATTATGCAAGTAATTTCCTTTTTCATCTCTTCTTGACTTGCTTTAACGGCTCTCATCTCTTCCTTAACGGATTTCTCCATCTTTTCTTGAACAGAATTCATTTCTTCCTTAACAGATTTCTCCATCTTTTCTTGAACAGAATTCATTTCATCTTTAACAGAATTCATTTCATCTTTAACAGATTTCTCCATCTTTTCTTGAACAGAATTCATTTCATCTTTAACAGATTCTTGAACAGCTTTCATCTCCTCTTTCACGGAATCTTGGCCAGCTTTAATTTCTTCTTTAAATGCAGCAAAGGCTGCCATGAATTGCCTTAATTGTTCTTCCATTGCTCTAGTTAATGGCATTCAAAAATCCCACTCCTGACACCAAAAATTGTTGCGTGCGTACGGGTTCGTTATATATTGAATGCACAAGTCGTAAAAAGTTAACAAAAATTTATTCTTTCCACAAGAAATAAATTAAAATGAAATATTTCTTCACAGATCTTCGCACAATATCACAATATCTCAAACGATTAGCAAAAACTCAATTCTAAACAGATAAAATAGTTCTATCTCACAGCGAAATCGCTACAATCAATACAGCATTAAGTAAACAAACAGCAACAACAACAACTACTAACTAACTGAGATGAGGTGTTTCACCTCGGCTTTTATAAGCTTTTTAATTATCAGTAGAACAATCACGATGTTTCTAGATTTTTCTGGATGGCAACAGTAATTACGAGATATTTATTTATTAAGCATTAAATGCACGCGCTCTTTTATTTTTATTGCTATTTTTTTTTGGCGTAGCTTTCTCTTCAAAAATCGTCTGCGTTGCTAAGGCAACATGAAGCAAATCTAATTACAATTCTAAATAAATAGCCAAATAAATGTGAAATTCGTAACAATATTGATTATTGTGTTTTTGTTATGTTTAAGTTACATTTTTACAATACATGATCTATCTCAGATTCACTAACATCAAGATTCATGGGTTGTTTAGGTAAAATTCACAACGCAATGTCTAGTTAGGATAGTTAGTTTTGAGGCAAATTGTTAACTTTGTTCTGTGGTGTCCTTCCTAATCTTAGATTCACTAGCATCAAGGTTCATGGGTTGTTTAGGTTAAAATTCACAACGCAATTGTCTGTTTAGGATAGTTAGTTTTGAGGCAAATTGTTAACTTTTTTCAGTGGTGTCCTCCCTAAAGACACTATTAAACAAAGATCTGCACGTTACTGTATTCTAAATCGTATTATGAAACTTTGTTCTTTCACACGTTAAAAACTCTGGCCTTTCGAGCAGCTTTCCTACAGAAGTTTTATACTTGCAGAGGTGAGGTGCCTCCCCTTCTTTCATCACTTGTCAGTTCTTCATTTATGGAATCCACAGCTTAAGACTCAACAAAGTCAAGCTAGGATACTGATGAGTAAATTTCATTACCCCTAGAAAGTACCAACAAGGTAATCTAGTGAGTAATCTTAGTATCCAAGTCCAAGGTATATTTTCAGCAATGTTGTGCAGAGTAGTTTGTTTCTTGAGAAGACATCCTATCAATCATCCTTGAAATGTGTAGGGTTTTCCTTTTTTCTTTTCTAAAATGAAAGTAAAAGGTTCGGTCTAGGCTGAATTAGAAAAAATTTAAATTGAAACTAGCGTGTTTCCGTTGGCAGTTTTCTTTTGTTCAAGATGATATATTCATGAAGTATTTGGTTTACTATATTGTAAGAAAAGAAAATTGTCTGTTCATTTAAAAAGCATTTTAATACTTAAATAGTATTATATGTACTACATTATCTGTTTAATGGTAGTTATGAGTGTAAGCAAGCTGGCATCTATCATCGTGAGTATCAGTGGGGTATCGTAATCGTTTCCGTCCATGCCTTCCAGGGACTTTCTCGACCGGTTCTCACTCTCTTTCGCTGCTTGGAGTTCAAGGTGAAGGACGGGCTTCGGCCTGTGTCTTCACCTACCACCTGGTTTCAACATGCACGTTTAACTCTCCTGAAAAGTCCGAAGATAGGGTTCTTGATTTATCGAAAGCCAGCTGAAGTATTTCCTTTAAAATATCCATTCTACATGCAGTTTCCGAAAATTCATCCAGGATTGAATTATTCTTTATGCAAGAATCATGAGCGAACTCTTTGTGCTTTCGAAGGTTCAGCCATTGTCTATCGCCACGTGGTGCACTGCTCCAAATTAATTCACTGGTAGAAGCTTCAAAATCATAAAACATTTCAAGATAAGTATATTGCCGGTTTATATATATTTTCGATTCCAGGTTTTTCGTGATTTATAGAAAACGATGCAAATGGATTGTGCGCCGAAGTTTATCGTTTAACGAGTGGATGTTCTGCATGTATAGTAGGACTATAGTTATGATCTGGTTATTTAACTTTCTTGTTTTATTTGTGTAACTCCAGAAGTAAATTTTTTGATTGCAAAAATAAATTGAGTGAATTTTAGACGATTAGCTTGTAGTTTCTTCTTCAACAATCACAGCGTCTGAGGTAAGTATATTATTTTGTTATCCTCTGAGGGTTACATGTTTTATCCTTATCATTCGCGTTATTGCGGAACAACTTTTAATCTACCATTTTTTATTTCCCACTTTTTCGGCTTCTTTCGGCTTTTTTATACATATCGGCATATATATCCCTATCATATTATTTTTAGCTATTATTTTTACTACAAACATATAATTTTTACTACATTACGTTAATATGTTTCATTGAATATAAAGTAATTTAATTATACAGCCATGACAAGAGATTCGTAAGTCACATCTATTGATTTTATTTCACAAAAAGTCGTTTCTTTAAATTCCGAACAATTAACAGATTACAAACGCACAGCTAAGAGAAAAAGTAGGGTAGTACGTTTTAGTTATTAACTTTTCATACACGGACAAATAAGTTAAAAAAACTTACTTAGATTGTAAATTGTGACAAAGTTTTTATTCCCACAATGCTGATTCTGGCAGTTTCCATTGCATTCAAGACGGGCTGCTATCTCGAGCTTGTTCATATTGTCCGGCTGTAAACAGTAGCATTTATCAGGAACCGATCCAGCCAGTGGAAAACCAAGTCCTCTGCAATGCTCTAAGCACTCAGTAACACTGATGCCTTTCTTTTCAAAAATTTGGTGGGTAGGAGGTTGACCTTTGAAGCAGTTCATGGACCCATCTGAAAATGTAATAAGAACTGATATCTAATTTGAAACACATACAGGATTGAAATCACTCTTTGAATAAACAGCTTGAAAATTATCTCAAAATTTATTTTATGCTTTAGTTGAATATCGTATGTCGGAGGTATGCACACTAAGAATTTTGTTCCTCATCTACCATAATGCAAGGTTTTTAAGAAAAGCGATGAAGAAATCAAAGATATATGGGTCTAAGACAAAAAAAAAAAACTAGAAAATAGGACAGAAGGTGCATTTGCTGTTTAGAAAGACCTGATCATGTAAAACAGTCTGCCTATATTAAAGATTTAATAAAGATTATCAGCGACTTTAACAGCTAAAGCTTATATTGCAAAAAATATTTGAATAATGTGTGAATGAAAACTGCCTTATATTATTCCTAATAGCATTATATAATGACTCGTAACGGGCGAAACTTGGGGCTTAGTAACTGCAACAGCTAGGGGTTGTTAGCGACATCCATCATCACATACTCAACAACCTCATTGGTAAATTCTCCTTTTGTTCTACATGCCATGATTATCAATTTAATACATATTAGTATAATCTGATGAGCATCCGGTATGTTTTGTCGTTAGTGTAGTAGTGCTGCGCATGCTAACTAATTGATTTACATCAATGTTATTTCTGATGCCTATATTTTTACCTTTAGAATTCGTAATAAAGTTTTTGGAGCATGTATCTTCGGAACGACATGAGAAATATACTTATCATTTTTTTTACTTAGTTTTCTGTCCATTCCAACAAGTTATAAGTAATCTCACAAAGTATATTCATGGAGTACTTGGTTAATCGTATGATACGAAAAGAAAATTGTCTATTCAATTTAACTAGTATTGACCTATGTACCATATTTTTTGCTTGACCATTTTTGCCATTTTTACTATTTTTGTAGTAGTAGATCTGTATGGGACCGCTCTTTGTATATCTGGAACAATTCTGATGAATTCAGAAATTTAAATCACAGGGCGCTTTCCAGCAGTTTTTCTAAATATTCCTGGTGCAGGTTTTGAATCTTTATATACACAGACTGATTTACATCAAAAGCTATACCATTGCAATTAAAAGATAACGATATGCATTTCTTGTCAATTCTAAGAATTTACTGCCCTTTAGACCTCAAATGAAAATTAGAAAGCTTGTTAAAATGTATTAATCTGTAATGCAGATATGAAGATTGAGACTTTGCTTTTATTTATAATTTTATTTCAATAACGCTTTAGAATTTGAAACATTATTATTAACAATATTGTTAAATAAAAAAAAAACAATTTCTAGATTCGAGAATTTTAACAAAATCTGTGAAAGGCAAGCTATTTCAACAGTGCTGGAAAGCTATGAGGTTTACACTATTTCAACAGTATTAGAAATCTATTTAATAAATACCTTAAAGATCGCAAGATTATGCTAAAAATTAAACTGAACAAGTATTGCTTCTACAAGTAGGCCGATCTTCTACTTTAGTTATTTGCAAAAAGGAATCTTCCTACCAAGGTGACAAGTCCACACTGAATCATCAGCTCTAAGTTTCAATATATCAGATGTAGATAAATGGCCAACGTATATAACAGTAACATTATAAATACATCCGTATGGGACGCTATTGTTGTTGACTGAAGACACGGGCACGTCTAAAATAGACCTAAATCACTTTCCTAAAGATGAAAATGGGCGACATTTTTCTGCAACTTACTATTGTAAAAGACGTTACATGATTCTAGCTAAATCGTAAATTACTTGAAGCTAGAACTTACTAGAAATGGAAAGCGACTATTCGCTAAGTCCTGTTGTATCAGTAATAGTTCAACAAGAAGGGCAAAAAACCCTTAAATTGACCCACAGAACAGTTAACAGAAGGCACTGCTCGTGTTCACAAATACCTCATCAGTACTTTTGACAGTAACGCCAAAACAGAACGTGAAATTAAAACTAAATCTAAATTGAATAATCAGTCGAATCTTCATAGAACTATTTAACATAGTTGGGTCTTTGCTAATACCATCGGCGTAGATTCACAGGCAATTACACTCATGTCCTAAAATTAAGAATAATTCGGAGTCACGCGGAAATCGAACTCTAAAATAAATATATCACCTGTAAAATCACTACACACATCTTCAAGAATCCTATGCAAATTTCAGGAAGTGACCAGATGACACCGATGGTACGTCACAATGACGAGAGTGTAAGAGAGTGCTATATAAGGAATACAGGCAAAGAAGTAAAATTATTCGCTGGCGCTTTATAAGCATTTCAGTGCAATAACCGAATAGTTATGACACAAAGAACGCATTTGGATGATTTTTTACGTGATAGAATTATCGACCGTCTGGAAAGTGGGCGTACCCAACTGGAAGTATCAGACGAACTCGGAACTGCCCAGAGTGTCACCTCCAGGCTTTGGCAACGATTCCAAGATGATGGTAATGTGAGTAGACGTTATAGCACAGGTCGCCCCAGAGTTACATCGCCGAATAAGGACCGGTATTTGGCAGTTACTGCCAAAAGAAACAAGCGCAGCACAGTCTCAGACCTGTCTCGTCAGCTCTCTTCAGCCACTGGTACGACAATTTCAAGGCAGACCGTGTACAGACGCTTAGGGCAGATTGGTCCGTATGCTCGTAGACCTGTCAGATGCGTTCCACTTACTGAAACTCACTGTCGCCTGCGGTTAGCCTGGAGTAGAGAGCATGCATTGTGGACACCGTAACAGTGGGCTTGTGTGATGTTTTCCGACGAGTCCAGGTTTTGCTTGCAGTCTGATTCCCGCCGGACTTTCATATGGAGAGCTCCAGGTACTCGTTACCACCAAGAAAATATCATTGAACGACACCGTTTACGGTGGTGCAGGAGTGCTCGTTTGGGGTGGAATTATTCTAGGTTCCAGAACTGACCTGTATGTTCAAATTGGAACCATGACAAGCCAAATCTATCGGCACGTCATTCTGAAACAACGTGTACGTTTGTTTCGGGGCGCCATGAGCGCACAATTTGTGTTTATGGATGACAACGCCCGTCTTCACCGTGCAAACATCGTAAGCGAATGCCTTCAATCGGAGGATATCACCCGTATGGACTGGCCAGCATTCTCACCGAACTTGAATCCAGTAGAGCACGTGTGGGACATGCTTGGCCGACGAGTTGCAGCCCCTCAACCTCCTCCTACATGTCTACCGGAACTTCTGAGAGCATTGCGTTTTGAGTGGTGTAATATCCCCCGAGATCAGATCGATAATTTGATACTCAGCATGCCTAGGCGTTATGCGGACTGTATTGTATCGTCTGGGAGACATACAATGTATTAATAATCATACCAACCATATAATATTGGTTTTTTGTAAATAGATTTTTTTTGTAATTTGCGCCAGAGAGAAAACATCGCTAATTTTTTTAATAATATCAAACCTATTGCATCTTTTTTTGCTCTTTACCTTTTGTTTAATAAATAAGCTTTACAAATAACTTAAAGTTGTTTTGCTTCAAACTCTTCCTTTGCCTGATATTGCATTATCCTTAATTTATGGACATGAGTGTAATATGCACAACCGTACAATAGCAAGCTTTAACTAGCAGCAAAACAACGTAGTCGAAAGGCAAAACATCTTCTGTCAGAAGTAACTTCGACCTCAGCTTAAGTATTAGCTTTCTACCCCACTATGCATAACGCCGGAAACTGAAATCTCCTTCTAGCAAGAAAACGTGAGTTCAAGAAATGAGAGTTTAAAGGAAAGGCTCTTTCCAAAATAAAAATTAACTATTAAGAAAATAAAATAAAGCCCCACAACATATAAATATCAAATTAATATTTCGTTACTTTATTCAGTTTTAAGCAAGAGTGTCATTTACTTTTGTCATTGACAGTAAATCGGCAGAACTCCTTTTTTTAAAAGTTGATTTCTTTAAGTGATTCCATTTATTATACCCACTGAAAGTTTAAGAAACAAGGAACTCATACAAAAGGTTTCATGATGCAAAAGTTTTTTAATGTCTCATATAAAAGGTTTCATGATAAAACTGAAATAAAATTCAAAACTGAATAAGCAATTTACAGTTAAGTACAAACATTAATGTCTAATGAAAAGTCATTTTAGAACAATATTTTTCTTAAATTAATATGCAAAACTCTGCATTTGACCCAATTATGCATTTCCTTCTTCATATCATACATGTCTGAGATGACTTTAGGTTGAAATATAGACTTTAGTTTAAGAAATTCGACCTATCTCTTACTTGCTGGCACCACCCTTTCAGCTAGACATCTTTAAATGCATGTTGCTGAACCAGAAGTGAATATAAGGAGAACCGCTATCACAAATGGCATAACTAGATCTAACTAACTGTTCGGTTGGCAAGAAAGTAGTTTTTGTTTGTACAAATACCGTATATACCCGCGTATAAGTCGATACCGCGTATAAGTCGACCCCCCATTTCGACATAAAAAATTCGTAGAAAATAAGAAACTCGCGTATAAGTCGATCCCCCACTTCCGAAATCGATCGAGAAACTTCGAAAAATTTTTCTTAAGTTCTACATTTATTCAAAATCATCTGAGGGGAAAAAAAGTAAATATACGATAAAAAAAACCTTGGTAAAACAAAATAAAAATCCTTCAACGTCCGATTCATGGTCAGATTCGCCAACCATTTCATAGAACTCTTCTGTCGTCATTGGCTCGTCATCATACATATTTTAAGTCTCGAACTCTGTATTGTTACAATCACTACTAGAGCCTTCGTCGTCATTTTCACTTTCAAAAACAGCATCATCTTCCGTGCCGTCTAGTTCGTTGCTAATACAACATTTTTTAAATGATTTTATAATCATTTCAGAGGGTATTTCGTTCCAAGCATCTTTAACTCACTGAGCAACTAATGTAATATCGGGCTTTTTAATGTTGCCTACCTTTGTAAATGTTGGTCGACCGGAACTAATCCGCTCTGCCCAATATTTTCTAACATTTACTTTGAAGGGCTTATTGAGGGAGGCATCTAGGGGTTGAATGACGAATGTAAATCCTCCCGGAATTACGGCCACTGTCGTTTTTAGGTGTTTTGTCACTTTTGTCACTTCTTCAGAAAAGTGTCCACGAAAAGAATCGTATACTATAAGAGAAGGTTTTTTGAAAGCTGCTCCCGTCTTTTATCCCACACATTTTTAAGCCATTCGACTGTTCCGTTAGCATCCATCCATCCCTTTTCATGGGCGCGAACCAGCACACCTCGCTCGATATTGATCGGTTGTTCGGGGGCCGAAAATTCTTTGGTTTAATCGAAACTTACTCTAGTTAAAGTATGAAACTCTGTAATTAGTTCGTCACATAATTTAAGTCATGAAATTACTTCAAGTAAGTGACTTATTTGATAAGTCGTCCAATTTGAGTGCGGGAAGAAATCAACTGCATTATATAAAGAAATTTTTGAACTTCCGATTCTTTTAATTTTTTATGGCCCCGCATATAAGTCGACCCCCCCACTTTGAATTCTTTTTTTTATTGTCTAAAATATCTCGACTTATACGCGGGTATATACGGTAGATATCGTTACGTCCGCTTTTGATATTCCTCTGCCAATCTTATAATTTTTATCTTTTGAGATTTGGCACTTGACACTTTTATGTTACTACAGAAACAAATTCCGTGCATTTTTGTTTACAACTGCTAGCTTACGGCTAATTTTAACATGAGCTGCAAAAATAAATATGTTAGACATATTTATTTTACTTTTTTATTTTCTTAAAGGCTGAATGAGACTGAGGCTCACAAACAATTACATGAAGTTTATAGTGTTGGTTGCTTAACAAAGCGCATGGGTTAAAAATGGTTTAAAAAATTTCATTCTGGAGATTTTTCACTTGAAGATGACCAGCTTTCTTGACGACCTCTTGAAATTAACGATAACAAAATTAAATCCATAATTGAATTTAATCATCAATTAACTGAGCGACAGATTGAAAAGTGTTAAATGTATCCCACACAAAACTGAAATTCGCATAATATGCCTTGAACTCGTCAAGCAGCTCAATATGCGAGTTCCTTGTGTATTGGAAGAAATTCACTTAAGACAACAAATTAATATTTGCGTCACGCATTTCAAATGTACCGCAATCGATCTTTTTTTAAAACAAATTATCAATGTTGATGAGAAATGGATCGTCTACAATAACATTAATAGAAAAAGATTATAGTCCAACCATGATGAATCAGCAGAAATACGGTAGGTGTTTCAAAATTTCTTGTCCTCCAAATTTATATTGAAATTCTGTTAATATACGTTTTGCTACAGGAAATCTTTCATTACTGTTTAACACTGGTATATTTTTGAATACTAGATGGAGTTATAGGGACGTCATTTTTCACCCATAGCTTTTTACCCGATGGAGGATCAGTTTATACAGGATCGCATTTGTAGAAAGATCTAGTGTCATTCTGCTCAAAGCGCATTTCCAGAGTAAATCTAGTTATCACTGTGCAGAATTTATTGTCAAAACTATCTCGATATCCCGATGCGTGCTAAGGAAATACTTGTCAGAATGTACATTGCGCAAAAAAAACAAGGGACAGTTCTATGTCCCCCGTTCTACTGGGCTGATTGACGAAATTCAACTTGCGTTTTTTTATGTCTCTCAAGAGCGACTTAGGATATGTTTTAGATTTATATATAGCATTGTTCTAATATAACAAAATTTCTATTCGTAAAAAGCAATATAAAGTAAAAAATTAATTATAGAAATAAGTTTAAAAGAAATTATAAATAATTTATATTGCTGAGAACTAATCTACAGTATCATTTAAATTCTGAGAACATAAGTAAATCAAGTGCAAGTATCAAATACAAAATTGTAATTAATTTTTTTTAAATCCTAAAAATAAAAAAAATATGCATAAGTGAATAATTGATGAGCTGGGGTAGAGGACAGACTTATCAAGGAGACGTTGCTCTTAAACCTAACTCTTCAATTATTCAATTCGTGTTTCGTCATTTATGTAGGCAAGTGTAAAATTCAAAATTAAAAGTAAAACCAAAAGACGTGACCTACCAAAAGCAATTCAAACAAGTGGAACTTTTAGAAAAGTACAAATCAAAGCCAATACAAAACAATACCCTTCATAATACCAATTGTTTAGAAAACCAATTTAATTTAGAAACTCTTGCCCACAAAAATCTTCACCGACACGAGTATGCATATAAACAAAAAAGATACAGAAAATATTAACATACTAAAAATAAACTAGAAACTAAATTAAATAATACTAAAATAATATAATAAAGGCAAGTAAAAAGTAAGTTTTAAATTAAATTAATTAATTTACCATTATTTCTATTGGAGTGTGGACAAGTAGCAAGTCAAATTAAGTGATGTAAAGTAATGTTCCTTCTATTTATAAAAGAGGGCACTAGTAAAAGGTAAAGTTGAGTGATAAGCTGCTGTATGCAAGAACCATTTAAAAAACTATTTAAAATTATGCTGCAAACTATATGTAATGTAAAATGTGTGTTCTGTAGGTAAAAATATTTTAAATTTAACTGTGTAGTAATGTAAAAATGTGTGTAAAAATGTGTAAAAATTGTGAAAAAAGAAAATGTTGTAATGTGAAAAATGGTTGCAAATTACTAAGGACTGTAAAAACATTTTTTGTAAACTTAATTTAGGAAGTATTTTTGAATTTTAATTTAGAAAAATTAAAAAAATTAAACTTTTTTTATGAAAATAAAAAGTAGTGTAATATTTAATTATATTAAAACTAAATTTAAGATGTGTAGTAAAACTTACTAAATACTGGCCAAAAAGTTAAGGAAAAGGAGAAAATGATTAAACTTTTCACTCAATTCGGGCTATAATTGAGCAATGGCGCAAGAGAATTATTTAAATTTAATTTAACTTTACTATATTCTTTTGAAACAATATTGTTCTAACATAGGTATTTTGACACAAAATCGGACTTTTTCTGAAATGACATACCAATATTTTTATATATCTCGATTCTACGAGACTCAAATTACGCCAAACTGCCAAGTTTTGTAAAAATCGCATGAGTAGTTTTTAAAAAATTAGAGCTCAAAATTTTAGCTCTTCAATGTTAATTAAATTTAGTATGTATTTATTAATATCTCTTTTTTCAATTACGCTTACTTGATTCCTTTTTTCACAGTTCAAAATTTAGGTTCATTCCAAATAAAATTCGCCCATTTTTTATGATTTATTTTTAAAATTTTTATTTTTAATAATTTTTATAAATTTTTTAAAAACAATTTTAAATTATAACCTATAAAATTTTTAGCATCATTTTAAGGTATATGTATTTTCTAAGCATACCTGCGAAAAATTAGAGCTTTTTATTCAAAATTTCCGAAGATATACGTGAATTTATGTATTGGCATCTTTTGAAATTTGGCATATTTGTTGAAAGCGATAATAACATCTAATGTGGTTTACGCACTTTGTTAAAATTATTTGAAAGTAGGAACGATGTGACTTTTTTCCCGCTCCTGCACAATGGAAGGGAAAGGAAAATAGGTTGCCATATATTAAGAAGTTCGTCAAGTGAATTGTTCTTGGCGCAAACTGAAAAAAATGCGCCAAGCTAAATTTTTTTAATTTCTCCGTAAATTGCGCACCAAATTTTACAAAATTTAAATTTAATATTTGGGTATAATTTGAGTCGTAGAATCGAAATATGGAAACAAATTGTTATGTTATTTCAGAAAAATACCCATTTTGTGTCAAAATACCTATGTTAGAACAATGCTATATATAAAGCTAATATACATCCTAAATCGCGCTTTCGAGATATGGAAAAACGCGATTTGAATTTCGTCAGGCGGCTCAGTAGAATGGGATATATAGAAGTGTCCCCTCCCTTATTTTAATTATTATTTTTATTATTATTATTTTTTTTTTAGTTTATTTTCTGAATTTTTAGGTTATATTGATTTAGACTATATTATTGTACAAAATCCTTGCATATTGTCCCGACTTTGCATCATCGAATTATCATCTATCTTCAATTTTACGAAACTTCTTAAATGGTAAAAAATTTTTGTAATAATTATGACCCCAAATCCCATTCGGTTGAACTTTATTGCTGAGAGAAATCAGAAGTTCTATGAGAGCCGAATGATGATAAGACAGATAAGAAAAAGTCATCGAACATAATAGAAGGTATTTGACTGATAAAAGTTTATTTTATTTCATGCTAGAAAACCTAAATTACTTTTAGTACCAACCCTAATATTACAAATATTAAATTTGCTTCATTCATAGGTTTATTTAGGACATATTTTATTTTCCAAGTTCTTACAAGATCGTGTAACATATAATGACATTTTTAATGTATTTAAAACTGTCTAAACTAAATTTACAGAAAGCATTAAAATAAAGCTTCGAAACAAAAAAAAAAGTACTATTTTTATTGACATTTGGATATGAATATAAGGAAAGTTAATCACTCACTTTCCTCCAGATCTTTCCTGCAGATAAAAAGAGCCCTGTTGCTGCATATTTCATCTCTCCACTTGTAACCGTTGCTGCCATCGAGTAGTGTGCACCTTTCATAGACAGAGTTGGGCTGGGTGGGCATCCAGTTACGAAAACTGGACACACTTCCATCGATCCATCTGTACGCTTTGTTGTCAGTCGGGTCATATTGGTACAAGCCAATCAGCCATCGAACACGGGAAAAGGAGGAGCCCATTCCTTGAATGGTCTGCCAAAGGAATATCATCGTTTGAATATTATTAACAGTTTTGAAATAACTGATAAATAAAAAAAAAGAGCTGAGAAGTGCTATGATTCCCTAGTTGTATGAAATGTTGTATACAGTGGTACCTTGGTTATACATCTGCTCTGAGATACATCCAACTTCGTTTACGTCCTATTTGGACATCATGAAAATGCTTATGGTTTGGAATACAGCATATTTGTTTGGAATACGACTCCAGTTCGCTGAATCACGACCAATGCGAGTATTGACCTAGTTTACCTCTTTCAAGACAATGCTACAACTGGCCACAGTGTCGTAGCATTGTCATGAAAGTTGCTACTTCAGTAAACAAGTTGCGTTATAAATTGCGTCCAGAATTTTCATGTGCTTTTGTGTTTCTTCCGGTATGAGTTTTGAAATACGTTAGCAAAGTGTTCTAAGAAAGTTAATGGTAAGATACCAGGAGCG
The DNA here is from genome assembly GCA_000611955.2 of Stegodyphus mimosarum. NCBI lineage: Eukaryota > Metazoa > Arthropoda > Arachnida > Araneae > Eresidae > Stegodyphus > Stegodyphus mimosarum. Next base: position 212,121 of record KK118377.1, on the reverse strand, counting down.
AAGAAAATGTTTAGGATCAGCATGAAGGTGAAAAAAGTGTTAAAAAATATGACGATGGCATTCATATCGAGATTTGGCTATTGCATACCGCATGCCGAGAATTACGATATCTGTGGTTGTGAAAAACAAAGAAGCCATTATATTGGCCAACAATGCAAACAGGGTAAAATCCATTACTGGAGCATGTTGAAAAACTACTTTTCATCCGCATAACAGAAAAACATTTAAGAACAGTATTTCATTTATGTATGGTATATACACTCACTTCCAAAAGTTAAGCACGAAGATGAAAAATGCAAAAAAAATCAACAAATACTGCTTTGATTGACACAAAATTTTGCAGGAAAGTAGCATATATATTTATGCATAAAACAACATCAATAATTCTATACAGAAATGAAAACAATATTACATTTTTGTAAGTTATCAGATAATGACATACTGGAGACTTGAACAGAATTATGTATAAAGTGAAAATAAAGAGCATAAAGTAAAAAAAAGGACATAATAGGGTACATGATCCCCCCTCATCTGTATACAAAGTTTACACCTTGTGACCATGCTTTCAATTAGGTGGTTAACCACCGCAGAATTAAGCAATCGCCATTCTTCTTGTAGAGCAGTTTTCAGCTCAATAAGTGGCTGGAGGTGGGAAATGTGAAGATACAGCACGGCCGAGAGCATCCCAAAGATTTTCAATGGGATTAAGGTCGGGCGAATAGGCTGGCCACGCCATACGCGCAATCCCTTCTCTCTCCAGGTAGTCATCGACGATGTCAACTCTATGGAAACGTGTGTTACTGTCCATTAAAACAAACGTAGGGCCAACTGCTGCAGCGTACAATCTCACAATAGGTTCTAGGACTTCATCTCGATACCGGACAGCCGTCAAAGAACCCGGTTTAAAGATGTGCAGGTCGGTGCGATATCCTAATTAAATCCCTGCCGACAGCATAATACGAGGCACGTCCAGAAAGTAAGTTCCGTTTCAATTTATCTCCGCTGCAGCTCTGCGATCGCAGTTCCGCACATGCGCAGTAGACGCTCTGTATCAAGGAGAAGAAACGCGCGCCATTTGGAGATCGCTGTCAGTCACGTACGCTTTGTTGTGCTTGTTTACAATGTCGGTGTTGATTGAAAATCCCGCCGCTTGTGAAATCAGATCTGTGATTCGTTTTCTGAATGCGAGGAAAGTGAAACCTAGTGAAATTTATCGGCAAATTTGCGATGTTTACGGACCAAAAGCGATGAGTGATTCAATGGTGAGAAGATGGGTCCGAAAGTTCAATGACGGACGTAGTGATGCGCACGATGAAGAACGAAGTGGGCGTCCATCTTTGGTTACAGAAGAACTGGTTCACGCGATTGATGACAAGATCCATGAAAACCGAAGGTTTACAATTAGTGCTCTCGCTATGGAATTTCCCCAAATTTCACGATCACTAATGCATGAAATTGTTACCGAAAAACTGAAATTTCGTAAACTTTGCTCACGTTGGGTACCAAAGATTCTTACTGAGCAACACAAAACAAAACGGATGGGTAGTGCACTTCAGTTTTTGACCCGTTATGCTGAAAGCGGTGAAGAATTTCTGACACAGATAGTCACAGGAGATGAAACTTGGGTTTCTTACGACACCCCTGAAAGTAAGCGGCAATCAATGGAATGGAGGCACACTTCATCCCCAGCAAAGGTTAAGCCGAAGCAAATCTTGACACCTCGAAAAATGATGTGCACAGTGTTCTGGGACTGGAAAGGCATCTTACTCATTAATTTCTTACCGCGTGGTCAAACAATCAGAGCAGATGCTTATTGCGAGACACTTCGGAAATTGCGCCGTGCAATTCAGAATAAGCGCCGAGGATTGCTGTCAAAAGGTGTTGTTTTTCTTCACGACAACGCACGACCACACACTGCAAATGTGACGAAAAACCTCCTACAGGGATTTGGCTGGGACGTGTTTGACCATCCTCCGTACAGCCCTGACCTCGCTCCTAGCGACTTTCATCTGTTCTTACATCTTAAGTCTTTCCTTGGCGGTCAACACTTTAACAATGACGACGAGCTGAAAGAAACTGTTTCCAACTGGTTGAAGACACAGGCGGCAAATTTCTATGAAGAAGGTATACAAAAACTTGTGCCACGCTATGACAAATGCCTGCAATATTTCGGCAGTTATGTGGAAAAGTAGTTTAAGAGTTGTTGAATTTTGTGCAATAAATAACTTTTCTGTAGCTGTACACAATTTACTTTTATTACCAAACGGAACTTACTTTCTGGACGTACATTGTACTTCCGTCTCGGAATGCGTGATGTTTGGTGAAGTTTTGGGACTGAGTGCGTGTTCGTTGTTCACGCCATATCCTTATACGCTTGTCATCTGGCTCCAGAGCAAATCTTGACTCATTAGTAAACATGACATTGCCCCAGTCAGACACATTTCAGTTGTCATGTTCCCGGCACCACTGTCATCGTGCCCCTCTTGATTGGACGGATAGAGGAACACAAACTCGAGGTACCCGGGCGCACAGTCCACTCATATGTAATCTTCGACGTACAGTAGTTGCAGATATCGCCTTACCAATGGACGCTGTAACCATAGATGTCTCACGTGTGGAGGTCGCTCAGCGATTTCGCTTGGCTACAATAGCAATATATCGATCTTCCGCGGGGTTTGTAACCTTTGGGCGACCGGCTACGGGCCTTCGGACAACTGTCTGCGCGGTTTGGAATTGTTTCCATAAACGTGAAATTACAGAATGATGAACGCCGCAGAAAAGAGCAACATCCGTGATCGACTGTCCAGCTTGAATGCGCCGCACAGCATGCCAGCGCTCAGAACCTTCCGTTCGTCTTCTGGAAGTCATAGAAACACGTATGTCTTCAAAAAAAATTGTACGAAAGTTTTAAGCACCTTCTATCAGCACTTACAATCAACTTCTGTAACCCTTCATAAAGCTGGCTTCTTATAAGACTGCCTTTTTTTGCATTACTCTTGACATGCTCGAATGAAGGACTATGTTATTCAAAATTTGATGAAATGTAGGTACCTTTTTTTTTCACAATCCGAGAAACATATACACACTCATGCAGATTCTCCACCATTTAGTTTCTTTAAATATAATACAGGGCGATAATATTTGGTAGCAACAATCTGAAAAACGTGATTCAGACATTTATAGTGATTGAACGCAAAATGCCATTTCGAAATAGCACTTCTTTCTCCCTTAATTTGAATAAAAGCGCTCTAACTGATTAACATTCTGACAGGAAAGCGTGGGTGAAAAGGAAACTTGCTTCAACAAAAATGAGCTATTAGGAAAAATAAATTAATCTCCTCAAGGTCACCAAAGAAATGTGGATGAATTTTTGCAGAAAAGGAAAGAGCAGGAACAGGAAGTTTTCTGTATTGTAATAATTAAATGTGTAACAGAGATTTAGCTTTTTTTTTTTTTATTTTCCAGGGGTAGCTTTAACGAATTTTTGATTAACAAACTCAAAGATTTCAAAGCGAGCAATGGCAACACTGTACGAAAAAAAAACATTTTTATCTCTAGACCGCCAGACTGTGTATCGGAAATTCTAAAGATATGCTGTTTTTAAATATTTTGTTATATTGCTGTTGAATTGAATTTTATGCGTTTTAAGTGGAAAGAATATGTTATTGTTGCGTGCCTACGGGTTGGTTATGTATTGAATGCACAAGTTGTTAAAAAGTTAACAAAAATTTATTCTTTCCTCAAGAAATAAATCAAAATGCTGAAATATTTCTTCAGAGATATTAGTACAATATCACAATATCTCAAACATTAAACAGAATTTATTAGACAGATAAAGAGTTCATTAAACAGAATTCACAAAACAGATAAAGTTAATCCAATCTCACAGCGAATTCGCTACAATCAATCACACCATTAAGTAAACAAACAGCAGTTTGCTTTAAACAGCTACAACTACAACTGAGATGAGGTGTTTCAATTCGGCTTTTATAAGATTTATTAATTATTTACTAGAACAATCTCGATTTTTCTAGATTTTCTGGATGGCAACAGTAATTACAAGATATTTAATTATTAAATATTAAATGCACGCGCTCTTTTCTTTTCTTTTTTTTTCCGACGTAGCTTTCTCTTCAAAAATCGTCTGTGTTGCACGGAAAATATAAAGCAATTTTAATTAGAATTCTAAATAAATAGCCAAATAAATGTCAAATCCGTAATAATATTTAATAAATAAAGGTAACACACAAAACGTTAAAAACACTATCTGAAAGCTTTCAAATTTTCTTTTCCTTCTTTTAATTTTATTTTTAATTCTTTCTATTTAACTTTAATTCTTTCATAGTAATGCTATATTATAACTCGATTTTCTTTGTGTAATAATTGCGACAAGTATACTTGAATTTATTTGCTTGCATAAAAGCTGATATTTTGAAGGAAGTTTAGCGCAAGCATGATAGTGGTATCGCATGTATAATAGCATTCTTAACTACACTCATGTCCATAATTAAGGATAATGCAAAATCAGGCAAAGGAAGATTTAGAAGCAAAACAAAGTTGACTTATTTGTAAAGCATATTTATTAAACAAAAGGTAAAGAGCAAAAAAAGATGCTATATGTTTGATATTATTAAAAAAATTAGCGATTTTTTCTCCCTGGAGCAAATTAAAAAAAAACTATTTACAAAAAACCAATATTACATGGTTCATGTGATTGTTAATACATTGTATGTCTCCCAGACGATGCAATACAGTCCGTACAACGCCTAGGCATGCTGAGTATCAAATTATCGATCTGATCTTGGGGGATATTACACCACTCAAAGAGCAATGCTCTCCGAAGTTCCGGTAGACATGTAGGAGGAGGTTGACGGGCTGCAACTCGTCGGCCAAGCATGTCCCACATGTGCTCTACTGGAGTCAAGTCCGGTGAGAATGCTGGCCAGTCCATATGGGTGATATCCTCCGATTGAAGGCATTCGTTTACGATGTTTGCACGCTGAGGACGGGCGTTGTCATCCATAAACACAAATTGTGCGCCCATGGCGCCCCGAAACAAACGTACATGTTGTTCCAGAATGACGTCCCGATAGATTTGGCTTGTCGTGGTTCTAATTTGAACATGCAGGTCAGTTCTGGAACCTAGAATAATTCCACCCCAAACGAGCACTCCTGCACCACCGTAGCGGTGTCGTTCAGTGATGTTTTCTTGGTGGTAACGGGTACTTGGAGCTCTCCATATGAAAGTCCGGCGAGAATCAGACTGCAAGCTAAACCTGGACTCGTCGGAAAACATCACACAAGCCCACCGTTGCGGTGTCCACAATGCATGCTCTCTACTCCAGGCTAACCGCAGGCGACAGTGAGTTGCAGTTAGTGGAACGCATCTCACAGGTCTACGAGCATATAGACCAATCTACCCGAAGCGTCTGTACACGGTCTGCCTGGAAATTGTCGTACCAGTGGCTGAAGAGAGAGGACGAGACAGGTCTGGGGCTGTGTTCCGCCTGTTTCTTTCGGCAGTAACTGCCAAATACCGGTCCTCATTCGGCGTTGTAACTCTGGGGCGACCTGTGCTGTAACGTCTACTCACATTACCGTCATCTTGGAATCGTTGCCAAAGCCTGGAGATGACACTCTGGGCAATTCCAAGTTCGTCTGATACTTCTTGGGTACGATATTCTACCACGTAAAAAATCATCCAAATGCGTCCTTTGTGTCATAACTATTCGGTTATTGCACTAAAATGCTTATAAAGCGCCTGTGAACAATTTTACTTCTTTGTCTGTATTCCTTATATATCACTCTCTTACACTCTCGTCATTGTGACGTACCATCGGTGTCATCTGGTTACTTCCTGAAATTTGCATATGATTCTTGAAGATGTGTGTAATGATTTTACAGGTGATATATTTCCGTGTGGTTCCGAATTATCCTTAATTTATGGACATGATTGTATTTAGTTGAATGCCGTTATTTAAATGCACAATATCATACTACTGTTCCTAATAAATAATGATATCTTACTTTCTCATTATGGCGTAGTTTTATTATAGCCTTATGAGAAGAAAATTTGTTTGATGCTGCTGAACGTTTCACAATATAGTATTCGTTTGTTCTACACTTCGTTAAACCAAGGCATATAAAAGTGTGAATCATATTTACATTTATTAAAATAATATTTCGCTTTCTTATTCCTATGATCGTATAAATATCTTTTCCTAAAATGACTTTTTAATATAATACTGGCATTTATTTATAGCACGGATGATATTCCTTCTTTAATAATGTGGTTCAAGCTAAGTACAAAGTTCTGCACATGGCTTGGAAAAAATTTGCAATAGCTTTATTTGATCAGCTCGACCACTTTGTTATCAAATATTCACATGATGTTACATTAATTTGAGCATTTTAAAAAGGATGAAAAAGCAACGGTTGGAGTATCAGAATGCAGTTTATCCACAGAAAGGCCGACATGTGTTATTTTTGTTACGTAAGTTATATATTTACCAATAGATCGTGCCAGACCGATAAACCCTTAAGTCCCTGAAATTGCACAATTTTAAATATTTTAATGCAACTGAGAGGTCATGATGAAATGCTATATTATTAGTAACAATATAATATGTTTTAGAACGCAAATGTATAAATAGTATGTATTATTCATTTTTAGCCCAAATGGGCTTTAATCCAGAATGGCTATTTAAGCGAATATTTAGGAAGGTGCTTTACTACGTGTTATGCCTGCTTAAGAGCCACGTTGTTACTTTGACTTAATAGCAATTCGATTTTGTGGAGTTGAGTGCTTCTAGCCATTAGGCTTGTTCCGCCGGCTTCTACGAGTCAGAGCCTTCTGCACGATTAAATTATCCTATAAGCCGTTAGTCTAGTTCAATTACTCTTTATTTTAAGTTCAACAGTAATTGTTTAAGTTAAGCCAGAATTTTTGGCTTATGTAAACCCAAGCAGGGTCGGCTGTGAAATTCTTTGTGATTGAATAAAAGGTTATTTACACCCTTCTTCTGACTTTGCCTGTATCCTAAGACCCCCAGGATAATTCCTCTACAGTCTTTCTACACGTTTCTCTACAGTCTTAGGTCGTTAGTTTATGTTTCCAAAAAATACGAGACTCTATAACCTTTATAGGAAAGCTCATCTCCCAAAAAAGGTGTTTTTTTATGTTGTTTCATAATGCAAACAGTATAATTATACTCGTATTATACTACAAAATACTACAGTATAATTCTATTACGCTATGAAATTCCTAGTATGTATAATATTACAAAGCATAGCTAATTACTGATAATGAATTACACATTACACAATTATACGCTACTAATTTTATAGAGTAATTAGTTTACACCACAAAATTGGTAACATATAACAAAATATTAATTATTATTATTATTATTACAGTATAATTATATTACATTACAAAATTAATAGCATAGTATAGTGAAATATATAGCGAAAAGCCATGAACATAAAACTGTGCACAATAATATTAAATATGCTAAATATAATATCTGATCCCCACTAGGGCAACAGTGGTACACATTTTGAAAACCTTTATTTCGGACAGCGGTACTGAACCTGTGGTATGCGTACCTGTGGGGGGTACGTGATAGCATAATCAGCAGAACACGAAATAATTCTTAGTAATGGCGGGAAATGGCAAAGTATTTCTTTCAATAAACGCTGATAAAATCAAATTGTTAAAAAAAAAAAACTTAAATCTGATATTGCTTGGGCAAAAAAATCAATCGGAAATGCGTTTAAAAGCAATATATTCAACTCAGTTTTTTAGTTTTGTGTATTAAAATAAAAGCATGGCAAGATACACTGCGAAAACACTGAAACAGTATTTATCGTGTTATAGGTTCTTAAGGAAAATTTCAGGATTACTCAATGGTTATTGCCTATCTCACGGAAGAAGAAATCCGAATGTCTCATTAGAAGTACGCGAAATAATTAAAGAGTATGCGAAATAATTAAGTCTCGTTAGGAGCAGGCGGAAACAAAAAGAGTGGGAACCACAGATTTAAGGTATGTTTGTTATAAATTGATACTTCTTTTATACTGCAGTAATATGAAACTAGCAATATAAACCACGTATGAAAGATACGTATTTTATATATTTCCAACTTAGCACTAATTTCGTCAATAAAAGAATTTTTTATTACTATGGGTGTTCAGTCAAGCACCACAAAATTAAAAAAGGAATATGCAGCGTTTTTGAAGGAAAAGTTTCAACAGAAAGGGAAGGAAATTCAACAGATGTACACAAAAGTAAGACTTGTGTCTTAATGTATGTACAAAAAACAGAATTTTCTAAATTCAGATTCTGTTAAGGAAATTCTTACCTTGATAATAAAGCCTTGTTCTTGGCTGTTTCTGATGCTTGCTAGAAAGCCGCCCATTTTGTAGCAAATTTCTTGTGCGTCTTCGAATTTTTGTTGATTGTTGTCTGCGAACATGAAGCATACATTTCGAAATGTTCGCCAAGGCCTCCATTTTTTAA
>KK118377.1:192602-203590 GCA_000611955.2 Stegodyphus mimosarum | reverse complement strand
GGAAAAATGGAAAATATTTTTGATTATCAACTTAAAAATGAAGTATGTTTTTTATTTCTCTCAGCAAAATTTTTAAATTAATTGCATGAATTATGTAACATTTTGTTTTAATTAATCGGTTATTCCATTATTTTGGCTATTATGTACTTCTACGTTTCGTCTGTTTCCACCACAGTGCAAATAAGTTTGAAGTACACATAAAAATTATTTACAAAGTTTATCAAATAGCGTTTGGCAGCTTAGGCTGCTTGTTACTCTACTCAGAATATTGTCTGTTTGCATTAGCATCATGTGACTCTTGGCAAATGATTAGTAGGAACAGGGAAGGAGTTAAATTTAAATTAAGTTTTATTTATATCGTGAACTATATTCGATTTAATTTTGTTGAGTATATGTTTTCTTATTCGCAAGCTAACATACGTTTATTGAGGTAAATTTATGTTTGTGTAACAGCGAAGTTCCCTTATTTTACTGAGCTCGAATGTTTCGTTTAATAACTTAATCATAAATTATTTAGAATTTGGCTGATGCAAGCGTATTCCGTTTTTGCCCTAAGCAATAAAAATCCCCATAACGTTATTAAATAATGCTGTTTTGTGAGATTTTGAATTTTGGTTTTCTTATTCTTATTATAAGAAAACAAAGAATTATTTTTATTTGAGTCTTCTATGCCTGATTCGAGATTCTTTAGTAGATTAAAGCTTCTGTAACAAACCCGGCTTGATTTGCCAAGCCCAATACATCATTTCCCAACCACCTGTCCCTTCCGATCTAAGTGCTTGCTAAATTATTTAACCATTTCCCTTCACGTAAAAAGGATAACAGCAAGAATAATAATAACAGATAATAGTAAGAATGTTAATGCGACAAAATGAAATAGATACAAAACAAACTAAGATAAATACAGAGAGGTTTGTATCCGCCTGGTCTCGGAAATGCAGCAAAAGAAAATAAATGCAAGGGAAATGCCTAGATTTATATTGTTTGCGTCTTAAATGCCAGTATGATGGTCTTGTTATATAAAGAATATTCTTGAAAGATTATCCTTGGTATATAATTTGCAACTACCTATAAAACCTGATGGTTTTAGCATACTGCTAAAAGAGCTTTCCTGTGATTTCTGTTGTGAAGATCTTCATTGTCTGTAAGCATTCTTCAGTAGCATAGAATAAACCAATGAATTTGTACCGCCTTTTCTTATATAATAAATCACATTATGCGTTGAGGGAGCTGTTCATAAAGAAAGATTATAGTCTTGGTTGAGTTAAGCTTAATCTGTGAGAAGTATGGTTAAGTTATGCTTCTTCTGTAAGAAGAGGCACTATGTTCATTATATGAAAGCCATGGCTACATGCATTCCTAAAAATCTTTACATACTCAAGCAGGTTGACGAACCTGTAATTCTCAGCTCTTAAAATATGACTGTGGAATACATACAGATGTGCATACACTTCGAAACTAAGCTCTTCCAGCTTCATGGACGGGATTACAATGCTTGGCAGTACTTCTCCAAATGTATTCGTTAATTATACTCTCTAGACTAAAACGAGACTCAAAGAAATAGTACATTATTTCATCATTGTTGGATCCAGTCTAGGTGTTCAGATACTGTGTTCTATATAGGAGTCATGCTATGCTCCGATGCAATGGAACCTCATGGTAAATGATTTATTGGGGACAAAAATTAATGGTAACATAGATTTGGCTGTTATGCCAACGATCTCCCGGTCCTCATTGATAGTGCTTCACTTGAGAGAAACTGAAAAGACTTAGAGAATTCGAAAATGTTTTAGAGATAAGAGCTTAAGTTCAATATTGAGAAAACTTATGAAACCTTTTTTCAGTTAAGTGGCCAAAATACAAGACTACCGAACTACTTAAGTACAAAAAGCAAGATATTCAGTCTAAGAAAGAGATAAAATAGCTTGGTGTGTAAGGTATTTCTCCTGCCTTCTTAGGATGCCTTCGTGGTGTAATGGCCAGCACATTCGGCACGTATTCGAGAGATCTGAGATTCGAGTTCCGGCGAGGACACTACTGATTTTTCATGTGTCCTGCTTCGAAATAACCTGATGTCTCTATAGGTGCAATAACTGATTCGGTTTTGAACTTTATAATGTACTTTAAGTTAGTACACATAAAGACCGAAGACATCTTAAATTATTATAGAAAGACTTTGCTAGAGAAGCTATTGCTATTAAATATGCCACTCGGTGGACAATATATGGAAACACCTTTTTAACCTTTATTATGTACGGGGGAAGGTTATAAATAAGAGGAATTAAATACTGCTTTTGACAAAATGTTTTAGAACAGACTCCGGGAAACTGGCTGGTATATTCACTGGTGTGTCTCCTTTCTCAGAATATTTTTTACTAATGACAGGAATTGCCGATTTTAAGACTTATGACGATAATACCGTGACCGCTGCGCCATCCAAAAATTTGATTTAAGTAAAATCCATTCAGCTTATAAGCTGAGTGGATTTTACTATTTTTATATTTTTTACTATTATACTAATTTTACATTTTTTACAATTATACTAATTTTTTACTATTTTACTATTTTTATATTTTTTACTATCATACTAATTTTACATTTTTTACAATTATACTAATTTTTTACTATTTTTATATTTTTTACTTATTATACTAATTTTTTACTATTATACTAACTTTATAAGGTATTACTTCCACCTTCTTAGCATGCCTTCGTGGTGTAATTCTAAGCATACTAGACGCATGTTCGAGAGGTCCGTGGTTCGAGTTCCGGCGAGGGCACTGCTCATTTTTCATCTCTCCTGCTTTAAAAAAAATACCTTATATCTCTACAAGCTAACAGGATTTTTATCCCATTTTCAGAAGAGTGCTCCTAAAATGGATGAAATCGACATATATATATCAAACGGGACAGGAATGGAAGACAGCAATTGCCCTTGCATCTCTCGTTTATTAGGATGGAGTAGAAATTATAAGGGAAAAATATATACTAAATTCGTTCAATTCGACTTTTCACTCAGAAGCTACTGCTCTGCTAACGTCATTGTTTAAATTTAAAAGGACACTTCATGGTGGACATTTGTTATACACTCCGACTGTCCCAATGCTTTGCAAGTTCTCTGAAACGTGACCCAGCAAACGAACTATTAATACAGATTAAGAATCTTTATCAGGAACTGATTAAGAAACATGAAATTATATTTAACAAGATGAGGGCACACTTGGGTCATGACTGCAATGAAAGGACGGATACGCTAGCAAAAGAAGCTACAGAACAGATAGATATTTATATTATTGATCTGCAGGTGTCATTAAAAAAACGGTGACACTAACAAATAAATATATAACTGAAAAATGGATCCCCAACTGGAAAGATTCAGAAAAAAAGGGTGTATGAAGTAGGTAAAACCGAAAAAATGATTAATGTGTCATGATTTTGACTGCCATGAGATTTTAAGAACAAAGGCAGATTGTCTTCATAGTTAACGAAATACAAGCTCCAAGACTGTTATCTCTGAGGAAAATGTAAAGTTATTGGAAACGGACAGCACCACACGAAGATCTGTACACTACACGTGAAGTTTTTAAGCAAAATGGAATTTTTAATGCTAAATTTGTTTTAAGGATTATTGAATAGTGAGAAGGTTTTACAAAAGACTGATGGAACTTGTAGGGTTTCTTACTTTTATTCTGTTGGATTAAGTGTCGAGGAACCTAGTCAACTGCTAAGCGAATAACCGCTCATGTACAAGAACAGAAACGTAAAGTCAAGAAGAGTTAATTGCCCTTCATTTGCTCAACATAAGATTAACAGTTGGCCCCTTTCTCTCTAGAACAAAGCTTCCACTTAAGCTTAAACTCAAAATCTAAGGAATAAGAACTAACTAATTACTAACTGAAGAGATTTAGCCGAAGCTAACACAATTCTAAACTAGTTGGCCAGAAATATTAAATTAGCCAGCGAAGCTATCAAAAGGCACTTAAAACGGCCGAGCGTAGTAACAGCTTAGAGAGACGTAACCCAAAGACAAACGCGTGCTATTTAGGAATCCTAACTCTTTCTGGCGAAGTCAGTGGAACTTGACTTAAATACTGTTCTACTACTAATCATTTGTATTTAATGGGATTCTGAAAACTCATTCTGGTAAGGATTTGTAAGCTGAAACTAGGAAGGAAAGGAAAGAAGCATAAACTTAAAATAACTGTTATTAAATTAAAATATACTTTACAAACTGATAAACAATCGTTTTGTTTTCTATGTGCTTTGGGAGTTTCAACAACTGTGAATAATAATTATTTATTATTTAAATGAAGGCTTTTTAGGGAAATTAATTTTTTTAGTTAAGATTTCCTAGAAACATTTAAATAAAACTTTCCTTAGAAATAAAAATTCGTTGAAGAATATTTCATCGCATTTGTTCTAGGAATTTCGTGAATGTTGCATTTATTCATGACTAGATTTACTCAATTTATATTTTAGACAGAATAAAATTCTTTCATAAATAATATATTCTTTTATAAGTTTTCCAATGAAATTTAATTATGGTAAATATATGTGGTAAAAATGTCAAATTCATTGAATTGAAACTGCTTTTATTTACTATAAGGAAAACGTTTTTGCTATGATGACATAAATACCAAAATATGTAAAGAAGTTCCCTATGATTTCCGCTTGCTTGTTAATTAAAGATGAGAAATTTGATTATATTAAAAGCTACCATTATTTCCAGATTATTCTATAATTAAGAAATCTTCGTATAACATAATCGTTTTTGTTAATACAACAGGTTGAACTCACCAACTAAAGCTACGTATGTTAATATTGCAAAAACCCAGAGGATTTTCTTCTTATGATGATCAAATTCTACTCTAATCTGAAAAATAGAAAAATGTTTAGGGTGAAATCTTGGCAACACTAATAAAAAAGTTCTGATTCAGAACTAATAATAATAAATAATTCAAAAATACTAATAAATTCAAAAATACTAGAAAAAAGGAAAGCATTGTTAACTGTAAAACTATAAGGACCTTCAGCTGAATCAAGAGCTTTTATTTGAAATTAATTAAAACGTAGAACAAATTTACACAGACTGATTCTATTAATGTAACTTATAAATCTTTCAAAAAACTTCTCTCATATGACCAACTTTTCCTGTAGTTTACAACATGAAATCTGTCGAATAGAAATTTCAGAAATACATCAATCAAATCGTGCTTATATGATTATTTCAACATGTAACAAATATTACATTATTTGATTGGTGTAGGTTTGTGTCAGTCGAAAATTACAAATCACTCAATCCTGAATAGGTATGTCTTAGTAGTTTTAACCTTTTTCGCTATTTATAATAACTTTATCTTAGCACGAATTTCTATGATTATTTTCGAGAATGGAGAATTTCTAATATTTCGTAAATATCAGGTTTTACTTCAAATGTTGAATAACTGTGGGGATTTTGAATTTTTCTCTTTGTTTTTTAATTTGTGTTATAATATTACATATTTTTTAGCCCAAATGTGATGTTAGTCGTAAATGGGATATTAGTCTCGAAACGGTATTTTGCGTTAAATCATTCTAAATGGTGTATAACTTTTCAGATTGTTGCCACCAAATATTATCGCCCTATATTATATTTAAAGAAATTAAATAATAAAGAATCTGCGTGAATGCATGCATGTTTCTCCCTCTGTGAAAAAAGAATGGCACCTAAAGCCATCAAATTTTGAATAACGCGGCGCTTCACCTGAACATGGGCAATTGGAAGCATGAATTTGGAAATTCCTATTCGTTTTGTGATCTATTTCCTATTTTCTAGGCCCACCAGCGGCCGAGCGGTAAAGACGCTGAACACTGGTAGTTCGGTCCGAGGTTCGAATCCCGCGAACGGGCTGGCTGCATGGGCGTTTTCGTGGTTTTCCCCATGTGTAACGTGTATACGAGCCAGTTTCCCTTAGAAAGTCCTCCACGAAGGCATCCCTATCTTTAGGCAGATAGCCCTCGTGTGCTTTGCCATAATTGAATAACCTAACCATAATCTCCTATTTTCTAAATTTTAATGAATTTTTGGTTAGCAAACTCAACGATTTTAAAGCGAGCAGTAGCAACACTGTAAGAAGGAAAAAAATAATCTGTAGTACCCGAAAGTGTCTATCGGAAATTTTAAAGGTATATTGTTTGTAAATACTTCGTGATTTTGCTATTGAGTCAAATATTATAGGACGTACCCGCCAAAAACGGGAAGTTTAGCAAATAAAGTAAACCCACACTTTCATAAAGCCATATTAATTAAGAAAACTAAATATTTATGTGGTAAACTCAAAAAAGACTGAAAAAGAAACAGAAAAATGTATGCTAACACTTAACTCTGCATGAGAATTCTAAACGTATATTGCTATGCACCTTTTAAAATTTTTGTAATTTTTCTGTTGAATTATATATGGCGTAAGAACGAAGAAAATTATGCTTCATAATGAAGCAAAAAAGAGAAAATATGGGTTAGTAAAAGTGAGTGTAACAGCAGACTGATAGAATGCGATCTCAGCAACAGCGTAAATACCTTAACAAACCTTACTGGGCGACCATTAAAATCTGAACCCTTTCAGGTTTTAATATTTTCTCCTTAAATAATTTTTATGCTGTATTTCTTTAGAATATCTGCAAAAGTGCAGTGAGGAGCATTTCTGTTCCAAATGTCAAAATAGAGGATTGAATTTCGCATCACCTTAAGTTTTGCTGCATTTCTAAAATATGAAATAAAATCAGTTCTCAAAATTTACTATTAAAAAATAATACTTAATGAAGAAAATATGTATATGTACAGCATAATGTATGAAAGCACTACGCAAATTATTCCATGATATTGATTTTAAGTAAAGGCATTGAACCATTTCCAGAATTTGATAATTTCATGAATATAATTTTTCAGTTACAAAATATGTAATATACTTTTTGCTTACTTACATACTAGTTATTTGTATTATTCCTAAGTTTCCGATGTGCATATTTTCCCTGAAATGTTAATGTTAATTATTGACCTTAACATTTTCTGCAAAGTCTTTAATGGAAATCACATGTCTCAAAATTTCTATGCTCTACTCATAATGCTACATATAAACGCTGTACTAAGCAGCCATGTTCTACATTACATTAAGTTAATTCTGTGAATATCTCAGGAAAACAGAGCATCAATTCTGTCCATTTTTTAGGCCCTCTGTTGTTTATTTAATCATATGTAGATATTAACACATAGCGATACAGGATTTAATTAAATATATTAATAATTAAAAATGTTTTAAATTAGAAATTACGTTTTGCATTGATTCTGTAATTTTAAAGAAAAGTGCAGATATTATTATTCAGCAAATAATGTGAATCAAAAGAGCAGACTACAGAGGCTGTTTATACATTTTTAGACGATTTTGGTAAGCGGTAATAAAAAATCGTTTGCTGCAAAAGAAGTAATTGCAATTGTACTCATGTTTTTAAAAGTCAAAATTCTCGTCTGTGGCTTGAAAGTTTTGTTTTCATTCAAAATGGCGAATTTAACAAAGCAGTGGTTCGAAGGCTACATTTACGCTCTTTCCAAAGAGAAATATGCATACTCCGTTATCCAAAAACGATGTGAGAGTCACGGTTTTGTGATATCTAAAGCGTCGATAAGTAATACCATCAACAAGAAAGGAAAAAAAAAACGTCAAATTGGAGCCTCAAGTGGGACAAAAATTCCAGACAAGTATCCAAGAAAAAAATGGACATCTTCGACTATTGCAAAGGTACGTTGTTTAATGTTAAAAGAAAATCCCCCTAGTCAAAGGACAGTTGCAAAATCATTAAAATGCTCGTGTCCACTGTAAACAAAATGATAAACGTCGATTTAAATCTTAAGAAAGCGAAAAAACGCAATGTGTATCGGCTTCTTCCAAAGCATATTGCTCGACGCGGGACACGCTGCAGAATTCTACATGAGAAACACTTATCCAAAGAAAGATGGAAAACAATTGTCACAACAGATGAAGCATGGGTGTATTTAAATGATTGTAACAAAAAAGAACCATTTATTATGATAAAAGGGGAGAAAAAAATTTAAGTACATGGTTCAAAGAATCGAAAGAAAGCTTTCCTAAGGGATTCATGATTGTTGCTGGTTTTTCTTATAATGGCAAGTTAAAAATACAGACAGTGCATGACACGCTGCAGAATTCTACATGAGAAACACTTATCCAAAGAAAGATGGAAAACAATTGTCACAACAGATGAAGCATGGGTGTATTTAAATGATTGTAACAAAAAAGAACCATTGTTCGGGAACATATTTTATCGCCAATTTTTCTGAATGAAATACCATCGCTTTACCCACAGTGCCATGCATCTGTGAGACTCCATCGGGACAAAGCTAGCAGTCACACATCAAAATCCACTGTAAATTTCCTAAAAGAAATGGAACAAAAACCTGGTATCGAGGCCATACCCTTCACTGATATTCCTACTAAATCTCAGGATGTGTCACCTATGGATTTTTGTGCTTTCGGACTTTTAAAATCGGACTATCCAAACATTGTCCCGAAACCCTAACAGGACTCTGGAAAGCTGTTCGGGAGGAATGGGATAAAATACCTCTTCTGACACTTTAAAAGGCATTATTATCTTGGAAATTGCGGTGCCGAAAGATAGTTCAGAACAAGGGATGTCAAATAGAACATTTAAAATAGAAGAATGTTTTGTAATTTGATTTTGTGAATACAATATACATCGTCTAAAAATGTGCGAACAGCCTCTGTATTAAATCTTAAATATATCATTATTTCACTTGCGATTGTTATTATTCTAAAGAAAATTAATATTGCTTAATTATGTTCAGAGAAAAGCTTTTAATTTCTCACGACATGTTTTTAAATCTGAGAAATACATTCTTAGAATTACCTAGAGTTGTACACATAAAGGAAAATACTTACTTTTGGGTTAATATGAAGGTTCGGCTATCGGTCATAGCTCTATAACACGATGAATAAAGTGGTGAATTGATTTAGAAATAGCAACTTATACATTATGACTAAAATTAATTTCACTTCTATTCGATTCATCTACTTTTTTTCAAATAGAAACTATATACATTATGAGGTATGAGAACAAAAGCATAAATAAGTTCAGATATTCTTTACATGGATTATTTTGGAGCTCATCTAAAGCAGGAGTTTCGCATTTTTATTCAAATATCATATTTAACAACGGTGACAAATATTTAAAGAATTACACTCAAAATATATACATATCGTTTGCACATGAAAACTATAATGAATGCCTCTCAACTCGAATAAAATCTTTATGACTAAAAATGAAAGTAACAGCTATCGCTTTTAGATTGAGATGGAAAGAATTTCACTTCAAAAAAAATCTGAACGTATTCAGATTTTATATTACCCCCAAAGGAAAGTTTCTGTTAACATATTGTGTGTTACTTTTATTTCTTAAATATCATGTTCTTCGCACTTAAACCATAAAATTCAATTCACCAGCAATATCACAAAACAATTTAAAAAGAGCACATCTTTAGAATTTCCGATTCTCGCGTGCTGAAGATAAAAATGTTCTTTTTTTCGCAGAATATTGCCATTGCTCGCTTTGAAATCATTGAGTTTGTTAATCGAAAATTAGTTAACGTTTTACAAAATATTAATTAAATAATAAAATAAATTCCAAATTTGTCTACCAGATGCCCATATTCGAGTGTAGAACGAAAATTGATGGAAGATTATTCGAAATTTGATGTCTCTAGGTACATTTTTTTCCACAGTGCGAGAAACATACATAAGGCAGATGCTTCATTATTTAATTTCTTTAAATATAATACAGGACTCTAATATTTAGTGGCAACAATTTGAAAAGTGAAACGCCGTTTATAGTGAACCAAAGCAAAATGCCAAAACGAAATTAATAGCTCTTCTGGGAAAATTCCCCCTTTGGCTTAACAATTTCTTCTCTGCATTCCAAAATTGCTATTTCATATTATATAATTTAATTTTATATTTTTCCATAATATAGCTGTGGTGATGAAAATAAATGTACCCCGAATTGTACTGGATTAGCAAGAAAATATATAATTTAGATTCCAAAGAAAAATGCATTTCAGTACAATTCTTTAAAGAAAGCTTATTTCGGCTGTTTTAATATAAGTAAATAATATGCGTAATTGTTAATTTCCGTCTTCTAGGCTTATACATTCAACTTAACGACATTATTTAATAATCTCTGCTTAAAGAATGTTTTATTATTATTGATGTACTTTTAGGAATTGCTCCCATTAAACTCGCACATTTTATAAAATTAATGGCTAAAGTATTATTTTTTTTCTTTGCTAGTAAAATGCTAATGGGAAAAAATTAACATATTAAAAATAAAATAAAAAATAATAATTTTAAGATTTTAATATGGTTAAATATTTTCTCGGGAGAAAAAAACAATCTACTTTTCTTAAGATTTTAAACCTTGGTTATGTAGGCGACTATTTTCTATTATATTTAGAATTTAAAAAAAAAAATTAAAAATATGCTTTAGAGTTTCGTATAAAATATTATCATTAGTTAATTATATTAAAAATCATTCCTTAGATTTAATTTTATTTTATCAGCTTCAAAATATTCAAATAAATTATAATTAGTGCAGTTGGACTCATACGCAGTAATCTGCCTTCGCATGGTGCTTTCCTATGCCATTATAAATGGAAGAATTTGAAAGAGTTTATTTTTAATTCTAAAAACGTTAAATTGTTTGCTTAGAAGATTTCAGCAGTTTGAAATTTAAAATTAAGCAAATTTTGTTTTCCCGAATTGACGTTGGTTTTACAGAAAATCTGTACATACTTAAGAAGAGCCAAGCATTGGTCAAGAAACAAGGAATTTGTATTAGTTTCCTCCCAAAATACATACAATTTTTTACAAAACCAAGGTAAATATACATTTAAATTTTTAAATTTCGAACTTAAACGTTTGCTT
>KK118377.1:163796-182990 GCA_000611955.2 Stegodyphus mimosarum | reverse complement strand
GGAGAAAGACGCGATCTTATGAATTTAGAGTAATCAAGAATGCAAATGTGTTAGCCACCAAAATGTAAGACATAATAATGTAAAAATAGTCTTATATTTGGACCTAGCTCACTCTATTTACTCAAAAGAAAACTTACTTAAAAGAAGACTTATTTAATAATTTTTTTGTTGCATTGAGGAAAGTCTGAAAACACCATTTTAAACTTATCGTATAATAGTTTCACTTCACACTTTTTACCTCAATATAAATAATGGTATTAATTTAAAACAATAAATTGAATTCAAATAAATCTGGATTTTAGGAAAGACTTTATCTACAAACCGAATAACTGTTAAGCTACAAAACGCGATTTTGCATTATTTTATGTTTCTCAGACGGTATAGTGATTAAGGAAGCCGACCGAAAGGCCCAGGTTCGAATACCGGAGAAGGCATGGGTGTATATGTTCGTCCGTTCATAGGAGGTAATGGTGGCCATCTATCAAGTAATACCCTGAAGGATTTATAATTTTTCACTTATCAATTTTTCATTTTTACAAAATAAACTCTCTTAAAATCTATTATATATATATATATACACACAGTTACTGCTACAGCAGTTCCATATACAAAATTTCAACGTTCTACGGCTAATCATTTTTGAGTTAATGTGAATTACATACGTCGTAATGTGAGATATATACAAGTTTCACCGTTCTACAGCTAATCACTTTTGAGTTAATGTGAGATACATACGTACGAAGTACAGCCGTCATGAAAAAAATCCCTTTTGAGTAGTATATTTTAAATCCAGTTTACAATCCGTTTTGGAAAAAAAGAATTCTTTATTTTGTCCATACGTACAGACGTCATGCAAAGAAATTGTCCAAATTGATTCGCGAATGGGCAAAATGAATATTTGCATTGAAATATGGTACCCAAAATTCTTCGCGATTACAATGCATCCTTTTTTTCCTTTTCGTTCAAAGAAGTAAAAATTTTTGCCTTTTATTGTTTTTAATAAACATGAAAAAAATTCAAAAATCATATAGTTTTTATTACTTTTAAATCATTGAGATTATAATTTAAGTTTAAAATTATTTCTAAACTTTTATTTTGATTCTCAGTTTGCTAATTTATGAATTAGAATTTTGTGATAGATTCTATAATTCTTTAGATATGCTCGATTACACTTTAACTCATCCGTAAGTGATAAGTCAAATTACATATCGATTCGGTCTTTTTAATTGATAGAAGCAGCAAAGATTACAACTTGTTTACAGTTAATTCTTCACTGTTAAAGAATTAGAAAGGGGGCTTTATTCTTTTTCCCACATCACTAACTCAGTGGTTCTCACATTTCTTAGAATTTTTAGTACAACATAAGAGTTTTAAGCACTTCAATTCCTGTATATAGGATAAATGAAAATGTTTCGTCATATAGATAAGTATAAGACATTATCCCTCTACAGCTCTATAAAATCAGTAAAGTTGAGGTATTATTAGCAAATTTTAGTTCAATCAGTCATTTGTGATCAGCTGCTCTTCAAAGAAAAATGTTTACATAAGAATTAAAATAACTATCCTCTCATTAATATCATACATTAAAGGAATAATTTTGTTAAGACAATAATTTTGTCTAACTGCACAACTAGGAATCAGTAACTCCCTGTGTAATAACATCTCTGAATAGCATATTTAATAAAATTGAGATTATTGCAAAAGAAAAAAAAAGTTTTATGTACAATTCTTAATTAGATAATTAATAATTGAACAAATTACCTTTAATTGAAATTTTCAGCTTAGATAAATAAATTTAAATACACAACTGCACATAGTGCATGAATTTTCAATGACATAAAAAGTTATTTTTCTCATTATAAATTATATAATATCCATAACTTTCAAAAAAGGGGGAAATTGCTTACCTATTCCAAACAAAAGTACACCGAGTAGAATTCAGTTAGAAAATGTAGAATTTCTTAGAACACTATCATAAAACAGTTTTTTTTTTTGCTCTTTTTTTTTCCTAATTCCTTTTATTCAGGACATCCCATATTAAATTGTTTATAGGAACTCAATACAAATTAAAACATTATTTTTGTAACACACAACTAAATTTTTATGAAAACTTTCAAAGTAACTTTCGAAGATGTTAGATCATTACTGTTCAGTTTCTCATTCTCGGGTCAAGTTGGCTGCACCCCTCCTGGTTTATCCCTAAGGCTGATTGCGCCTCCTATGGTCATTCTAGCAACTGCGTCCCTTCTATTCGTTCACAAGGACAAAAGCTTTACGACTTAAAAGTATCATATAACCTTCGAAGTATTTTCTCGCCGTTTGCTGAGTGGGGAAGGATGACTTTCATTGACCTTACGTTTAAATAGAAAACCTAGCTTTTCTATTCCATCTTTGCTAATCACACGACAAAAAATGTAATAAAAAGATATCCTTATTACGATGGGGTGGTGGACTAAGTATGCGAATTTTTTAAATTTATTTTTTATTGTATTTAAAAATGAAAATAATTTATTCTAAAATTTCGTAACATCCATTTGGCGCCCCCTAGATGCTGCGCCCGGGGACGGATGTCCCCCCTTGCCCCCCCTAGCTACGCCACTGCAACAGCTGTTGCATGATGTCGACAAAGATTTACATTTCTACTACAAGTTTTTAAAGTAAAACACCATCTGGTGACGCTATTTGTAACTAATTTTAATTTCATTGGGCGAATTAAAGGAAGTATTGCAATCACGAAAAATACCGGGTATCATATTTTAACGAAAATATCCATTTTGACCGCTCTCGAATGCACATTAACGATGTTTTTCCGTGACATCTGCACATAAGGACAGAACAAAGGACTCATTTTCCCCAAATGAATTATAAAACTGATTTAAAATTGATTCCGAAGAGATTGTTTCCATGGCCTCTATATTTATCTATGCTTATGTTTGTATGTATCTCTCATAACTAAAAATTGAATAGGCTCAGAACGTTGAAATTTTGTATACAGGATTGTTATAACACGTGGTTGTGCACCTCCTATTTTGGTTGCAATCGGCAGCACCAAGAGTATATATATATAGATTCTGTTACTGGGCTCGGTGAGCTCAGTTTTTTTATTCTTATATGTTGGTAAATTGTGAATTTTTTTGCTTTAAAAATGATTGAGTTATGTTGTTCTTATCCTCCGGTTGAAGTTTTTATGGTTTTAGCTAGTTTGCGTACAATAGTTTAAAATTATCAACAACTTAAAAGTTGTTTAACTGCGACTAAGCCTAATTTTTTTTACCATAGCAGCCATACATGTTTACATTTGAAACTCAGCAGAAAAGTGAATTAAGTCAGTTTCTGCACCTTCAGTGTCTTTTTGCCGAGTAGGACCAAAAGTAAACTTTTATTTTTGTGCTCCGAAAAATCTGCCTTCTTGCCGCTGGCCGAATTGTTTGTTTTTGAGTAGAAACTGTAACTTTAATTGAAAAAAAATATTTAACTTTTTTTTAACTTTATTTGGTGTTTTATGTTTTTCTATATCTTTCAATTTGTAATATAGATATTTTGGGTTTTTTATATGTATTTGAATAAGCGAAGCGAAGTGAGAACTGAATGAATTGATTGAGAAAAGGAAATTCAAGGAAATAAGTTTAAATTAAATGCGAGAAAAAATGCTTATGATTTAATATTCTGTAGAAGAAAGTCATGTAATGTACACATCAGTTTTTTTTTCGCTGAAAGACATTCTCATCCCTTCATTAAATCGACCACAAAATTTCGCAAATTTTTTATAATTGGTTTCGCTTGTAGATAGCATTGAAATAGGGTTCTTTAAATATAGATACCCAGTATATGAATCAGCTTATTCTATAATTGTCTGTTCTGTACTGTAACACAAGTTCAGCCTTTATGTTCAATCTGAGAGTAAAATAAAACGTTAATTAAACTACTTGCGAATTGTTAAAGACGTAACAATAATTTGCTGTCTGCATTGTAGGTTCTGCAGTATTTTAACTCTAGTTTCCAATTATAATAGCAGACTTACGGATTCTAATTTATTCAATTTAATTTAGTAATTTTATAAATTAGTCACTTTATTTGCAAATAAAGTGTTATTATATTCTCAAGCATAAACAGCAGAGTTCTGTTGATGCGTTAATTTTTAAACCAGGAAGCCACAGGACGAATGAGGATAGAGTTACATTTGTTATTATAGTATTAACTTGATGTTCTTAAAATCCAAGCTAAACACAGAAGAAAGACCTAAAGAATCATTACACATTAGCGGAATAGGCTAGCTCATATATTTTACTGGCGCGTATTTAAAGCATCGGCTAACAAAAATGCTAAAGCTAGAATATAATATTTAAACAGAACTGGTTAAAAATACCTACAAGAAGACGCGATTGTCAGAATCTGTCTCGCCTTAAGTTTCAAAATCCTCAGCTTAAATGCACACAAAGCTATGAATATCGCGGAAAACAAACTCTTTCAAATGTGAATATGGTCTATGGCGAATAAAAAAGGGAGAATGCTTTCGAATATATCTGTGGAATGCCACACGAAAATCATTAAGCCATTAAGGTTTTCTTTGAAGGAATAATTCATTATAAAGAAAGGTTTAAGGCATTTAGAAAATAAAATATTTATTAGTCCAAAGGGATAATTTGCTCAGAAGGGCTATTAATTTCGCTTTAGCATTTTGGGTTGGTTCACTATAAACGACGATTCACTTTTCAAATTATTACCACCAAATATTAGAGCCCTGCATTATATTTAAAGAAATTAAATAATATGAATGCATGTATGTTTCTTGTACTGTGAAAAAGCAACAGTACCTAGAGCCATCCAATTTCGAATAACATACGTTTCCACCCGAATATGGGCATCTGGAAGCCCAAATTTGGAATTTGTTTTATTATATATTTCATATTTTGTAAACCTTTAACGAATTTTCATTAAAAAACTCAACGATTTAAAAGCGACAATGGAAACACTCTACAGGGAAAAAAACCTTTTAATCTCAAGCGCGCGGAACTGTGTATCGGAAATTCTAAAGATATGCTCATTTAAAAATTATTTTGCGATATTGCTGTTGAACTGAATTTTATGGTTTAAGGGCGAAGGACGTGATATTTAATAGATAAAGGTAACACCGAGAACGTTAAAAAATTCCCCTTTCAGCGTAATATAAAATCTAAAAGCTTTCAGACTTTTTAGTCCAAAAGGGCTTTGTCCCTGAAGGATTATTGTTTTCGTTTTGGCATTTTGCGTTGACTCACTATAAATGTCCGATTCACTTTTCAAATTGTTGCCATTAAACATTATCGCCGTGTATTATATATAAAGAAATTAAATAATGAAGAATCTGCATAAATGTATGTGTGTTTCTGACATTGTGATAAAACAATGGTACCTAGAGCTATGCAGTTTTGAATAACTTATGTTTCCACCCGAATATGGGCATCTGGAAGCCCAAATTTGGAATTTGGAATTTGTTTTATTATCTATTTCATCTTTTGCAATAGTTTAAACGATGTTTGATTAACAAACTCAACGATTTAAAAGCGAGCAATGGCAACACTCTACGGGTAAAAAAAAAAATTTTATCTCCAGCGCGCGGAACTGTGCACTAAAAATTCTAAAGATATGCTCATTTAAAATTATTTTGCGATATTGCTGTTGAGCTGAATTTTATGGTTTATGGGCGAAGAACATGATAGTTAATAATAAAAGGTAACACACAAAATGTTAAAAAAACGCCCTTTTGGACGTAATTTAAAATCTGAAACATCTCAGATTTAAATTTTTTTTAAATTTATTTTTATTTATTTATTTGCATAAAATGTAGTTTTTTAACTTATGCTATTTAATTTATGCAATTTAAAAAAAAAGGAAAAATTTAAGCGTATTCGACTAAAGCAATGACACAATGATAAAACGTGAAATATTGTTTCTGTGCATATCATCCTAAATTAAAATGTAGATAATACAACTTTCTCGTTATATTTCTTTCTTGAATGATCCGATGAAAGACATATAAACTGTGCGTTAAGGTATATTTTTTCTTTTAATGCAAAATACGGTATTCCGAGGCATCGTGACGAATACTGGGTGTAAAATGCAATTCAAATAGATAAAATAAAATTAAAGCAAGTTCACATGAGTAGGCATATTTAAAGTAGGCAACACCTATGAATGAATAGGAATTTTAAAAACAACTATTTGAAGAACTAAGATCCATCCACTTAAATTAAATAATTAAAATGAGATTCTAAAACAAATGTCTAAAAACAGCAGCTGTGATTAAAAAATATAATATGAAGTTAAAAAAAATACATGCAAGAAAAGAAAACGATACTTTTTTTTTCTCTTCTAGCAGAATGAAATAGGAATTGAAATAAGTCTGTAAAGTACGAAGTTCGGCAGGTGAATTATTCTTGGCACAAAGTAAAAAAGTTGCACCAACGTAAATTTCCGAATTACTGATTAAATTTCGCACCAAATTTTACAAAATTTAGTTTTTAGATATAATTTGAATAGTAGAATTGAAATATTAAACAAATTAGCATATCATTTCAAAAAAAGTCCCATTTTATGTCCAAATTCCCATGTTAGAACAACACAGTGTATAAATCTAATACATAGTATAATTAAATAGAATAATTCTCAAGATATAGCTTTCATGGTTACAAAGTTGTTGCAGTTTTTTATGATGCATCGGAAGATATCTTCTCTCATATGAAAAACAGAGGTCATATTTGGATACAGTTCTTTATGATGCATCGGAAGATATCTTCTTTCATATGAAAAACAGAGGTCATATTTGGATACAGTTCTTTATGATGCATCGAAAGATATCTTCCCTCATATGAGAAACAAAGATCATATTTGGATACAGTTCTTTATGATGCATCGGAAGGTATCTTCTCTCATATGAAAAACAGAGGTCATATTTGGATATAGTTCTTTATGATGCATCGGAAGATATCTTCTCTCATATAAAAAGCAAATGTCATATTTGGATACAATTCTTTATGATGCATCGGAAGGTATCTTCTCTCATATGAAAAACAGAGGTCATATTAGGATACAACAATATTTTCTAAGAAATGCTATAAAATGTCACCCAGAGTGAAAAAAAAAACTGTTCTTCATTGTAAATAAACTAATTATCTTTATCTTATACATAAATGAATAATTTAAATAAATTTACTTCCCTTCGTTTAAATGCATAGCTATGTTCGTAGATGTAAATGAATAGCACTGCTATTAAAGATGGCTTGTTTAACAGATTTCCGGTGAACAATATAGTAGTTATTTACTGAGCAAAAATTCTTGGCATGCAATTTGCTCACGAATCAAAGCGAGCAAACTGCACGCCAAGCAAAGTGAGGAAGTTGCATCCATTTGAACGAATCAAAATGATCAAATTGCATGCATTTGAAATTAAGCTCAAATATTCATCAGAAAAATTTCTAGCCAAAGTACTACCGTCATTAAAACCATCTTTGTTAGATTCTAAATGCAATATGTAACCCTTAATTGACTTGTTTCGAAACCTATTGAGTTTACTTTGTATACGAAAATGTGTTCCACTTTAAATGTTTCCCAGAAAGAATTTAATCAATAGTAACTTATTACTGTCCAATTGCTTATTGTCCACCACAATCGAATTGACCGCGAAATGCATATGCCGCGCATTGCGATGGACTACACCCAGAATGGTTAATACCTTCCAATGTCGAAACGCAGTTGTTCGTTATGGTAACCCAAATTTCTTCCTACCCATTATCAAATGACTATTCATTCTTTCTCCGCACCGCTAAGGCTTTTAGAATAATGACTTAGAACCAGCTAGCAAATAATCGCCAAATGCGATCAGTAAAACCAAAGCAAAACGGTTGGAATATTAACAGCGACGGTGCACTAGCGTGATGCATGACGAGAATAGTTAATGTGATAAAACTGCTGAACTGTAAGAAGAAATCGTTAGCAAATATTTAGTTTAGGTGGTCTACCTGGGAGAAATTTTTGAAATCTCAGAACATTCTTTAACAGAGTTCTTGAAATTCTCCAAAAATTAAATTATTCTTTTATTCGTGTATGTTTGCAGTAAGAAGAATAAAATTACAATAAATTGTTGAATAATATTTTTAGGGTAACTATGTTATTTGGGAAAGCTTGCTATGAGAACAAATTACGTTACCTTGATGGCTAATAAAAGTTATTATAATCTTAGGCTTAACAATCAGTTTTTAACAATTAATAGTCATATCATGGTATTCTTTGGACAGATAAAAGTTATTAACAATCAGTCATGGTATTTTTGATTATGGGCAGAAAGAATGATTATGATTTAATAAAACCCCGCTGAAACATGTACCGCTCGTCAAAGAAAGCATATACAAAGAGAATTTTCTAGGGTAAAAAGATAGTTTAAGTAAGATTATAAAAAACTTTCACTAATGACAATTATGTGTATTTCTTTCATGGACAGGGTACCTATAAAATATTCACCGCTTAAGAGATTAAAATATCTGCACTGCAAAAAGTGTTTGTAAGAAAAACGTCTTCCAATTACGTTGTACAGTCTCATTCTTTTGTGAAGCATACACTAAGTCAAAACTTTGAATGGAGCTAAGCGACTTATCGCTGTGTCCAATAAGAAATTCCTTGTGCTTACAAAACCAGCCAGCATTAGGCACTCCTTGTGCTTATAAAACAAGGCAGCATTCCTGGCTTAACTCAAATGATAGAATTTCAAAAGTAAGTTAAGTCGTAAATAAACCAAAGGCTACACAGAAGTGATACACACGCGAGTTTGTTGAAACATACACTGTCGTGAGAATTACTGTCGGCAAGAATAAAATAACGTCGAAGACAGAATACTAGCGTAGAATTTCAACTAGTAACGTGGCCTTCAGCATGTGGAACATGATCTGGCTTCCCTTCCTACTTCATCTGAAAACGCGCAACTAAATTAGCATTCTGGCAGGTAAACGGAAAGCAAGAAATAACAGTAAAGATTCTGGATAAAAATAAGAAGTTACATAAAATAAACAAATACCTTAGAACCTTCATTGACTCTCAAATTTCTTTTATTGGATATTATTTTTCTTTTCATTATAACTGTTACGTATTCTTTCTTTAAATTCTACAAATTAAAATCTGTTGAGAAATTCACTATACATATCATGGATCATGATTATTTGACTAACGGTATAATCTTTTTATCCAATACTTCAGTTCCTAAAAGTCGATAACCTTCACATTGCTGCTTTCTTTTGTGTGACGGCACTTCATCCAAATAAAAAGGTCGCATTGGGTTATATAATTCCAGTTCAGAATACGTATATAGCAAGCATTGTTATGCGTTTAAACTTCGTATTTTGCAGATAATCAAGGATGTGCAAATGACTAATATCCTCAAAACATTATTAATCTATCTATGTTTTGCCCACATAAATAATTAAAACAAAAGAAAATCTGAAAGGTTTCAGATTTTAAATTACGTCCAAAGGGGAGTTTTTTTAACATTTTGTGTGTTTCCTTTATTTATTAAATATCATATTCTTCGCACTTAAACCATAAAATTCAGTTAAAGAACAATATCGCAAAATAATTTTAAACTGAGCACATCTTTAGAATTCCCGGTACAGAGTCTCACGCACTGGAGATAAAAAAAATTTTTATGTACTACGTTGCCATTGCTAGCTTTGAAATCCTTGCGTTTGTTAATCAAAAATTCTATTAAAGTTTTACAAAATATGAAATCGATAATAAAACAGATTTCAAATTTCACATTTGGTTTTCCAGATGCCCATATTCGCAGTAGGATTACGTCATTCAGTATTGAATGGCTTTAGGTACCGTCGTTTTATCAAAATGCGAGAAACATATGTACATTTATGCAGGTTCTTCATTATGTAATTTCTTCAAATATAACACAGGACGATAATATTTTATAGTAACAATCTGAAAAGTGAAACGGACATTCAGAGTGATTCGACGCAAAATCGCAAAACAAAAATAATAATCCTTCAGGGACAAAGCCCCTTTGGATTAAAACTGCAACGCTAGACCGAAGATAGTCAAAAACTCTAAAATGTTTTTGATCAAAAATCTAAGTTTTTGTATTTGCATTCTAGAGAAAAGCTAAATACATGAATTAGTATAATTTTATGATGGGTCTTTATTGTCATTTTAGCGATGTTAGTTCATTCGATGCATGCCTACTGGAATTAAATTTTCTCCTAGTATTATCTGATCTATCAGACAGTTTGGCTCACTGAAGGGCGTACCGAGGGAAAGGATCGACCCGGGCATCTCTGATCAGGAGGGGTCTCTGAAGGTCCTTAATATTTTAAGAATATGTAGCTATATGTAGAGGACGACGCAAAATAGAGATCTGCATTGAAAATATTAAATTTTACTGTGGAAATGGATGCCCAAGTATCTGTGCTAATTAATATTTGGCACTGAAGCCTCGTTAGGCAATGTGTGTTTCAGTTGCTCCTTACGAAAAAACTTAGCCTGAACTTGAACTCTCAAACCTGAAGTTGATTAAAACCTTTACTAAAACCACCAACAATGAGCAAAGTAAGATTTGACAGTTTGACAATCCTTTCCAATGAAGATGCAGCACCCAAAATCATTAAATTTGATGAAGGTATAAAATAATTTTCAGAAATCAAACTCACATAAAAAAAATTCTTTTTGGGGGCAGAAAATGGAAAAGATTTTTTTTAATCATAAAAAATGGCAGTATAAAGTTTTACTGGTAATTTTTCATGAAAAGCACAATCAAAAAAAGAATAGAAAAAGAAAGATAAGTAACTGCATGAACTTATCTACAAAAAACTTCCTTAGTTAATTATGATATTATTTTCTTCACTTTTGTTAATTTGACACTCTTAAAGTGAAAATCATTTCTTGTTTTGCTTAAATTTCTTATATTTTAAAAATTTATTAGTTAATAAAAAGTATGAAAGTAAAAATTGTCCTTCTTTCCATCTTGCTCTCATAAATCATTATGCGAATGTCTGCGACGTTATCGTCATGCGATGATTTGTAGATCCTTTATTTTTTACCACGATATTTTCAACGACGATGTTTTTAAACTGCGAAGTTTTTAAAACGCTTTATTTTGGACGACGATGTTCTGTACCACGATGTTTTAGAACTGCGATGTTTTCTCTTTGCTTCATTTTCTCCCACGATGTTTTCGCCTTGCGTTGTTTTCTCCGCGATGTTTTCGGCTGTAACCGACAGAATAACATGCACATCGCGTGATCCATCGTTGATGGCCTGCTTTAAACTGCCTATCGTTCTTATCAAACTCAAAATAAGTTGGTCTGACAATTGTTCTTGTCCTTCATATTTTGCCATTCCTTCTCCAATTGATACATGTCTAATCATTTTATTTCATGGTTTTATTTCACCTGCTGATTAGCAGTTAGCAGAATGTAATCATTGAAAGTTAGGTTTGTTGAGAATCTATAGTACTTTGTTCAATTATCATATCTTACTCGAAGTAATACAGTATGATTTATGACATTTAACAATTTTTATTTCTGTTTTTGCACAAAATATACTGAATTTAAGCAGAGTTTACAAGGTATTTTCTACCTCCTTTCTGAATGCTTTCGTGGTGTAACGGTAGCACACTCGACGCGTATTTGAAAAATCCAGGTTCAAGTCCTGGGAAGGGCACTGCTCATTTTTCACGTCTCCAGCATCAAAACAACCTAATAACTATATTTTTATTCGAAGATATTGGTTTTTGATAATTTTCATTAAATGGCGAAGTTTTACTTTAAAAGATTTAAACTTTGCATAATATGTAATTTTGATGCTATTTTATACTCTGTCGTTGAACATAATAGTAAAATTCCAGTGTTCGAACTAACTTTGACCGCAGCCAATCTAAATAATAAAAATAATTCGAGTATTGCGCTGTAATTATATGGCGTACTTACTGCACCTCAAGAGAGAAACTTTTTAAGGGTAACTGGCTTATATTCATGTTACATATGGGAAAAGCAACGAGAACTCCCATGTAACCAGGCCGTTTATTAAGATCTGAACCAGGGTTGAACTTCCAGAGTTCAGCTGTTTTACCGCTTAGCCGTTGGAAGTATTACATTTGAATACTTATGTAACATTAGAATCTATAAGCCAAATATTTGTAGCGGCTTTAGACCAATAAAGTTTACGCAAATGAAAGAAAAGAAAATTATTTTTATTTCCAGAAAACAAAACATAAAAACCTTTTTATTTATTTGTCTCCTTTGACAAAACTAAGCAATGTGTTTATACTAGATCAATCTATTCCAAAAAATTAAATTAGTAGCTTTTTAAGAAACAACTGCCGTTTTTTATTATCTTTTTACGTTCTTTAAAAAAGCAAACAGATTTAAAATATGCAGATAAATTAAAAACAAGCTTAAATTTACTCGGCCTAGAAAATATAAGCTATCAAGATCATTGGAATTCTGAATATCTAAATAGAATATGGATACTGAATTCTGCCGTACTTTTCGATTTTGATGAACGGCTTTTATTTTCACACACACGACCGTTCAATTGCAACGTCATATAACGTTTCACAAACTCAGCTTGTATAATTTGAAAAGTTAAACAATGAAAAATGCTTCAGAAAACATGCATTTTTTTAAACTCACCTCGGAAAACACTTGCAAGTTATAGACTGTCATAAGTATTCAAAACAAGAAACCAAACGTGAACATGTGCAGAGAATGTAATACACAATAATTTCAAAAGTAAACTTATAAATAATCTTAAGAAAACGAACATATATAAATAGAATTTTAGAATGGACAATAAGCTTGTACTGAGAGGTATGCTGGCAGAAAGTGATTTATAATTCTGCTGCTTCAATGACAGTCAGATGGATTGCAAGGAGATGTTCTTTATTATCATGTCATGTGTGCTTACGTTCCATTTCTTCAAAGTCTAGGTATATAATTTTCAAGGTAAACCGCAAGTTGTTGAAACAGTAGTTTAGAACTTCAGATTTAACTATTGCTGTATCGGCAAATTTTATGGTGGATAATCACGTACCAAAATGGATAACACACAATATTTTTAATCTTTCTTTCAAATGAACATTTTGATAGTTAAGTATGGCAGCAAATTATTAACCCAGGTTCGATGAGATAACACAGTTTAAAATTCTTTACTGTCGTAGACTAAGAAACTAAGAAACACATAATCACAGTTAAAAAAATATTTATTTTATGTGCCCCTACGAGTATCACACTAACACCTAAATACCACACTAACATATTAAATTCACAATAAATTCACGAATAATGACTTATCCAAATCTTTGGACTAATTCCTTAATACGTATTGAGATTCAAAACTTCAGATTTACATAATAAACTCTACAAACTAAAAGTAGGTGAAGGGTACTTACACGAGCAGACTTCGAGAACAGGGAATCTAAAAAAACTTACATGATGCTGAAGAATAATACACGGAGCGACTGCAAGTGAATTAATGTAACCTGCCCTAGTCAATTAGAGATATTTTAATACTGTTTGTTACTGTTTGTAAGAGAGAAGACGTCTTCTCCATCACGCTAAATATCAGTTGGGAAGAATCTTATTATAATACTTCGTAAACACAAAAGGTTATCCAAATTTAATCAGGGACCTTTATCTCTCAACCTTTCCTGAAGCATCTGTAAAACTGGAACACTTCATCCTGTCGGACTGGAACCTTTACCGTCCAGATCATTTCTTAAATGTGTGTAAAACTGAAGCACTTCGTCAATGTAGAGAAAAAAAGCCTTTATCACTGATCTCTTAAACGTTACATTTCTAAAACTGGAATGTTTCATCAGAGTAGGCAGAAACATTTATCGTTCTTTTTTACAAAGTTCTCTTTAATAAAATATTCTTCTTCCATCTCAAAAAACTACACAGCTTTTTATTAGTTATTATCCACAATTTCCTTTTTTTCCCCTTCATATTGCTAAACTCTGATCTAAGACAAAGCAAAAGCTAAAAGTTCACCCCCCCAAAAAAAGCCTTTTTTCCGACAAAATCTTTCATATTTAACTGAAAACCTATAATTATTAAATAAAAGCCATTCTCTGATGCAAACAATCCTCATTTGAACTTTATTAGTTAATCACAGTCCGCCACAACCTTCACCCAACCAACATTAACCACGTAGAAAATAAAAATAGGAGATGCGCATGTTTCTCTACAGCGCCCCAGTAAAATGAGACTAAGGTATTTTTCCCACTCATTTACCGGAGGAGGTCTTCCACTTTTTTCAAGTACCGACACAATGTCTCTCAAGAAAAATAATAGTCTAGTAGAATTTTTTCTAGTCTGTTTTTCTATATACAGTCTAAGAATCATTTGAACAAAAAACGACGTAGGATCCAACTCAAGCCATTTGTTTTACATAGCTACCGCATCTGTTTGCTTTCTACAACGAAATAAATTTCAACCTTCCCTTCAGGGTTTTCAGACAATTCAGTCATAAGAAGTCTTGCTTCAAGCACACGTTTGTTCCTTGGCAGGGTTCCCCGTCCTCATTATCTCATGAAGAAACAAGAAAGCATTCTCTGCCACATGCACAGAAGCGAAGGGATCCTTTATTCGCAATCTAATTGTTTAATGGAGCTTGCATTTTATCGCTCAATCCCTATTTTCTAGACATTTTCCGTCAAGGAACTCAGAAGTTTTATAAGTAACCCTGAAGCCAGAATCTCTACATAAGACTGTCTCGAATGAAATTTGAACTTATCTCTTATCAGTTTTCCTCACATGAGCACATTGGTCTATGAGTTACAGAAGCAATTATCACTTTCCTTTTAATACATCAATTTCTTTTTAATACTTCAGATCAGTTTCTTTCTACAAATGCTCTCGTAAATTTTACATGAAATTTTTAGAGATCTATAGCTACACGAACAATCATCATACACCCACCAGATTAGAAAAGAGAATAATCACATAGTTAAATCTCACAAGATTCATATACTTTTAATATCACACGCAAACAAAAAAAAAGATCTTCTAAGAAATACTTGCGGTTAAATACTCCGGATAAGTATTTTATTTACAGTTATTGAAAACGCTAACCTAACCCTTGGTATATACAAGTTCTAAATTGATATATGCATAACCCTTGATACGTGCAAGAGCTCTGTCTCGTATGAACTCTTCCAGAAAACCCTTTTATGACACAAATAAGGAAGTACTTTTATACTTATGGCATATACTTTTATAAAAAATTGCTGAAGTCTCTTAAATTCGTTCATCCATCTTCTGAGAGTATATTTTGAAAATTTTTAAGTTTTATTTTCTTACAGTTTTATTTAAAGTATTCAATTTATTCAATAAATCTGTTTTCTTTTTGTTTAGCAATGAAATCATTTGCGAGTTAGCAGCCTTCTTAGAAGATACGAATGAGAGCAATCCACGTAAAATAGACTCAGGGCAGATAAAAGGAAAGATCGAGAGCTGTGATGATGAGAATGAACAGAAGTGCAAGCAGATGGTAGAACTGGAGGTAACGATTGCATTGCTTTTTTTTAGCCAGGAGTGTTAAATCATATGAATTTATGTTCCCGAGTCACGTAACATAAAATTTATTGACTATAAATAGAAGCAAAGCAGTATGGCGGATGTTGTATTAAAATATTTATAATAAGCATAGCAATATGGAAAAAGGTTCCATGGAATTAATACAAAATGTTTTAAACATAAATTAAGTATAATTAATTATTATTAGAGTAAATCAACGTATTAAAATTTTACTTAATATGCTTAATAATCCAATATTTTTACCACAGGAAGAGAAAAAATATTAAATAATATATGCATATTATATTATTTAATAACGTCTTACGTGTAGACTGCTCCAAAAAAAAAGAAAAGGAAAAAAAATGGGACAGTTCTATTTCTTCCGTTCTACTGGGCCCATTGACGAAATTCAAATTGCGTTTTTCATGTCTCGAAAGCGCGACTTAGGATATGTATTAGATTTATATATAACATTGTTCAAATAGAGGTGTTTTGACGCAAAATCAGACTTTTTCTGAAATGACATACCAATTTTTCCCATATTTCGATTCTACGCTTCAAATTCTGCTTAGATATTAAATTTTGCAATTTTTGGTGAGGAATTTATGAAGAAATTTAAAAATTTATCTTGGCGGATTTTTTCAATTTGCGCCAAAAATAATTCACTTGGCGAACTTCTTAATTTATAGTAACCTATTTTCCTTTCCTTTTTTTCATTGTTCACGAGCAGAAAAAAGTCATCCTTCATAATTTCAAATAATTTTAACAGAGTGCGTAAACCACATTTTCGTTATTATCGCTTATAATACATATGCCAAATTTTAAAATGTACCAAAATGTAAATTCAAGTACATCTTAGGAAATTTTCAATAAAAACTCTAATTTTTTGCAGGTATGGTTAGAAGTACATCTGTTTTAAGCTGATGGCAAAAATTTTACAAGTTACAATTAATTTTTTTTAAAAAAATTTATAAAAATTATTTAAAAATACAAACTTTAAAAATAAATCATAAAAAAATGGACGAATTTTATTTGCAACGAATCTAAAATTCGAAATATGAAAGGAAGAATCAAATATGCTTAATAGAAAAGAGATATTAATAAATATATAATAAATTCATTTCACATTGAAGAGCTAAAATGTTAAGAGCTAATTTTTTAAAATCTGCTCGAGCGACTTTTACGAAACTTGGCAGTTTGGTATCATTTGAGTCGTAGAATCGAAACATGGAAAAAATTGGCATGTCAGAATATTTGTATTAGATCGATGCTATATATAAATCTAATACATATCCCAAGGCGCGCTTTCGATACATGGAAAACGCAAGTTGAATTTCGTCAATCGACCCAGTAGAACGGGAGATATAGAACTGTGCCCCCGTCCCACTTTTTTTTCCAGTGTTCATTATACCCACAGTTTTAGAATGTTTACTATTCTGAAATTCTGTTTACTGTTCTATTTAGAATGTTTACTGTTCTCATCCTAAAGGAAGCGCAATTAAACACAAAATGCAGGAATGAAAACAAATTCTTTGTTTTTTTCGTGGAACTCTTCACGGAGATTATTTTCCAAGTGTTATGTTTATGATTGAAAGTGAAAGTGTAAAAGCAAGTGCTCGAAGATCCACATTAAGAGAAACAGTATATGACTTCAGAGCTAAATATTCCATATGAAGTGCAATTTGTAGATTAGTGTTCCACAAAACTAGACGATATCGCATGAATGCCTACATCTATCTTGATGGAATAAATTCATCCAACATCTGGCCTTTCCATACGATTATTATCATCTTCATGTCACTAAAATCAAGCTAGCGTTCTTCACAACTGTATTATATTTTAATCTTCTTAATTTTTATGAATGATGAGAAGTTTTATTTAACCTATTATATAAATATAGTGGAATCTCAAATCAGGAATGCTTTTCATTACGAACACATCGTTTCACAAGCGAATTTCCATACAAGAAACATCTTGGATGACGAACTTCGTCTCGAGTAATGAACACGCAAGGCAGCAATAAATGATTTTCAAGTACGATGATGTAACCTCTAACATAAAATTAACGTTTAGAACCTTCTGAAATCACTATTTCAATATTCGGCTCTGTTTCACTCTTGTTGACAAAGCCTGGCAACAGGCGGCTTCGAATACTAGGAATTTGGTCCAGAGGGAATGGTGGGTAGATTGTATTGTAAATAGAAACTTTTGCGGCTTTTTTTTAGCTTTGATGCTAACTTCCTGATCTACAATATTGTGTCCCTAGATGAAACCGTGTAAGGTTTACCCTAATTTTAAAACTGTTATTTTATGCATCTTTTCTTTTTCAGCTTACAATTTCCTACCAGAATGTAATTTTAAAAACGCAATTAATGCAAATGAGTAAAGAGCAGTTTTTAAGTGGGCGTTTCACAGACTTCCAGAAAGAGCCCGAGCTTCTGCCTAGCGCGCGTTTGCCTTTTGGCTACGTCTCTCTAAGCTATTGTTACGCTCGGCCGTACTTTATCAGGACTGAGTGTTCTGTGCATACTTTTGGCGAACATAGTCGTAACAGTGTCAAAGTCCTGGTCTCGAACAGGGAGCTGAATGTAGCTATGTTCGGTGTACGGGGTAGAATAACTGCACGTAAGGAGGATTTAAAATTACCCTTTATTTAAACCACTATTCACAGCCACTTCCCAACTCGAAAGGGATAACAGAAAATAAGGACCGCACTTGAGTCTAAACTGAACAATCAAATAATTTAAAAATAAAGTTGAGTAGAAAATTAAGCAGTCGTTTCTCTCAGAGCTTTAAACGCGAGGTTGGCCTCTATTCCAAACTATCAATGGTGCGGAGCAAGATTTGGCTAATACTAACGCACTTGGATTACTTCAATAAGAATTAGAGTAACAACGCTACGGCTTAGAACTTAAATACTACCTAGTCAGGCGAACGTCGAACAGAGCCGAAGTGGTCTGAGACTAAAAGCTCTCTCACACTGAGAAGTTCCTCGCTAATCTTTAAATACAAACCTTGGCTCCACTTCAAATTAGCATAAAGCTGAAACGCGCGCTCATTCTAACGGGAAATTGAAATAAGAGTTCACAGGAAAGAGAAATTAGCATAAAACTTTGTTAGTTTAAACTAAAACCTTACAACTTTAGGCCCCTGTTTGGCTTCGCCGACTTAATTAAGATTTAGGGGCCAACCACTTAGAATGTTAATAGCTTCGGTTATATTTTTCAGTCGGCTTTAGTTAAGCTTAGTTAAGTTTAATTTTATATTCATTTAAGTTCAAGCCAGAGTGGAGGCTTTGCTGTGCACTCCGAGTTAGGAGTTGATTGTATTATATTTATTTTTGATTATA
Organism: Stegodyphus mimosarum; assembly: GCA_000611955.2. Taxonomy (NCBI): domain Eukaryota; kingdom Metazoa; phylum Arthropoda; class Arachnida; order Araneae; family Eresidae; genus Stegodyphus; species Stegodyphus mimosarum. Next base: position 164,093 of record KK118377.1, on the reverse strand, counting down.
TAAAGATTAATTAAAAGTTGGAAATAAGAAGCAAATTACTAACTTTAAAAAAAGAAGTAAAAAACACACATGAAAAAAAATGTTTTTTTTTCTACTACTTATTCTGTAGACATATTTTGCCATTTTTTATATTTACGCTTACTTATATATGTTTTTTCATATTTTTACTTTTATCTTAGGCATAACTGTAACAAATATCGGTCCTTAATCATCATTCTGTACGTGAAATAAACAATAATGTTGAAGAAATTTTGTGCAGTTAATTTGCTTCTAGAAAATGATAAAACTTATCTTTCC